>CM065384.1:16835000-17035000 GCA_033060915.1 Euryodendron excelsum | reverse complement strand
TTGCTTACCCACTGTGAAAATGTTGGTCTTTAAGGTTATATTCCTGAATGAAAGCTTAAGCAACCCATTCCTACAATGGGTAATGGCATTTGCAGTCGCTAGTAATAGTCGTCCTAAAATAACTAGAATATGACGCTTAGATGACTCGGCCTCTACGGGCTGGGTATCTAAAACAATGAAATCCACCGGATAGTAGACTGTATCAACCTGTACGAGCACATCCTCCACGATACCCCTAGGGACTTTAACAGACTGATTAGCTAACTTTAATGTAACTCATGTCGACTTAAGTTCTCCTAGGCCTATTTCTTTATACATGGAATATGGAAAAAGGTTCACACTAGAACCTAGGTCAAGAAGTGCTCAATCAATCTTATAACCCCCTATTGTGCATGAAATCGTAGGACAACTAAGGTCTTTATATTTCGACACCGACTTACATTGGAGGATTGTACTCTGGCTCTCATTCATCATTGTCGTTTCTTTGACATGCAACTTCCTTTTGACAGTGCACAAGTGCTTCAAGAACTTAGCATAGGACGGTATTTGCTTAATGGCATCTAACATAGGGATATTAATTTGAACTTGTTTGAAGACATCATAAATTTCAGCATTCGAGTTCGCTTTATTCGCTTTGGTCAGCCTATGTGAGAATGGAGCATGTTTTAAGTCTTCTGTGCTCACATTCTTAGACATTTGAGGAGACGGCTCAAAATAACTCCCATGTTCTTTCGGTTCACTCATGTTCTTTTTATTCTCACTCTCCCCTCTCTTTTTCTCATGCCCTAACCCGATAGACACATCCTTTTTCCCTTGAGTATTTTTGTTAGGAGTATTGGTTTGGTCTAGTTGCTTTCCACTCCTAAGGGTGATGGCCTGAACCTGTTCATGTGTCGTGTCAATGTAGTTTGCAAGTTTCGTGTTTGGTTGGGGTTAGGCCGAAAATCGCCCTTGTGTTTGTTGAGTCATCAACATCTTGTGGATGTCTTTGACTATTGAGTTAGTTTCCCCTTGCAACTATTCCAGATTCGTGACCCTGTTTGCGAGTGATCGAAGATCATTAGTCACTTGAAGGCCCTCACTATTTCTCATATGTGGGGGGTGATATTGTGCCGGTTGTGGTATGTATAGTTGTGACACCGGTGGGGTGGGATACGTGACCGATTGACCTTGAAACAGTTACGGTGGTATTTGGAATGGTGGTGGAGGTTGTTGGAAGGGTTGAGGCTTTGAAGGGCCCTCCTATTTCCACCTAAAGTTAGGTTGATTTGTCCACCCAGGGTTATATGTTTAGAGTAAGGATTGTTCCCACTCCTTTGATTTTGATATCCCCCTAAAATTGGCCAACCGTGTTTACTTGGCCATGAAGTGCTTCCCGCACCCCCGGTATTACTGGACATGATGTAGTATCATGATCCTGTGTATCACAGACTAAGCATGATGAAGTTGTTTCAGTCGGTATTGTCGTGGTGGCCTTAGAAGTTTCCAAGGCCTCCAATTTACGAGTGAGTGCTATGACCCTAGCTTGTAGATCTTCTACCTCCCCCAATTGGTATTTAACTTCTACATGTGACGTGGTGGTGGGCTTATGTGTGAGATTTTGTGCTCCAATGTTGGACCAATCCCTAGCCATGTTAGCATTAGCCAAATCCTTAGTCAAGTTGGCCAAATAGTTGAAGTAGTTATATGCCTGTGTGGGGTTTTTGTCTGGATAGGTTCCTGCGAACATAGATTCGACAAACATCTTCAATTGAGGAGTTAATGAAGAGTAAAATGTTTTATAATGTGCCATTTAGGGAAACCATGGTGTGGACATGCGAAAAGTAGGTCCTTGAACCTCTCCCAACATTGGAAGAACATCTCATCACTATTCGGTGCAAATTGAGAGATGGCATGCCGTAGTGCCTCAGTGCGATTTTTAGAAAAAGAACTTTTTCAAGAACTCCCCTTGCAGTGTATTCCACGTATGTATAAACATAGGCCTCAATGGATTAAACCACATCTTGGCCATGTCCTTTAGAGTGAAAGGGAAAAACTTCAACAGTAAAACCTCCCTAGGACATAAATTATCCTGGAAAAGTGATAATGCATCTTCGAAATCTTTAATATGTTTAAATGGTTGCTCCAAATCATAACTGTGAAATTGAGGCAAGGCAAGTAGCATTCCTAGTTTAATATTTAGCGTGGCCTGATGTGTAGGAAGCACTATGGCGGAAGTGGGGATTTGCCTTTGGCGATTCATGTAATCCCTTATGGTACGGTTCTGGGCAGCATCATCCCCTTGGTTACTTCCTCTTTTGAGGTTGTCATTGTTGTCGTCGTTGAGGTTTGCCATTGGAATGGACCCTAAGTCAACAATTAAGGGAAAACTGGGAAAGTCGACTGGACTATGACGAATGGGTGATGGAGTCAAGTAACTTGGTGGAAGATTCCGTAAAGGATCAATTCGAACAAGACAATGTGTGTGATCTCTAAAATATGAGGACATACATATGCAATGCACACAAAAAACACATACAGTCCAACCGATCCTCCAATCCCCTCAAAAATATCAACTCCGTTGCCCACAAAACAAGTAATTTATCCCAGCTGAGCCTCCAATCTCCGCATGCAAAGCAATACCACCAATAAACAATTAGGAACAAGGTTACCAATATAGCCTTAGCTGTCGATTTTCTTGCTGTGATAGATGAATGGCGAAGCAGTCCCTTGAATTTTGCGTGGATTGAGGTTTATGTTCTAGCACGCCTCTTACTGTCCCTTGTGCGAAAGTATGCTCCCAGGCAACGGCGCCAAAACTTTGACTCAGCCTCCAAATGTATGCTTGAGATATCCTAAGTGCAGGACGGTAGAGTAATATAACTCGAAAGTACGAGATCGATCCACAGGGAGCAGGTTACACAGAACCACAAGCACTAAAATACTTCTCTCAGTTGCTCATAAAAATCCTACGACTTGCTTCTAAAAGGAAAAGAAAAATCTGATTGTTTTGAGAAGGCGTATTTATCTAAACTAATCTGAAACTCAAGACTAATTAACTTGGAAAATATGTAGTTTTAACTATCAGGTAAAAGGTCCCGGGATCAGCCGCTCCAATCAATTGCATCTCTTGGAATTCTGAAGGAGATAATTCGATAACTCAAATCCTTTAACTACGTCGTGAGTCTCAAATTCGGAAGATTTAACGGTAAAAACAAGTATTCTTCAAAACTTCAACTGCTAGAATAAACCAAGTTGTTTGAATCAAGGACAAGTATCATCAATTCCTGCAGCGCATATACTAAATATAGATTTACTCATAAAGGTTACCGAACGGTTTTCAAAAGTTCTAGAACGAAGAAGATGAAGAGAGAAAAACTAGAAGATTTAATTTTGAAACCAATAACATATCTGTTGCGCCCAGATTTTTCGCATTCGAGGAATACACATAAGCGAAAATAATATTGTACTCTCTCGTTAGAACTCATGCTCCTAGAAGAATGAGTGCAACTAGATTTGAATTGAAAATTGATTTGAAATAAAGGGCTTTTGGAATATAATTGGAGTCGCCACTTAATTTGATTATGGTGAGTTAAGTTACCTAAAAACTAAGCACAATCCGAAGATTACACTTAGGGTTTTTGAAAATGATTTTGAAAATACCTCCTCAAGAGAGGGTTTTTTAAGAAAACAGGTTGTTAGCAACCTTTAGAAAATATTTAAACCCTTTTTTGAAAATAACTCCATTTGGTCTTTGAAAGCAGTAATTCTAGGTTCGGAGGTTGGTTACGTATAGGGAAGACACACTAAGCCATCACCCTACCCCACCCTTGTGGTACCTATATGTCTATTCACCCTAAATTCACCCATTAAAGTCTTCAATTAATATGTATCCAAAACTATCCACTTTGGAAAAGAATTTTTAAAAAGAATGATACATGATATGTAAGTGCAAGAAAAGAGTTAAACTTTAAAAATAGACTTGGAAAAGAAATTTGTGATTGGAAAAGATTTGATTTGAAAAGAAGAGTTGAGTTTTAAAAGAAGAGTTTTAGAAATTGAAAATAGATTTTTAGAATTAGAAATTTGAAATAGATTAGGGAATTGGAAACTTGAAGAAGATTGTGGAATTGGAGATTTGAAAAAAAAAAAAAAAAAAAGTTATGACCGCACCCATGGGGGTTGCCTACGTATCCCTTTTGAGGAATCAGATTAGTCGTAGTTTGAACAAGAGTCCGATTGAAAATAGAAGATTTTGATTAGAAAAAGAAATTGAGTTGGAATTCGAATTGGAAGATTAGGAAATTTAAACTTTGATTGGAAGATTTGAAGAGATTGGTTTCAAAAAACCTAGACCTAGGAAAGATGGAACTTAGGAAAGATTTTGAGGTTCAAAAAAGATTAGACTTATTTTTGGAAAGATGGAGATTTAAGAAAGGTTCAAATTAGAAAAGGTTCAAAGTAGGAAAGTTCCATTTTAGGAAAGTTTCATTTTAAGAAAGGTTTTGAAATAAGAAAGGGTTTCGTTTTAGGGAAGTTTCGAATTGGGAAAGTTTTGAATTAGGAAAGAATTAAAATTGGAAAGTTTTGAAATTGGAAAGTTTTAACTTAAGAAAGTTTCGAATTTAGAAAGTTTTGACTTAAGAAAGTTTTGGATTTAGAAAGATTTGAAATTTAGAATTTCAGAAAGATTCAAACTTTGAGTTTTAGAAATACTTGAAATTAGGAAAGGTTTGAGTTTAAGAAAGATTTGAAGATTTAGAATTGGAAAGTTAAAATTTGAAAATGTATAAAATTAAGAAAGGTTGGAATTAGGAAGATTAAGAAGCTTAAAGTTTAAAGAAAGATTTGAAAGTTAGAGTTTTGAAAACTTAAGGTTTAGGAAGGTATGAGATTAGGAAGGATTGGATTAGGAAAGATTTGGATTAGGAAAGGTTTGGATTAAGAAAGATTTGGATTAGGAAAGATTGGGATTCCTATTTTCTAAAGCAAAAGATTTGATTTTGTTTCCAAAAAGAGATGATTTGATTTTGTTTCCAAAAACGGAGGATTGGATCTAGTTTCCTAAATAGGGAAATTGGATTTGGTTTTCTAAAGGGCAGATGAAGTTTTGAAAATTCTAGATTTTGGGATAGAAAATAGGATTTGGAAACCTAAAGTTTGAGGCCAAAATAGGAAATTAGAAATAATGTTTTTGGAAAGAAAATTAGGGTTTCCTAATCGTGGCTCTAGGGATTAACTTAGACTCCAAAAAAAGAGATTTTGAAAAGTAGAACTTTTGGAAAGGAAAATTTTTGGAAGGAGATCTTAGAAAGGAGTTTTTGGAAAAGGACTTTTGGAAAGAGTTTTTAGAAAGGGAACTTAGGGAGCATTTTTAGAAAGTAAATTTTGAAGAGAGCTTTTTGGAAAAGAGTTTTTAGGAAGTTAAGTTTTTTAAGGGAATTTTTAGAAAATAATTTTGGAAAGGAGATTGGAGAGAGTTTTTAGAAAGTGCATTAGAGAAGAGATTTTAGAAAGTAAATGTAAAAAGAGATTTTGGAAATGATTTAAAGAGAGGTTTTGGAAAGTAAGTTTAAAAGAAGATTTCAAAAAGGATTTGGATATGGACTTTGCAAGCCTCTAAAAATATTACACTTTCCTAAAACGATACTAACCATAAGAAGATTAGAACCATTCTAGGATTATGGTTTGAAAACAACAATGATTTGAAAATATGGACCATATTGGTCACTTTAAATGTAACACTTTCCTAAAGCAACCCTAGCCATGAAAAGGCTAGAATCGATATTGAAAAATAAGTTTTGAAGAAGAAAATTTTAATGCAAGTTTTGAAAACGGTTTTGATGCAAGTCTTGAAAATAAGTTTAAAAACGAATTTTGGAGAGATGCATGATCATGATATGCACAATGTAAGTTGGGGTCATGAACATACAAGGTTAAAGGTTTCACCATATAATCAAGGGGGCCGAACCCACGTGGTCTCCGGTTAGACTAAGAGAAAGCCCCTGACACGGTGACTTTCAATAGCTTAATCTTACACATAAGCCGGGGAGTTTCTTGTTTCAAGCATGCAAGAAAGGGGGTAGAAGATGGGGGATTGAAATAGAAGAAAACTTAAGTGGGTTAGGAGAGAGAAGAGATGGGGGAAGTTGCGTAAACATAAATAGAGAGCCTACCTTATGTTTTCTTTTATTTGCTTACTCGGTTTGCTTTCTTTACTTCGATCTTCACTTTGCTTTGCGTTGGTCTTCGAGAGCTTGCTTGGATCTTCGGGAACTTCGGAGTTGCAGCACTTCAAATCTTCAATGGAGACTTTGGAAGCTAGTATAGGAGTGTATAGGGGTGTATGTGAGTGTATGGGAGTGTATGTATATTAGGGTTTAGTGTATGGGGGCTAGGGTTTGGAAAACCTAAAGAAGATTAGGGTTTGGAGAGGCTACAAGCTCTGTGTATCGAAGAATAGAGTTTTTGGACTGAGTTTGCAGACCTTTTTCACGGTGGAGGAGGTTCTGTATTTATAGACAAAGGGTTGACCTAGCTCATATTGCAGTGGCACCAGGCAAAATTTCCTTTTAGCGCCACTAGGAGTGGCTCTAGGCTGCGCCAGCCACTTAAGAAAGTTTTAAGGTCGGCAAGTAACGTATCTTCAGAAGATTTGGATGCTGTACTAGTGACTACCATGCAATTTTTAGCCTCGCTTCACTAGGAGTGGCTTTAGAAGGTTCAGGAATGATTTGAAAGGCCGGGAATGTCCCCAAAGGCTGGAATGGGACAAGAACCCCTAAAATAAAGTCTCAGGAGTAATAAACTTGAAGAATGATGTCAAGATGTGACAGAGGAGTTGATCAGGCCATTAGGGGCAAAACGGTTAATCGGGCCAGAAAGCTACCGCGATGGACTCGAAATATCCCAGAAGAAGACTAGAAGCTTGGAAACATTAGCTAGAATGTTCCAGGAGGCTACCGGTTTAATACCCAGAGCTGGTGTGGTTGGAAGAGGCAATCGGCCCACCAAGGGCAAAATGGTTATTTTGCATCAAGTTTGCCGGAACTAACTTGGAATGATCCAGAAATGTATCGAAAGGCCGGGGATACTATCTGAAACATCCCTGGGAGGTTATCAATTTGATATCCAGAGCCGGTGTGGTTCCTGGGGCAGTCGGATGCTTGGGGGCAAAATGGTCATCTTGACCAGAATGTCTCGGAATTGGCCCGAAACTGACTAGAAGGCACCTAATCATGCCAGATTGTCTTTAAGACAATCTTGGAAGGGTGGACTTACCGTTCTGAGGACTTAGGTACTTTCTAAAGGAACGTGCCGGAAATGGCCCTAGGGGCAGTTTGGTCATTTTTTACCAGAGTGGGCTAGCAGACACTGGTGTTGACCTGGGATTTGAGTGTTTCCGTCACTCTGACGGCGGTCCCGTGACATAGGGGTTTGTTAAAAATTTAATATATCGACCTATTTGCGCGTGTTTCTGCCACTCTAACGGTTGTGATGTTGACGAGTATTTCCGTTACTCTAATGGGTTGCATTCATTCTAGAGACTGCCTGATTTCGGGAAGTTGCTAGGTGGACTTAGCGCTTAAGGAATCAACTTTCTAGGAAGGCATGCCGAAATGGACAGTTCTTCATTGGCTGGCTAGCAGGTGCTAAAGGTGGACCGTTTTACCATCTAGGGGAATTGGGGTCTTGTCCCGGTCAACAAGTTTGAAGGGGCTTATTGTTCTGAAGAGTTCTCTCAGAAACGTGTTGGACAGGATGGACTTACCACCTTAAGGAATCAACTATCTCGAAAGGTGTGTCAAATTTAATTAGAATTGGAATTGGAAAAATGGGGACTAACTGTCTTTGAAAAGACATGCCCAATGGAATTGGCCCGAACAATGCCCCCAAGGGCATTTTAGTCATTTTCCTTCTACTTGGGCCCAATGGGCCCGCAAAGTAATTGATTGACAGGATTAGACTTGGAATGGTATTTTAAATCGAAATATGTTCATATTGACTTGAACTCAAGTTTGGATGAACTGGAGACTGCCAAGCGGGCAAAAATGGGGTGCTTACAATACCTCCTCCATTCATCCAAGATATTCAATTGATCTTCACTTTTGATCCGAAGATGAAAAGGTTTAGCTACTCATATCATAGTATAAACACAATTTGCATAAAAATAAACTGAATATATTGATTACAAACTTGAAAATTTGATTACAAGAATAGTGAAGAACTATGAAACTCTCCTAGCAATAAGAATAATATCTGTACCTACTACTGCTGCTACACCTAAAACAAAGGAAAAAAAATGTGAACCCTAAAACCAGTAACAACCCTTATAGGCCTCCAAAACTCTGCATATTTGCATAACCGTTCGAACGCCCGTGATACTGCTCGAACGCCTTGGACTACCGTTCGAACAGTGCGTCGAACACACTTCGGACGAAAAATTTGATCTCTGTATTTTTCGAATGCACTTCGAACCTGAATCTGATGTCAAACCGTTTAACGTACCGTTTGAACGTAGCTTTATACCATTTGAACGCCCATAAGGACCGTTCGAACTCCTTTAGAACGCCTAATTTGTTTCAGCGTGAATTTATACTTTTTAAGCTAGGATTCCTAAAAACAAACACAAAACTAAGTTAGTAACGAATTAGGATTAAAAATAGCATAATTAAAGATATTATAAAACTAACAATTAGCTAATTACGGCATGTAGATTGTACTTTCAAGCTCCACCAAAGGTCCACCCCGCTGCTCGGAAGCTCTCGACGTCTTCTCAAGGCCAAGGTCCAAGCCTCCATCGAAGAAAGAAGAAACATGACAAGGTAATCCACTATTTACCTTTCCGTATTCTCACTCTCTTTTCTCCTTCTGAGCCCACTTGGGTTCTTCTCATTTTTTAGCCCCATCTTCTAAACCCCTCTTTCTTACAAACTTGGAACAAGAGGATGCTAAGTCCACGTCGAGAGTGGACGAGAGGGGACTACCGATCGGGACTCCCTTATTAACTTTTACTTGCCTCACGGCATGGGCTTAAGGCCCTCTTATAATGTGGTGATACCTAGCCTTGTATGATTCATGTTGTTACTATCGTTGTCATACATTTGTATTTTTGTCATCTCTTTATCCCTAAAAGCCAATTTCAAAGCTGCTTTTTAAAAACCACAATTCTAGGTTAATCCTAACCCTTTCATGGTTAGGAATTTCCGAGAAAAGTGTGACATTTGAAATGGCTTCTAATAGCCTATATTGTTTTCTTTTCAAAAAAACCCAATCCCAAAATAATCCTATTTATTCCATGACTAAGGTTGTCTCGGAAAATGCGTGACATTCAAAACGACCCAAAAAGGTCTATCTTTTTGGCCTCGTGAATTTATTGTTTTTCAAAGTCACGAGTTCTTGCCTTCTAATAGCTAGAATGGCTTTAGACAAAGTGTGATATTTATTTGGATGTCTAAAATCCAAGTTAAGTTTTTGGGCCTTAAAACATATTTTCAAAAGACTCGGTTTTCGAACCGTTTACAAAACTCGCATTTGTTAAACCCTAGAAGTGCAATCCTAGGAAAATCTTATCTTTGCCAACTTAGAAACCTTCAATTTTTATACCAAAATCATACTTTCTTCAAAACCCTCAAAATCCTCAATTTTTGAATTAATCAAACATTTTCTTTTCAAACTATCCTTTTTAAATCGATTGAATCAAAAACTTCTATTTCAAATCCCTCAAGTCACTCCTTTGTCAAACCTTCCTGTTGACTCAATGTTGATTCCCATTTTGATTTTGATGATAACTAAATCTTGTGTTATTTTACTAATGCGTTTACTTAGCGTGCAGATTAATAGAGTTTATAATTTAGACTTAAAGTTCAATTTTAAATCTAACACTTGTCAAAGTAAATGTATAACAAGTTCAAGATCAAGCAATGAGCTCTAAGAGCTATGTAATGAACCGAATAGAGGATTGACACCTAATTCTACTTCAAATAAATGTTTTACATTCGAAGATATTGAAGGTGTTCAAATGAAGCTTTCATCAAGTATGTATAGACTCATTAAAGACAGACTTGTACTCAAGAAAGATTGAACACTTCATTAGAATATGCAAATATCAGTTGAAGACAATTTGTTTGTTGAAGAGATTGAAAATGCTCAAGAGAAGACTTCATTAGGAATGCAAAGATCAAATCCAGATTATGCGATTAAAGTTGCTTCAGAAGGAGATTCACATTAATTGTCTGATCTCTATATGGAATCAAAGTGAAGAATTCTTCTGAGATATAAAGAATCAATGTAGACAATATGCATGAAGAGATTTCATCAAGCTTACAAAAGTCTCATTTAAGTGTTTTTAAAGAAGAAAGAAAAATTGCTAGCAAAGAAAAGAAATCGGCATTGAAGCATTGTGAAGCTCTACTTAATTGAGGAAGCTTGGCATTGAAAGAGATTGTTCTACAATGAAAGAGGAAGCTTTGCAAATGAAGAAGAAAATATTAACATTGATCTAATGAAGCTCTAACAGTTTGGAAATCAGGAAAAGTTTAATAATGATTGATTAAATCCAAATTGAATAAAAAACATCTCTAATGAGTTAAAAAAGTTTGATTGATCATCATACACCAAAGAGATACTCCTTGAAGAATTTATACTGTTGCTAAGATGATCTGGATCATTGAAAGATAGAATGTAGATTTTTGAGCAATGAGCGGACTCATGGAAATGAGGAGTCGCCTCATAAAGACAAACGCAAAAGGCTTGAAGACAAAATAATCAATGAGCGGACTCATGGAAATGAAGAGTCGCCTTATGAACACAGAAGCAAAAGCCTGAAGACCAAATGGACAAAGAGCTGACTCATGAAAATGAAGAGTCGCCTCATGAAGACAGACATAGAAAACCTAAAGACCAAATGAGCAAAGAGCCGACTCTTTGATATAAAGAATTGACTCATGAAACCTGAAGCAAGTTTTCTGTACAAAGAGCGAACTCATGAATTAAAGAGTCGCCTCGTGACTACAGTAGCAAAATGTTATGAAGTTAGAATGAATAAGGAGCCGACTCGTTGATATGAAGAGTGGACTCATGGAGACAGTGAACAACATCTGGTAAATGCAAAACCAAAAGTATCAAATCTACAAGCCTGAAGGCGACCCCTGGGATATAACGGCTAGTTTTTCTAATATTATAACGGACTAGACGTGCGTTAAATGAAACCCAATATCCTCTAACGGATGGAATCAATACAAGGGTTTATATAAAAGCTTCCAGCTACATTTATAACAAGGAAGAGAGACAAGAAACAATAATCACTGACTGATCAACTAAAATTTCTAAATATTCTTCTTGTCTTCAACTTGTGAGCTTTGATTGTATAATCTACTCTTGTTAGAGAGTTTGTTAGTTGCTTGTATACTTTTATACACTTGTAAGTGAGAGTTTGAGAGTTCTCTTGTGGAAGAAAAATGTTTGTAAGTTTGAGTGGAGCTTGAACAAAACCACTTGGTAGCTGAAGAACTTAGGTGGAAGTTCTTGTGTATAGTGAGCTGAGCACTTTGTTAATTAGCAACCCATTTCTAATTGGAGATTAGATAGTGGAAGAATACTTCAAGGAGGTCTTGGGGTGATTACGTAGACTACGGTTTGTGGTTGAACCTCGGTAAATCTGTGTGTCCTTTCTATTGCTCTGTTTTCTTTACTTCTACTGATTACATTGCATTACATATAGATTGATCACTGTTACATTGCTTAGATTGATTTTAATTAATCTTAATTGCCATTAATCTTCAAAAAACCCAATTCACCCCACTCTTGGGTTGCCTTTTAGGCCAACAATTGGTATCAGAGATAGTATTCCTGTTTTTAAGGCTTAACATCCTAGGAATAGATCCATGACAACCAATTTTGGAAGCTCTCTTGGTGAGGGTCAATCCACAAATAGACCACCTATGTTCAATGGCACCAATTACAATTATTAAAAAAATAGAATGAGAATTTATATCCAATCTTTTGATTATAAATTATGGAGACTCATAGTAAATAGTCCCAAAACACCTACAACTAGAGTGGATAGAACTGATATCCCTAAACTAGAATCTGAATGGGATGAAGATGATTTGAAAATGCTGCAATCTAATGCTAGAGCTATGAATATTTTATATTGTGCACTTTATCCTAATGAATTTAATCGTATTTTCACTTGTGAATCAGCCAAAGAAATATGAGATAGATTAGAAGGCACACATGAAGGTACCAATCAAGTTAAAGAATCTAAAATCAATATATTGGTACATAGCTATGAATTGTTTAAAATAAAACCTGACGAATCCATCACCGAAATATTCACAAGGTTTACCGATATTATTAATGGTGTAAAATCTCTTGGAAAGATGTATCCTAACAATGAGTAGGTGAGGACGATTCTAAGGTCTTTGTCAAAGGCTTGGGAAGTTAAGGTCACAACAATCCAAGAAGCAAAGGACCTTAACATCTTACCTCTGGAAGAACTCTTGGGCTCTCTAATAACTCATGAGTTCACACAAAAGCAACATGCCCAAGAGGATGAAGAAAATAAGAAAAGGGTGGGTTCATTCAAATCCACCAATCAGGATAATGATGAATCTGCAACTAATGAGAATGAAGATGAAATTGCTCTTATCATTCGGAAATTTAGGAGATTCATGAAAAAGAAATGGAGAGGTGGAAGGAAGCATGAATCCAAGGGAGAACCTAGCAAGGAACCCAACATTACATGCTATGAATGCAAGAAGCCTGGCCACATGAAGACAAAGTGTCCTCTGCTCAGAAAGAGAGGAAAGAAATATCAAGGGAAGAAGGCCATGACAGCCACAACATGGAGTGATGATGAATAATCAAGCTTTGAAGAAGAAGTTGAACCACAAGAAGTGGCTAATCTATGCCTCATGGCTCATGAGGATGATAGTGAGCTATCAGACTTTTCCCATTTTACTTTTAATGAATTACAAGATGCATTTGATGATTTGCTTTGTGAATTCAGAAAAATGGAAATTAAAAATGAACTTTTTAAAAAGATGGTATCTACTCTTACTAATGAAAATGAAAATTTACAAAAGGAAAATGAGGTTTTGAAAAATGAAATCTGTGTCTTAAAGGATAAGATTAATAAAGATTCCTTTCAAAAAGACTTTTCAAAAGAAAATCATATTTTGCTTGATAAGGTTAAAAACTTGGAAACAAGTCTTTATAGATGTGTAAATGGAAAAGAAAAGCTGAAGATAATTTTAGGAAAACAAAAATGTTCACTAGACAAAGCTGGTCTTGGCTTTGATCTATTTAAAAAGAAGAAATTTTCAAAGGGCAGATTTGGAACTTCAATTGAAAAAACACAAGTCTCATGCTTTTATTGTCATAAAGTAGGACATATTGCTAGTAGATCATATGTCTTAAAAAAATCAAATGTTCCTAGCAATGCATGGGTCTCTAAAAGACCAGTGAGGACTAACCCCCAAGGACCCAAGATGGTTTGGGTACCTAAAGGTTAGATAAACCCTTTTGCAAGTATGCCTTCAAGCAAAATCTAAGAAAAATTATTGATACTTGGATAGTGGATGCTCAAGGCATATGACGGGAGATGAAGCACAATTCACTTCTCTCTCACCAAAAGATGGAGGACTTGTCACATTTGGTGACAATAGTAAAGGAAAGATCATCGGTATAGGTAATGTCGGTAAAAATTCTTCTACCTCTATCGAAAATGTATTACTTGTTAAAGGACTCAAACACAATCTTTTGAGCATTAGTCAACTTTGTGACAAAGGATGCAAGGTTGTATTTGAATCTTCTAAATGTGAGGTAATTGATATTAATGATAACAAGACAATTCTCACTAGACATAGACAAGGCAATATTTATGTTTTCAATCTTAGTGATTTATCTTTTTGCAAAGTAGAATGCCTTGCTGCTATGAATAGTGATGAAAGTTAGTTGTGGCATAGAAGACTTGGTCAAATTAGTATAAGCATACTTTCAAAGGTTTCTAAAAATGATTTGGTCAAAGGTTTTCCAAAAATAAGATTTAACAAAGATAGAGTTTGTGATGCTTGTCAATTAGGTAAGCAAACTCGAATTTCTTTCAAATCCTAAAATATGCTCATTACCTCTAGGCCACTTTAACTATTGCACATGGACTTATTCAGACCAACAAGGACTTTGAGTCTTGGTGGTAAATAATATGCACTTGTTATTATTGATGACTATTCTAGATTTACATAGACTTTCTTCTTAGCTTATAAGGTTGAGACAATTGTTTTTGTTCACAAAATTTTGTAGAAAGGTTCAAAATGAAAAAAGAATTTCAATCACTGCTATTAGGACTGATCATGGAGGAGAATTCGATTGTAAACCTTTTGAAATGTTTTTTTTGATGAAAATAGTTTTGATCACAACTTTTCAGCCCCTAGAACACCTCAACAGAATGGGGTTGTTTAGAGGAAAAACAGAGTTTTAGAAGAAATGGCTAGAACCATGCTCTGTGAAAATGGTTTACCAAAATACTTTTGGGCTGAAGCTGTAAAAACAGCTTGTTATGTTTTGAATTGAATTTTATTCAGAAAGTTTTTGGACAAAACCCCCTATGAACTTTGGAAAGATAAGAAACCAAATGTCTCATACTTTAAAGCTTTTGGATGTAAATGCTTTGTATTGAATAATAATAAAGACAACCTCGGCAAGTTTGATACTAAATCTGACGAGAGTGTATTTTTTAGCTATTCAATACATAGCAAGGCTTATCGAGTCTTTAATAAGAGGACTCTAGTAGTTGAAGAATCAGTCCATATCACTTTTGATGAACTTAATCCTTCTTCAAAGAATGATGCAAGTGATGATGCAGATGAACTAGAACCTGAAAAGGAAAAGATGGACATCCAACCAAGCTCAAATGAGGAACCTCAAAAGGAAAGAGAAGCTCCTACCAGACAATAAGAAATCAATGAAGGTTTACCTAAGGAGTGGAAATTTGTGCATAACCATCTTACGGAACAAATCCTAGGTGATCCTACACAAGGAGTAAGAACTCGATCCTCTATAAAAAATAAATGTAATCATCTTGCATTCTTATAACAAATTGAGCCTAAATGTTTTAATGATGCTGAACAAGATGAATTTTGGATAAATACAATGCAAGAAAAATTAAATCAATTTGAAAGGAATGAGGTATGGCACCTTATTCCTAGACTTAGTGATCATCCAGTTATCGGAACTAAATGGGTATTTAGAAATAAAATGGATGAGTCCGAATTTGTTGTGAGGAACAAGGCAAGACTTTTTGCTCAAGGTTATAGCTAAGAAGAAGGCATTGATTTTGATAAAACCTATGCTTTGGTAGCTAGATTAGAAGTCATTAGATTATTACTTGCATTTGCTTGTTTTAAAGATTTTAAATTGTATCAAATGGATGTTAAAAGGGCTTTTTTTAATGGCTTTATCACTGAAGAAGTTTTTGTTAAACAACCACCTAGATTTGAAGATCCAAAATTTTCTGACCATGTTTTCAAACTCAAAAGCTTTGTATGATTTGAAGCAAGCCCTAAGGGCTTGGTATGAAAGACTAAGTAAGTTCTTAATTGAAAAATGTTTTTCTAGAGGAAAAATAGATACCACTGTTTTCACGAAAATAAAAAACACTGATATGCTTGTAGTATAAATTTATGTAGATGATATTATATTCAGTGCTATTAATGAATCACTTTGCGAAGAATTTGCTAAGTGTATGTAGGGAGAATTCGAGATGAGTATGATGGGAGAGCTCAACTACTTTCTCGGACTTCAAATAAAGCAATCAAAGGAAGGCATCTTCATCAACCAAGCCAAGGACATCAACGATTTGATCAAAAAGTTTGGTATGGAAGATGCAAAGCCTATAAGTACTCTAATGAGTACTACAACAAAATTGGATAACGATGAGAAAGGTAAGTCAGTAGACACTAAATTTTATAGAAGCATGATAGGCTCTCTATTGTATCTAATTGCTAGTAGACCAAACATAATGTTTAGTGTTTGCTTATGTACTCGTTTTCAATCCTAAAGATCTCATGTGATTGTTATGTAAGCACCCTATTTTTTACTGCTCGGCAGTCTACAGTCCGTCCAGACTTGTATTCAAGTCGATGTGAACATTGTTTGAGTCAAAAAAACTTTTCAAGTTTAATCTTGTCTATCCATCGCTTCGCGGGCCCACCAGGCCCAAATAGAGGCAAAATGAACAAGAAGCCCTTATGGGCATTGTTAGATCCAATTCCAAATCAGACACGTTTTTTGGAAGATAGTAAGTCCCCTTTCCATTTTCAACAGGTATGTCTTTCCAAAGATGGTAAGTCCCCTTTCCAATTTCAAATCAGGCACGTCTTTTCGAAGACAATAAGTCCCCTTTCAACCTATCAACCAGGACGAGATCCCAAGTCCGCTAAATGGTAGAACGGTCCACCTTTGGCGCCTGCCAGCCCACCAATGTAGAAATATCCATTTCGGCACACCTTCTGAGAAAGTTAACTTCTCAAGCGCTAAGTCCCTTTAGCAGCTTCCCGAGATCAGGTAGTCTCGGGAATGATTGCGAACCGTCAGAGTAGCGGAAGTACTCGTAAACATCGCAACCGTCAGAGTAGCAGAAATACGCACAAGCAGGTCGATATAGGGAATTACCAGCAAACCCTTGTATCACGAGATTGTCATTAGAGTGCCTGAAACACTCAAAACCCAGGTCAACACCAGTGCCTGCTAGTCCACTCCGGTAAAAAATGACCAAACTGCCCCTAGGGCCATTTTTTGGCACATTTCTCGAGGATGCACCTAAGTCCTCAGAATGGTAAGTCCACCCTTCCAAGATTGTCTTAAAGTCAATCCTGTATGATTAGGTGACTTCTAGTCAGTTTCGAGCCAATTCCGAGACTTTTTAGTCAAGATCACCATTTTGTCCCTAGGCATCCGAATGCCCCAGGGACCACACCACCTCTGGGTATCAAACCGATAACCTCTTGAGAATGCTTCTTATATTGTTCTCAACCTTCTTTATCTTTTTGGATCATTCCGAGTCAATTTCGATAAACTCGGCACAAAATGACCTTTTTGCCTCTAGTGGGCCGGTCGCCTTTTCCGACCACACCGGCTCTGGGTATCAAGCCGGTAACCTTTGGGAACATTCTAAATAATGTTTCCAAATCTCGAGTCTTCTTCCGGGACATTCCAAGTCCGTCTCGGCAACTTCCCAGCCTGATTGACCGTTTTGCACCTAATGGCTCGGTCGATCCCTCTAACAAATTCTGACATAATTTTTCAAGTTCATTACCTCTGGGACCCTATTCTAAGGGTTCTTGCCCTTTTCCGGCCTTTTGGGCCATTCCCAGTCCCTTAAAATCCTTCCCAGACCTTCCAGAGTCACTCCTAGTGAAGCTAGTATAAAAATTGCATGGTAGTCACTAGTACAGGCGCCCAAATCTTCTCAAGATATGTTGCTTGCCGACCTTAAAACTTTCCAAACTGGTTGATGCCACTACTAGTGGTGGTAAGTCAAAAAATGGCCTGACGCCAATGTAAACTTTGCCCTGGCACCACTGTAACAAGCGCCAGGTCATTTCGTTCTTTATAAATACAGAGCCTCCTCCAGTGTGAAAGAGGTCTGCAAACTCAGTCTAAAAACCCTACTTTTCAATATACAGAGCTCGTGGCCTCTCTAAACCCTATTCTCCTTAGGTTTTCCCATGCCCTAGCCTCCATACACAAACCCTAGCCTCCTATACACTCATATACCCTCATATACTCATACACTAGCCTCCAACCCTTCATTGAAAACTTAGATTGCTGCAACTATAAAGCTTTGAAGATCGAAGACAAACTCTTGAAGACTAAAGTGAATACTGAAGACCGAAGCAATACAAGCAAAGCAAAGCACGCATAGCTAAGCAAAATAAAGAATACACAAGGTAGGTTTCTTATTTACATTTACGCATCTTCCCCTTTCTCTTCTTTCTCCTAACCCACTTGGGTTTTCTTCTATTTTAATCCCCCATCTTCTCTCCCCCCCCCCCTCTTCTTGCATGCTTGAAACAAGGGAATTCCCGGTCTATGTGTAGGATTAGGCAATTGGAGAGTCACCGTGTCGGGGGCTTTCTTTTAGTCTAACCGGAGACCACGTGGGTTCGGCCCCCTTAATTATGTGGTGAAGCCTTAACCTTGTATGTTCACGATCTCAATTTGCATTGTGCATATCATGATCTTTCATTATTTCAAAATTCGTTTTCAAACTCGTTTTCAAAAGCTTGCATTAAACTTGTTTTCAAAACTTGCATCAAAATCATCTTTTTCAAAACTTGTTTTCAAAATCACAATCCTAAGGTGATTCTGGCCTTTCCGTGGCTAGGGTTACTTTAGGAAAGTGTCACATTTAAAGTGGCCAATATGGTCCATATTTTCAAAACCTTTGTTGTTTTCAAAACCATTTTCTTAAAGTGGTTCTAATCTTCTTAGGGTTAGAATCGCTTTAGGAAAGTGAGATATTTTATATACTTTCTAAAAACTCTTCTTTTTAAATCTCTCCTTCAAAAAATCTCTCTTTTAACATACTTTCTAAAAATTCTCTTCAACCTCGTATTCAAAATTCCTTTTCAAAGTTGTTTTTCTAAAACTTTCCTCCACAAAACTCACTTTCCTAAAAACTCCTTTCCAAAACACCCTCCTCAAAATTCCTTTTCTAAAAACATTCCATAGGTTTCCTTCTTATAAAACTCTCTCCCTAAATCTCTTTGCTAAAAACTCTTCCCAACGATCTCCTTACAAGAATCCCCTTTCCAAAAACTCTCTTCAAGTGTCACTTTCCAAAAACTCACTTTCTAAAATCGCCTTCCTTAGAGTCCAAGTCAAACCCTAGAATCCACAATTAGGAAACCCTAATTTTCCTTCCTAAAAGCATGATTTCCAATCCCTTATTTTGGCCTCAAATCCTAGGTTTCCAAAACCTCTTGTTTTCTACATCAAACTATATATATTTCCAAAACCCCTTTTAACATCAAAACTATAGTCTCCAAAATCTAGGGTTTCTAGAACTTCCCTTTTCAAATCCATGTCAAATCTAATCTTCCCTTTAGGAAACCAAACCCAATATTCCCTTTAGGAAACTAGGTCCTATCCTCCGTTTTCGGAAACAAAATCAAAATATCTCTTTTTAGGAACAAAATCCAATCCCTTGCTTTAGGAAATAGGAATCTCAATCCTTCCAAACCCAAATCTTTCCTAATTCAACTCTTTCCTAATCTAGTACTTTCCTAAACCTTAAGTTTCCTAAACTTAAACTTTTAAATATTTTCTTAAACATTAAGCTTCCAAATCTTTCCTAATTCAACTATTTCCTAATTCTATCTCGTTCCAAATCTTAACTTTCCAAATCTAAGTTTTTAAATCTTTCTCAAACTCAAACATTTCATAATCGCAAGATTTTCTAAAACTCAAACTCTAAAAATTTCTAAAATTCTAAACTTCCTTAAACTTCAAATCTTTCCAAATCTAAAACTTTCTAAATTCTAAACTTTCCAACTTTCAAACTTCCCTATTTCAAAACATTCCAAATTCAAAACTTTCCAATTTCAAAACTTTCTTAAAACGAAATATTTCCTATTTCAAAACTTTCTTAATCCAACACTTTCCTAAATTGAAACTTTCCTAAAACGAAATTTTTCAAAAATGACACTTTCCTATTTTGAAACTTTCCTAATTCGAACATTTCCTAATTCTTACCCTTCCTAAATCCAATCTTTCCTAATCTTCCAAGTTCAACACTCGAGTCGAATCTTTCCTAAGTCTCAAGTCTTTCTTAAGTCTAGGTTTCCTAAAACCAAGCTTTCCAAAATCAAATCTTTTCAAATCTTCCAATCAAAGTTTAATCTCTCAATCTTTCAATCCAAATTCCAATTCAATCTCTTTCATTCAATCATATATTCTATTTTCTATCAAACTCTTGTCCGAACTACGACTGACCTAATTCCTCAAAAAGGATATGTAACCAACCCTCATGGGTGCGGTCACAACCTTTTTCAAGTCTCAAATTCCACAACCTTTTTGAAGTTTCCAATTTCACAACCTTTTTCAAACTTATATTTTCACAACTTCTTTCAAATCTCCAATTCTACAACGTTCTTTAAGTTTTCAATTCCATAATCTATTTTTCTAATTTCAAATTTCTATTTCCAATTTCTAAAACTTTCTGATTTCAAATCTATCTTTTCAAATTTCTTTCAAATCAATTTCTTTCCAAATCTATTTTCTAACTTTTTTTTTTCTAGCACTTGCATGTCATGCATCATGTCTTTTTAAAAATTATTTTCTAAAATGAATAGGATTGGACATTTGTTAATTGAAGACTCTTATAGGTGAATCTAGAGTAAATCGACATGTAGGTACCGCAAGGGCGGGGTAAGGTGATGGCTTAATGTGTCTTATTTACATGCAACCAACCTCCGAACCTAGATCACTGTTTTCGAAAGACCAAAATGGAGTTTATTTTCAAAAAAGGCTTAATTATTTTCTAAAGGTTGCCAAACAACCTGTTTTCCTAAAAATCCTCTCTTGAGGAAGTATTTTTAAAATCATTTTCAAAAACCCTAAGTGTAGTTTTTGGATTATGCTTAGTTTTTAGGTGACCTAACTCGCCTTAATCAAGTTAGGTGGCGACTCCAAATGTTTTCCAAAAGCCCTTTATTCAAATCAATTTTCAATTCAAACCTAGTCGCACTCATTCTTTTAGGAGGGTGAGTTCTAATGAGAGAGTACAGTATTTTTTCTGCTTGTGTGTGTATTCCTCAAGTGCGAAAAATCTGGGAGCGACAGTTGGCGACTCCACTAGAGACACTTAGAGGGTTAGGCCGTAGTTATGTCTCTTTACCCTTCACACATGTAGAGTCTTCAATTAACTTGTTCAATCCAATTCACTTTAAATTTTTAAAACCAAATTTTCAAAATTGTTTAAAAAAAAAACATTCATTTATTCATATTATCTTGTATTAAGTTTGCCATCTATATACTAACTCTTGCATCTTTGTTTTGTAGGTGCACTTTTTGTCTAAATTTTATTAATTGTTATGCATGAATGTGATGAATAGGATGGATGGAAGTTGTTGGGCTCTTTCCTCCGCTTTCAAAAATCTCACACACTGCATGCGCACCTACATTTTGTATACTTGCATTTTTAGCCTGATATGACCTTTCTAGTTAGAAAGGAGGAATGGTATATTGGTTGTGGGCAAGATGTTGTGTCAGTTTCTTCGCCTACGGCCTCTTGATGGTTTCCCCGCTCGGATCACCAACCGATCATGGCATCATCTCGGGGAGTGGGCCTAGGTTTGAAGATCCGGGGAGCGAGCCTTTTTAGGACGCATTAGTCAACCCTCAACCTCATGCTCATATACACACCATGCATAGTCGAATCTCTACCTAATTTAAGACACGCACACCGTTTTCCAAAACCATGGAGGAAATGGCGACTGCTCTTATTTTCATTTATATCTGTCTATTCCTGTTGTTATAATGACTATATTCGTACTGTTATAATGCTTGTCTAACTACTCATACATGCATATGTACTTTAACTGTATTCTCTTTCCTTATACTTTATGCATCCATTTTCATGCATCCCGTATTCTATGTTAAGACGAGAGTTCCAAGTAACTCAAGTCACCGCATTCTTATGCATATGATCAACCCATTGAGAGTGACACCTAGTTTACTCTCCTTTGCATTAAACCTACTTAAACCCTAAGGGTTCCCATGTAACCCTAAGGACTCATGCCATGTATATCAATTCATTCCATAAGAGGGGCCCCATTCCCTCCATGCTCACGGAGATAGGATTGTCAAGAAGACAAAGGGCAATTGATCAATAAGGTCTCTCAACAACCTCCTTGACATCAAATCCAACGAAGGCGAATCCGAAGACTCAAGAGTAGTTTAGGGTTTCCTTTGTAAAATTAGATTGGTGGAACCCCCAAAGGAGCATGTTCCCTCGCCACCTGTTAAATGTATTTCAATTCTTGTGTATATTAAACCCGAAGTTAAATGTATTTCTTTATTTTCCGCAAATGAGTGAGTAAATAAATGCATGAACGAAGGAAAGGTTCCTGCTCGACAGTAAGGTATCTGTATACAGGGTCAAATCCCTTATCTCCAAAAGTGAGCCAATGCACCATGTATAGTCTTCCCTGTGAAGAGGGGCACCCTAGGACATGCATCGCATAAAGCTCCCTAAAAATTAGAAACTGACTTACGATTTGTGTTTTTGTCTTTTTCTTTCTTCCTTTTTATTTATAGAGGTCACCCTGCATTGAGTCAATATTGCTCCCAAGAAAGGGCAACATCCATCTAGGGATCCCATTTTCACCCAGCAAAGAGCATCACTGATGTCTGCTAATCCTGAAGAATCATCTCAAGTCTCTCGAGAAGAGGTCAACGAAATGAGGACCAAGATGGATGAGGTGCTCAAACTCATTCAAACTATGGCTATGAAGGATACCGCTACGGTCCCATCATCATCCATGACTTCGTCAAAGGACCCCAAACTCGCTAATCTAAGGATCGTGCTTCAGTCTGACAATGCGGGGAGGAATAAGGAAGATACTAAAGGGATCAGCACTGAAGAGGACGAGTCCATATTACTTTCACCTGTCGTAAAGATGGTCCCCCTAGACCCGCTCAATTCGAAAATCTAAGGGCTAGAGGATTCACTGCAAATTCCCCATGGGCACGACACTTATGTGTTCACTGCCTATGACGAGTTATGTTTCTTTCCTTACCACCCAAGACCTGCTAGGTTCAAAATGCCTGACTTCCAGAAGTATGACGGCACTGGTAACCCCGTCGCTCATCTTTGTGTCTATGCTGGAGTGCTAAGTGGTCACGGCAACGATCCGAAGCTCCACATGCAGCTATTCCAACACAGCCTCATGAGGTCTGCTCTACAATGGTTTTGGTCATTTGGACCTAAGAAAGATCACAACCTGGATCGAGCTGGTCAATGCATTTAAAGCCCAATATCGTCACAATATCGATCTCACCTCTCACTGATGGTCCCTGATGACTATGAGCAAGGGTGAAAAGGAAAGCTTCAAAAACTATGCCTTGAGATGGAGAGAAGTTACCGCATAAGTCAATCCCCCGTTGGAAGAGAAGGAGTACGTACAACTGTTTGTGCACACTTTTCAAGGTATATACTATAAGAAGCTCTGCATAAGTGTGGGGAAGAGCTTCTTCGAGCTCATCATGCAGGGGGGGATAATATAAAATGGCCTTAAGACAGGGAGGATTACAGACTCCTACGCCTAGACTAGAGAAAATACCGCCAACATAGCCAAGAGAGTGGCTACTACAAAGGGAACAGTCAGGAAGGAAAGCGAAGTGCCTGCCATCTTGCCTAGCCAACCACCCCAATACCGTCCACCACTACAATCACACCTTGTCTTACCCTTACCCCCCTTAACAATGCCTGTTCCAACCTCTAACTATGGCCCTGTCAGGGCACTACCCAACTTTAATAGACCCGCTCGACGCATTCGTACCTTCGACACCTTAGCTTGCACCCAAACTGAAGCCTACCATAATTTACTGAAGAACAATATCTTGAAGCCCATTGCCAAGCCCTCTACCCCCAACCTTTAGTGTCGCCCTTACATGTGAATATCATTCAGGTGGCTAAGGGCACGACACTGAAAGTTGCTTCGCTCTGAGGCACAAAATCCAAGACTTGATCGACAACAAGACTATTGATTTGCAGCCGATACAACTTGCTCCGACCCCCAATGTGACCACTAACCCTCTACTGGATCACACCGTCAACATGATACTAGTAGAAATGGGATGCAAGGGAGAGTTCGACGAGCTCGAGGTCAAAGATTATGAGGACGATTGGGAGACCGATGAAGGAGATAACTAGGAGGAAGACTTCCTATTATGCTCGATCTATCTTTATGACCCTCATGAGGTGCCTGATGCTTTGGATTGGCCAGTTGAGGGGCCAATGCCTCTGGAAGAAGAGCTTGCTAAAAACATGGTTGTTGATGGATGGGGCGCTGAGTTTTTGCATCCAAAGTATGCCGCGGCAGAATGTCACTTACTAGAGAACCCTTGGCCCACGACTGAGTACAATTATGAAGAAATGAGCTGGGGGGTAGAGAAGCCAAGAGCACAGACAGAGCCGTTCGAGTTAAAAGGAGGTGAATTAGCCATCCTATTTACAGAAGGACCTGTTGCAAAGAACAAGAAAGAGATCAATGAAGCTATTGATTGCTCCATCATTGCTGATATGTCTCGAGCTCTAGCAGAAGCTTTTGCCTGTCTTACATTGGCCAAGGACCCAAATCACGAATGGAGTATCGAAGATGTGGGCATTGTCCCAAGGCCTTACTAAAATGGGCTTCCATCAAAAGCGTAGAAGAGAGGGGTGTTTTCACCCACCCTCTTTTTACCCCTTTTATATTTTTGTCCTTAAATTAATATCTGCATTTTTGTTTCTTTAAAACAGAACTATATGCTAGTATAATAAAATGACTAAAGCTTTTTATTCATTGTTGTTATCCTATTTTCTCTTAGGAATGATAGCCACTTCCTATATAAAGGCGCATGGTCTGTTTCATGGAATGATTTGCTTGAAGGGATGATAGTATGAGTTAACCACTCACCAAATGATCGGCTTCCCAAAGAAAGAGATAATAAGGATGAGTGAGGGAACTACCTAAAGGCAACACTTGCAAGACTCCAAAGTTAAGCAATGCGTGGCTAGGCTATCAAAATGAAGAGGAGTCATCTTTCATTTTCCTGTATAAAAACAAATGTGTTTATATTCCCTTTGCTTAACCCCTAGTGCCTCGCGAAAAGCAAAAATTTTCTTTGTCAACCCCGATCCAAGATTGTCCTCCCCACACTGGGGCAGACAATATTTGAGAACTCTACGAATGGTATCCACCCCCACTATGCTAAGGCAGCATTGAAGACTCTATAGATCAAGCAATCTAGTTCAAAGTGAAGAGAGGCCCTCATTTTATTTCCCATACAGTCAAAAGTAACCCCTTGCCAAACCCATAGAGCTATCTATCCTTTTTTAAAAAAAAAATCCCAACCTAGGGATCACCGCCCACATTGGGTTAGATTGAACTGCCAAGGAAAAGGTCTAAGGAAAAAGGGTTGAAGAATTATTTGTTTTATAAAAAGAAAGAAAAGGGGTAAAAAGGACAAAGCGAAGGAAAAGAGTTGCCAAGGGGCAAGAGGCAAAAAAAAAAAAAAAAAAAAAATCTAAGGAAAAGCCTAAAGAAAACCATGATTGAGTCATCTTCAAATGCATAATAAGAAGATTGAAAGAGAAAAGAGTCATGTTTCTCTCAAAAAACATATAGAAAGGGTGAAAGAAAAGAGTCATTTTCACCCTGAGAAAAAGTGAATTTAAAGGTGATCCTAGGTTACAAAGAAACCCAGTAGAAACAATAGGTTTGAGCCTTTATCCTTTCTTGCAAAATCCCAAAACCATGGCCTACATTACAACCCTACTAAAGTCCACTCTAATTGAAAATAGATTGCTTCATCTAAATGAGCTAGATACATTGCCAAAGCTAAAGAGGGATGCTAGCCCTACTGAAAAAAAGTCAAGGATGGTACGAATCTAAACCCTGTTGAAAACAACATTGAATTTGAGCCTACATATCCTGTTGCTTCTGAAACCCCATAACCTAGCCTGCATTACGGTCCCAAACAAAGTCTCCTCAGATTGAAAGGACTGGCCACTTATCACTCTGCTGAAGGTCAGGTAAGCTGTTGCTAAAACCTGAAAGTTGAGAGTTTTAGCCCAACAACCATATACACTAACCCCGAGGCAAAGAGTCGGAGGTAATCAAAGGGTTGAGAAAGGTACGAAGTGCTATCATCCAATCAAGGTAAGGTTGAACTAGAGGAAAGGCTAGCCCCCAAAAAAGGACGGAGTTGCCATTCCAAAGATATTGAGTTCGACAACACCCCTTGTCATTCTATTAGTTAATGTATTTCTAATATGTGCATATAAAAATCAAAAATAAAACAAAATCCATGAGCTTTGCATAGGACATAACTCTATGTAAAAACATAAGTCACCAACATCAACTCATGTAATGGATACATAACATCATCATCCAACACATACATCCAATCATATGCCTAGTTTTAAATATCATAAATGTATTTATCTATCCATGCATCTTTGTACAAAACTTACAAAATAAAACTGTTTAACATAAATACATCTCAAGAATAGGGGCAAAAGTAGATCAGTGTCTCCACAAGGGGCATCTATCAAAGGTCAAAGTCAATGTCAACTGAATCAAAATCCTCGAAACCCGGCGTCGGAGGAGGTGGATAACTACTCGAAGTACCAGCATCCTGCAGAGAAGATAGAACCAAAATCAGCCACATCAAATAAGAACTAAGAAACAGCAGAGCAAAAAGAAGGGGAGAAAAGACGACACAACCCGCCACCACCCAGTTGAGATAACCAAGCTGTCAAGGAAGCTACCTCGGCCTGGTACTAATCCCACTCCATCTGGTACTGATCCCTCTGGTCTCTCATAGCAGTAAACTCAACCTGGGGCACATATCCTCCGGCTAGGCACCACAAGTTAACCACCTCCTGACCCACAACGTACCCGCCAACTACTACCTCAAACCAGTTGAAGGCACCGACAGAATGAGCCCCGAAGTGCATAGCATAATCTATATCCGGAGGAAGCAGGAACTCGGCACCAGGCTGCCACTCCTAATAGGGGATAGGCACTCCCGCCACCAAGGCCCCAAACATATACTCTGGTGGAGCTCCTACTAACCGGAACTTCTCATGAAACTGCCGCTAGTGTCGCTCTCCGAGATAGGACTCCCAAGTATCATCACTGAGAAAGCAGCCCTCGACAAGGACAATGGGACCAAGAACCGTACAGTCTTATAATGAACTAATCCAATGAAGGGCCGCCAAGTCACATCTCTCACCTCAATCAACTCCAAGTTCGCCCGTAGCGTCACAAAATCAGTAATCTCCGATCGCTGGGCCACCCGGTCACGAGCCCACCTTAAAGCACGGGGATAAAGGTCATCCTCGACAATTACAGGGTGATGAATAAGCAGGTACTCATAGCTCCACCAGACAAGAAAGGGCCAGAAACTAGTCATGCTGCCCCAATGGGAAGAAGTCCAGACCCGCATCGATCGGAGGAAGCAGCTAAAGGAGAAGGACCCCTAATCCAGTTCCGATAAAGCCCCGAGATCAACTACTATGCTCACCAAATGAAAAAGCACAAGCGACTAGTTGTTGTTGTAGAAGCAGCTGAAGATGATGTACAAAACAAGTCGCCGTCTCATAATGTCCCGCTTGGCAGGCGCTAGCTCAGCAATAAAGGTACGGTCATCCTGACTGAGCCAAGAGACTGGGAAGGCAGAACGCTCAGGAGGAGGCAAGTCCAGCAGAATGCATGCCTTGTCTCTACTGACTGACTATAGAGTGATCCTCTGGCCAACGAAGGAAAGCCCTTTGATAATCACCTAATCCAAGGGAGTGGGACCTAACTCGAAGCCGACAAAATGGAAGGTCCTGGTCTCCCCGAACCACCTCACAACAAGCACCAGTACCAAATGTTGGTTCAGGCAGTAAGCCTGTATTCCCATGAAGGCTCCAAATTCGATCTTAGCCAAGAAGGCACGATATGATGGGGCAACCCACTGCATAGTTACAAAGACCTGATGAACAGCCCCTCTGAAAGCTGTGTGTACCCGCGGAGGGGGCAAATGCTATCTAGAGTACACACTGGGGTGATAAGCAAGATCCCCGAGTGGTGGGACATTCGGTATCTACAGATCTCCCAAGTCAGCATCCGTTTGCCTGTGTCTAGAGGAGGCTCTCCCGTAATCGGTGACCTGGTAGCCCAAACTCGGTACCTCCTCCTCTCTACCAATCTCCTCCGCAAAGGCCTGCTCAACTGGAGGAAAGGGGTCGACAGGTGGCCTACTCCCCTGTCCGCTCTAACTGAAAAAGGCCCATCCGGTAGATCGTCAGCTACCTCTAGATTGACTGGAACTGCCAGTGGAATCTATCCGAGCCGCCTTCCTCGAGCGACGTCTCCTCTTAGAACCATCATCACCCACATCTGCCATTCTGAAAAGGTAAGGTAAGGTAAGAGGTGTTAATATACCGTACATGCAGATAAATAATAACATAATAAAGTAAAACAAAATAAACAACAAACAATAAAAAAAGAATAATAAAAGGAGTTCAAATGATAAGTCAAAATAAATTTTCTACACCTTTCGATTGTCCAACTTCAAACCAAATCTCAAGGGTTTTCTTTCTTTTTCCTTCAAAAAGATTTTACTCTAAACCTTTTCCAACTCTTTTCCTGAATTTCTAAAAATTTTGGCGGAGTTTTGTTTAAAAATGGTCCCTACAACACCCATCACATCAACACAAAACACAAATCGTGCATTTCACAACGTCACAATCACATGACATCAGCACCCACGCACACTTTTTAATTTTTCTAGATTTTCAAAACACATGTTTTATTTTTCCTATAAATCAATGATTTTCAAAAATGTCCTAAAATTCCTCAAAATCATTTCAAAGGTTTTCTAAAAAATTCCCTACATTTTTCAAAAATTTTAAACTCTAAAAATTTTATCAATTTCTTAAGTTTGCCCATTTTCCTAATTTTCTAAGTATTTTCCTATTTTTCAAAAAATCAAAAATTCACTAAGTTTTTAAAAAATCACGAAACTTCACACGGTTGTTAAACACATTTTTCTAAGGCACAAGGCATAAAAATCTAGTCAGAAAACCCAATGCCCAAGCCTGTAGGAATAAACCTCCAATTCCTGCAAAAAATCCTCTTTACATAATCACGTAAAACCACTCAAATTCAACCAAACAAACACCAAAATGCAAAGATAATATCACCATAATGTTCAAAACATACCAAAACATCAAATTCCATTGTTCACACAGTTCAAACGAAATTCTACACATCAAAATCAACAAAAATTTGAAAACTCACTTTTCGGAGTCCTCCGGCAAAATCTTCTCTTCCGGCGACTTTTCTGGCAACGTGGTCTCCAAGAAGTGCTCCTTCACGGTTCTGGTCAGTTTCCCCACAGACACTCTCAACTTTTTGAAAAACTCTTCAAATACAGTAAGTGTTCGAACCAGAATTTTTCTAGTTTTAATCCCAAGCCTAGCGCCACTAGCAGAGGCGCCAAGCTAAACTTTCCAAAGGTGCCACTCCTAGTGGCGCTAGTTTCCAAATTCTGGGCAGTTTTGCCTTTTTTCCCGCTAAAACTTGTTTTCAAGAGCCTTTTGGGCCCAATATCCATTTTCAACCCCCGTTGTCGAAGAATTTCCAAAGTTCGTCCCTCCAACTGCCTTACGATCAACATAGGACCCTTACTCTATTGTTTTTTGTCTTTGATAAGCAAAGACAAAAAAGAGGGGTAGTTGTAAGCACCCCATTTTTGACCACTCGACAGTCTACAGTCCGTCCATATTTGTATTCAAGTCAATGTGGACATTTTCTGAGTCAAATCAACTTTCCAAGTCTAATCCCGTCTATCCATCGCTTCACGGGCCCACCAGGCCCAAATAGAGAAAAAATGACCAAAATGCCCTTATGGGCATTGTTCGATCCAATTCCAAATCTGGCACGTTTTTTCGAAGACAGTAAATTCCCTTTCCATTTCTAATAGGCACGTCTTTTCGAAGATGGTAAGTCCCCTTTCCAAATCTAAATTAGGCACATCTTTTCGAAGATGGTAAGTCCCCTTTCCAATTTCAAATCAGGCACATCTTTCTGAAAACGGTAAGTCCCCTTTCAACCTGTCAACTAGGACGAGATCCCAAGTCCCCTAAATGGTAGAACGGTCCACCTTTGGCGCCTGCTAGCCCGCCAATACAGAAATGTCCGTTTCGGCATGCCTTCCGAGAAAGTTGACTTCTTAGGGGCTAAGTCCCTTCAGCATCTTCTTGAGATTAGGCAGTCTCGGGAATGATCGCAAACCGTCAGAGTAGCGGAAGTACTCGTAAACATTGCAACCGTTAGAGTAGCAGAAATAATCATAAGTAGGTCGATATAGGGAATTGCCAGCAGACCCCTGTATCATGAGACCACTGTCAAAGTGGCAGACACACTCAAAACCCAGGTCAACACCAGTGCCTACTAGTCCACTTCAGTGAAAAATGACCAAACTGCCCCTAGGGCCATTTTTCAACTCGTTTCTCGAGGACACACCTAAGTTCTTAGAATGGTAAGTCCACCCTTTCAAGATTATCTTAAAGTCAATCCAGCATGATTAGGAGTCTTCTAGTTAGTTTTGGGCCAATTTTGAGACTTTTCGGTCAAGATGACCATTTTGCCCCTAGGCATCCAAACGCCCCGGGGACCACACTGGCTCTGGGTATCAAACCGGTAACCTCCCAAGAGTGCTTCTTATAGTGTTCTAAACCTTCTTTATCTTTTTGGATCATTCCGAGTCAATTCCAGTAAACCTAATACAAAATGACTGTTTTGCCCCTAGTGGGCCGGTCGCCTTTTCTGACCAAACCGACTCTGGGTATCAAGCCGGTAACCTTTGGGAACATTCTAAATAATGTTTCCAAATCTCAAGTCTTCTTCTAGGATATTCCGAGTCCATCCTGGCAGCTTCCCGGCCTAATTGACCATTTTGCCCCTAATGGCTCGATCGATCCCTCTAACCAACCATGACATCATTTTTCAACTGCATTACCTCCGGGACCCTATTCTAAGGGTTTCTGCCCTTTTTCGGCCTTACGGGCCATTCATGGTCCCTTAAATCCTTCCCGAACCTTTCGGAGTCACTCCTACTGAAACCAAGCTAAAAATTACATGGTAGTCACTAGTACAGGTGCCCAAATCTTCTCAAGATACGTTGCTAGCTGACCTTTAAACTTTTCTAACTGGCTGACGCCACTAGTAGTGGTGCCAAGCCAAAAAATGGCCTGGCACCACTGCAATAGGCGCTAGGTCATTCCCTTATCTATAAATACAAAGCCTCCTCCAGTGTGAAAGAGGTCTGCAAACTCAGTCTAAAAACCCTACTTTTCGATATACAGAGCTTGTGGCCTCTCTAAACCCTAGTCTTCTTAGGTTTTCCCAAACCCTAGCCTCTATACACAAACCCTAGCCTCCTATACACTCATATACCCTCATATACTCATACACGAGCCTGCAACCCTCCATTGAAGACTTGGATTACTGCAACTACAAAGCTTTGAAGATCGAAGACAAACTCTTGAAGACTGAAGTGAAGACCGAAGACCAAAGCAAGAAAAGTAAAGCAAAGCACACAAAGCTAAGCAAAATAAAGAAGACGCAAGGTAGGTTTCTTATTTACATTTATGCATCATCCCCCATCTCTTCTTTCTCCTAACCCACTTGGGTTTTCTTCTATTTTAATCCCCCATCTTTTTCCCCCCTTCTTGCATGCTTGAAATAAGGAAATTCCCGATCCATGTATAGGATTAGGCTATTGGAGAGTCACCGTGTCAGGGGCTTTCTTTTGGTCTAACCGGAGACCACGTGAGTTCGGCCCCCTTGATTATGTGGTGAAGCCTTAACTTTGTATGTTTATGACCCCAATTTGCGTTGTGCATATCATGATCTTGCATTCTTTCAAAATTCGTTTTCAAACTCGTTTTCAAAAGCTTGCATTAAACTTGTTTTCAAAATTTGCTTCAAAATCTTCTTTTTCAAAACTTGTTTTCAAAATCACAATCCTAAGGTGATTCTAGCCTTTCCGTGGCTGGGGTTACTTTAGGAAAGTGTAACATTTAAAGTGGCCAATATGGTCCATATTTCAAAACCACTATCTTAAAGTGGTTCTAATCTTTTTATGGTTAGAATCGCTTTAGGAAAGTGAGATATTTTATATACTTTCTAAAAACTTTTCTTTTCAAATCTCTCGTTCCAAAAATCTCTCTTTCAACATACTTTCTAAAAATTCTCTTCGACCTCTTTTTCAAAATTCCTTTTCAAAGTTGTTTTTCTAAAACTTTCCTCCACAAAACTCACTTTCCTAAAACTCTTTTCCAAAACACCCTCCTCAAAATTTCTTTTCTAAAAACACTCCCTAGGTTTCCTTCTTAGAAAACTCTCTCCCTCAATCTCTTTCCTAACAACTCTTCGCAACGATCTCCTTCTAAAAATCCCCTTTCCAAAACTCTCTTAAAGTGTTACTTTTCAAAAACTCACTTTCCAAAATCTTCTTCCTTAAAGTCCAAGTCAAACCCTAGAGCCCACAATTAGGAAACCCTAATTTTCCTTCCCAAAAGCATGATTTCCAATTCCTTATTTTTGCCTTAAAACCTAGGTTTCCAAAATCTCTTGTCTTCTACACCAAAACTATATATATTTCCAAAATCCTTTTCTACGTTAAAACTATAGTCTCCAAAATTTAGGGTTTCTAGAACTTTCTTTTTCAAATCCATGTCAAATCCAATCTTCCCTTTTGGAAACCAAACCCAATCTTCCCTTTCGGAAACTAGGTCCTATCCTCCGTTTTCGGAAACAAAATCAAAACATCTCTTTTTAAAAACAAAATCCAATCCCTTGCTTTAGGAAATAGGAATCTCAATCCTTCCAAACCCAAATCTTTCCTAATTCAACTCTTTCCTAATCTAGTACTTTCCTAAACCTTAAGTTTCCTAACTTAAACTTCTAAATCTTTCCTTAAACATTAAGCTTCCAAATCTTTCCTAATTCAACTTTTTCCTAATTTTGTCCCTTTCCAAATCTTAACTTTCCAAATTTAAGTTTTTAAATCTTTCTCAAACTCAAACATTTCCTAATCTCAAGATTTTCTAAAACTTAAACTTCAAAATTTTCTAAAATTCTAAACTTCCTTAACTTCAAATCTTTCCAAATCTAAAACTTTCTAAATTCTAAACTTTCCAACTTTCAAAGCTTCCCTATTTCAAAATATTCCAATTTCAAAACTTTCTTAAAATGAAGTGTTTTCTATTTCAAAACTTTCTTAATCCAACGCTTTCCTAAGTTAAAACTTTCCTGAAACGAAACTTTCCAAAAATGACACTTTCCTATTGTGAAACTTTCCTAATTCGAATCTTTCCTAATTTGAATCCTTCCTAAATCCAATCTTTCCTAATCTTCCAAGTTCAACACTCGAGTCGAATCTTTCCTAAGTCTCAAGTCTTTCTTAAGTCTAGGTTTCCTAAAACCAAGCTTTCCAAAATCAAATCTTTTCAAATCTTCCAATCAAAGTTCAATCTCTCAATCTTCCAATCCAAATTCACATTCAATCTCTTTCTTCCAATCATATCTTTTATTTTCTATCAGACTCTTGTCAAAACTACAACTGACCTGATTCCTCAAAAAGGATACGTAAGCAACCCTTATGGGTGCGGTCACAACCTTTTTCAAATCTCCAATTTCACAACCATTTTCAAACTTCTATTTCCACAACTTCTTTCAAATCTTCAATTCTACAATCTTCTTAAAGTTTTCAATTCCATAATCTATTTTTCTAATTCCAAATTTCTATTTCCAAATCTCTATTTCAAATTTGTAAAACTTTCTAATTTCAAATCTATCTTTTCAAATTTCTTTCAAATCAATTTGTTTCCAAATCTATTTTCCAACTTTCTTTTGTTGCACTTGCATATCATGCATCATGTCTTTTTAAAAATTATTTTCTAAAGTGAATAGGATTAGACATTTGTTAGTTGAAGACTCTCATAGGTGAATCTAGGGTAAATAGACATGTAGGTACCGCAAGGGCGGGGTAAGGTGATGGCTTAGTGCGTCTTCCCTACACGTAACCAACCTCCGAACCTAGATCACTGTTAACGAAAAACCAAAATGGAGTTTATTTCCAAAAAGGGCTTAATTATTTTCTAAAGGTTGCCAAACAACCTATTTTCCTAAAAATCCTCTCTTGAGGAAGTATTTTTAAAATCGTTTTCAAAAACCCTAAGTGTAGTCTTCAGATTATGCTTAGTTTTTAGGTGACTTAACTCGCCTTAATCAAGTTAGGTGGCGACTCTAAATGTTTTTCAAATGCCCTTTATTCAAACCAATTTTCAATTCAAACCTAGTCGTACTCATTCTTCTAGGAGGGTGAGTTCTAACGAGAGAGTACAGTGTTTTTTTCGCTTGTGTGTATTTCTCAAGTGCGAAAAATCTAGGCGCAACAGCTGGTGACTCCACTAGGGACACTTAGAGGGTTAGGCCGTAGTCATGTCTCTTTACCCTTCACCCATGTAGAGTCTTCAATTAACTTGTTTAATCCTATTCACTTTAAATTTTCAAAACCAAATTTTCAAAATTGTTTAAAAAAAAAAACATTCATTTATTCATATTATCTTGTATTAAGTTTGCCATCCAAATACTAACTCTTGCATCGTTGTTTTGTAGGTGCACTTTTTGTCTAAATTTTATTAACTGTTATGCATGAATGTGATGAACATGATGGATGGGAGTTCTTGGATTGTTTCCTCCGCTTTCAAAAATCACACACACTGCATGTGCACCTACATTTTGCATACTTGCATTTTTACCCTGCTATGGTCTTTCTAGTTAGAAAGGGGGAACGATATATTGGTGTGAGCAAGATACTCTGTCAGTTTCTTCGTCTACGGCCTCTTGATGGTTCCCCCGCTAGGATCACCAACTGATCATGGCATCACCTCGGGGAGTGGGCCTAGGTTTGAAGATCCGGGGACTGAGTCTTTTTCGGACGCATTAGTCAACCCTCAACCTCATGCTCATATAGACCCCATGCATAGCCGAACCTCTACCGAATTTAAGACACGCGCACTGTTTTCCTAAACCATAGAGGAAAGGGTGACTGCTCTTATTTTCATTTATACCTGTCTATTCCTGTTGTTATAATGACTGTATTCATACTGTTATAATGCCTGTCTAACTGCTCATACATGCATATGTACTTCAATTGTATTCTCTTTCCTTATATTTTATTCATCCATTTTCATGCATCCCGTATTCCATGTCAAGACGAGAGTTCCAAGTAACTCAAGTCACCGCATTCTCATGCATATAATTAACCGATTGAGAGTGACACCTAGTTCACTTTCCTTTACGTTAAACCTACCTAAACCTTAAGGGTTCCCATGTAACCCTAAGGACTCATACCATGTATATCAATCCATTCCATAATAGGGGCCCCAATCCCTCTATGCTCACGGAGATAGGATTGTCAATAAGACAAGGGGCAATCGATCAACAAGGTCTCTCAACGACCTCCTTGACATCAAATCCAACGAAGGCGAATCCGAAGACTCAAGAGTAGTTTAGGGTTTCCTTTGTAAAATTAGATAGGTGGAACCCCCGAAGGAGCATGTTCCCTCACCCTGTGTTAATTGTATTTCAATTCTTTTGTATATTAAACCCGAAGGTAAATGTATTTCTTTATTTTCCACGAATAAGTGAGTAAATAAATGCATGAACGAAGGAAGGTTCCCGCTCAACAGTAAGGTATCTGCATACAGGGGAAAATCCCCTATCTAAAAAAGTGAGCCAATGCACTATTTATAGTCTCCCCTCTAAAGAGGGGCACCCTAGGACATGCATCGCATAAAGCTCTTTAAAAACCAGAAACTGACTTACGATTTGTGTTTTTATCTTTTTCTTTCTTCCTTTTTATTTACAGAGGTCACCCTGCACTGAGTCAATATTGCTCCCATGAAAGGGTAACATCCATCTAGGGATCCCATTATCACCCGGCAAAGAGCGTCACTGATGGCTGCTAATCCTGAAGAATCATCTCAAGTCTCTCGAGAAAAGGCCAATGAAATGAGGACCAAGATGGATGAGATGCTCAAACTCATTCAAACTATGGCTATGAAGGATACTGCTGCGGTCCCATCATCATCCATGACTTCGTCAAAGGACCCTAAACCCGCTAATCTAAGGATCGTGCTTCAGTCTGACAATGCGGGGAGGAATAAGGAAGATGCCAAAGGGATCAACGCTGAAGAGGACGAGACCATATTACTTTCACCTGTTGTAAAGAAGGCCCCCCTAGACCCGCTCAGTCTAAAAATCCAAGGGCTAGAGGATTCACTGCAAAGTCCCCATGGCCACGACACTTACAGGTTCATTGCCTATAACGAGTTATGTTTCTTTCCTAACCACCCAAGACCTGCTAGGTTCAAAATGCCTGACTTCCAGAAGTATGACAGCACTGGTAGCCCAGTCGCTCATTTTCGTCTCTATGCTGAAGATCTAAGTGGTCATGGCAACGATCCGAAGCTCCACATGCAGCTATTCCAACACAGCCTCACGAGGTCTGCTCTACAATGGTTTTGGTCATTTGGACCTAAGAAAGATCATAACTTGGATGGAGCTGGTCAATGCATTTAAAGCCTAATATCGTCATAATATCAATCTCACCTCTGACCGATGATCCCTGATGACTATGAGCAAGGGTGAAAAGGAAAGCTTCAAAAAGTATGCCTTGAGATTGAGAGAAGCTACCGCACAAGTCAATCCCCCGTTGGAAGAGAAGGAGTACATACAACTGTTTGTGCACACTTTTCAAGGTATATACTATGAGAAGCTCTACACAAGTGTGGGGAAAAGCTTCTCCAAGCTCATCATGCAAGGGGAGATGATAGAAAACGGTATCAAGACAGGGAGGATTACGGACCCCTATGCCCAGACTGGAGAAAATAACTCCAATATAGCCAAGAGAGTGGCTACTACAAAGGGAACAGTCAGGAAGGAAAGCGAAGTGTTTGCCATCTTGCCTGGCCAACCACCCCAATACCGTCCACCACTACAATGACACCCTATCTTGCCCTTACCCACCTTAACAATGCCTGTCCCACCTTAACTATCTTGACTAAACTGTTGAGTGAAGATCGTTTTTGTATGATTAGAAGAGAATTAGGGATGAGTGATCCTATATCTTAAATTGTGTTCAATTTAAGTGAAATTTGTGTTTTGAATTTTTAAATGTGTTTGTCATTCATACGAAATGCATTTCTTAAGTTCATGATGCATTACATGATCATATTTAGACAATCTTTATCTTAAAACTTGAAAAAGATCATTTCATGAATTCCTTATAATTCACATGCTGCATGAGTCAGCACTCCATTTCAAGGAGTCAGCTCATCATGACAGTGGACTTAAATTATTTTTTTAACTAGCATGTGTCGCTCATTTAGTTCAAGAGTCGCCTCATGCTTCGGGCCTATATACTCTAATGAAGCCCACTTTACAAACATTCGAAATTTCCCTCTCTCGCTCTTACTCTCACTCTTTTTCTCTCCCGCTCCCCTGTTCGCACCAAAGCCCAACCATCATCCACCGAATCATCACATTTCTTCATATCAATCTCTTCTTAATCCCTAATCGACCACTTTCCATTCTCTCTCAACCTTCCTTCCTCCTACAATGGCTCCCACAACCTCTAAACCGAAAAAGATGTCTAAAACCCTAGTCATAGTAACAGAACCTACTTCAAAAGGGTCAAAGAGAAAATCAAAAGGGCAGTTTAGCAAAGACAGAGGGAAGCACAAGAAGAGTAAAACTAGAGAAACTTCATTCTCAGTAATCCTAGAATGGAATGAACTATATTTCAGTGAGGAGAAAGCCCAAGAAAGGTACAATTTGACTTTTTCTCTTCAAAAAGTATTCAATGGAAGATGGATAGACTATAAATTTTTTGATCATCACAAGTTTGAATTTGGGGTAAAGTTTGGGAACTTAGGGTGGAAATTTATGACAACACTCAGGGATGATGTATACCCTGACTTAGTTGCTCACTTCTATGCTAATGCCGAAAGGGATCCTGGAGAGGCATCCATAAACAGTTATGTTAAGGGTATTCATTTCACTTTAGATAGAGAGGTGATCAGACGCATTCTTGGAATCAGGCTTGGTGGAGAAATTTATAGAGATAATGTCTCTAGAAAAGATCAATTGAAAGCCATATATGGAAAAGATATGGATGAAAATGTACAGCCCCTTGCCACTGATCTACCTCTTGAATTAAGGCTTGTTCATCACTTTACCTACACCATATTTACTCCCAAAACTGGAAATATGATTATGTTTTAGAAAAGGAGTTGTTTTTCCTATGGGTATACATACCTGATTCAAGAATTGCTTGCCTCTGTTTATTTTGGATCATATATACAAGGCCACCATCTCTAAAATCACTTTGCCATATGGAATCTTCTTGACAAAAGTTTTCAAACATTTTGGTATTGATCTGAAGAATGAGAAGAAAAGAATCCCCAAAGCCATTAGTATGAATACAATGAGAGAACACTAAAAAGAATGGGGTACATGCTAAAGAATAACAAATGGACTCCAAAGAAGACTGAAGGAGAAAGTACTTCAAAAGGACAGGCTCCATTTGGGAGCACCTCCAGGCACAAAAGCACAAGAAGAATTTTGAGTTATGAATTACAAGAGAGTACAGGGGACTTGAGTACTTTTATGACTCAAGTTATGGAATCTCTGGACAAATTGAATAACCAGGGAGATATTGCAACTACAAGGATGATAATTATTGAAAGAAAAATGAGAGAACTCAAAAACGAAGTACAAATGTTGAGGAATGCCAAAAGAAAAATTATAGAAAAAGAAGAAGAGGAAGATGAAGTTAATGAAGAAGACAATGAGGAGGAAGCATAAGAAGGCGAAGAAGCTAGGGAAGAGGACTCTTCGGCCAATGAATTTGAAGCTAACTAGACTCTCCTTTTCTCATCCTATCTATCCTTACCTCTATCACTTCTCCTCACCTCATATTTCCCCTTACCTCATCCTTCTGTTTTCCTCATGGCCCTGTGTAAGCACCCCATTTTTGACCGCTCGGCAGTCTACACTCCGTCCAGACTTGTGTTCAAGTTATTGTGGGCATATTCCAACCGAAACCAACTTTTTAAGTCCAAATCCTGTCTTTCCATTGCTTCGCGAGCCCGCCAGGCCCAAATAGAGGCAACATAACCAAAATGCCCCTAGGGGCATTGTTTCTTTCCAATTCTAACTCCAATCCCTCTTTCGAGACAGTTTATTCCTCGAGACGGTTCCAAATCAGGCACGTCTTTTCGGAGACAGTAAGTCCCCTTTTCAATCCCTCTCTTGAGATAGTTTATTCCTCGAGACGGTTCCAAATCAGGCACGTCTTTTTGGAGATGGTAAGTCCCCTTTCCAATCCCTCTCTCGAGATAGTTTATCCCTCGAGACGGTTCCAAATCAGGCACGTCTTTTCGGAGACAGTAAGTCCCCTTTCCAATCCCTCTCTCGAGACAGTTTATTCCTCGAGACGGTTCCAAATCAGGCATGTCTTTTCAAAGACGGTAAGTCCCCTTTCCAATCCCTCTCTCGAGGCAGTTTATTCCTCGAGACGGTTCCACATCAGGCATATATTTTCGGAGACGGTAAGTCCCCTTTCCAATCCCTCTCTCGAAACAGTTTATTCCTCGAGATGGTTCCAAATCAGGCACGTCTTTTTGGAGATGATAAGACCCCTTTCCAATCCCTCTCTCTCGACAGTTTATTCCTTGAGACGGTCAGAGTAGCGAAAATACTCGCAAACATCACAACCGTTAGAGTAGTGGAAATACTCACAAATAGTTCAATATAGGGAATTGCCAACAAACCCCTGTGGCACGACGACCGCCGCCAAAGTGGCGGAAACATTCAAAACCCAGGTCAATGACAGTACCTGCTAGCCCACTTCGGTACAAAATGACCATTTTGCCCCTGGTGGGCCGGTCTCCTTTTTCGATCACACCGGCTCTGGGTATCAAACTAGTAACTTCCCGAGAATGCTTCTTATAGTATTCTCAACCTTTCCTTATCTTTCTGGATCATTCTGAGTCAGTTCTGGCCAACCCGGAACAAAATAACCATTTTGCCCCTAGTGGGCCGGTCTCATTTTCCGATCACACCGGCTCTGGGTATCAAACTAGTAATCCTCTGAGACTACTCTTTATAGTGTTCTCAACCTTTGTTTACCTTTCCGAGTCATTTTCGGCCAACCCGATACAAAATGATCGTTTTGCCCTAGGTAGGCCGGTCTCTTTTTCCGACCACACTGGCTCTAGGTATCAAACCAGCAACCTTTGGAAACATTCTAAATAATGTTTCCAAATCCCCAAGTCTTCTTCCAGGACAGTCCGAGTCTGTCCCGGCAGTTTCCCGATCTGATTGACCGTTTTACCCTTAAAGGCCCGGTCAACCTTTCCGACCCATCTTATCCTTGTTTTTCAAGTCAAATACCTCCAGGACACTATTTTAAGTGTTCCTGCTCTTTTCCAGCCTTTCGGGCCATTTCCGGTCTCTTAAAATCATTCTCGGACTTTCCGAAGTCACTCCTAGTGAAGCTAGGCTAAAAATTGCATGCTAGTCACTAGTACAGGCGCCCAAATCTAGTCAAAGATACGTTGCTTGCCGACTGACAAAGTTTCCTAACTGGCTGGCACCACTAGTAGTGGCGTCAAGCCAAGAATTGGCTTGGTGCCACTCCTAGTGGCGCCAAGAGCAATTTTACCCTGGCGCCACTGCAACAGGTGCCAGGTTTGTCCAACCTCTATAAATATAGAGTCTCCTCCAACGTGAAAAGGGTTCGTAAACTCAGTCTAAAAATCCTATATTTCGATATACAGAGCTTGAGCACCTCCTAAACCCTAGTTTCCCTAGGTTTTCCAAACCCTAGCCACCATACACTAAACCTTAGCCTCCTATACACTCATACACACCCCCATACACTCATACACTAACCTTCAACCCTCCTTCGAAGACTTGAATAGTTGCAATCTGAAGTTTGATGATTGAAGGTGGCTCTTGAAGATTGAAGATCAAGACAAAGACGAAGACCGAAGAAAGCAAGGTGCGCAAAATAAACAAGATCCAAGGTAGGTTCTCCATTTAAATTACCGCACTTCCCCCTCTCTCTTCTCTCTCCTAACCCACTTGGGTTTTCTCTATTTTAATCTCCCATCTCTTTCCCCCCTTTCTTTGCATGCTTGAAACAAGGGGACTCCCGGTCCATGTGTAGGATTAGACTATTGGGGAGTCACCGTGTCGGGGGCTTTCTTCTAGTCTAACCAGAGACCACGTGGGCTCGGCCCCCTTGATTATGTGGTGAAGCCTTAGCCTTGTATGTTCACGACCCCAAATTTGCATTGTGCATATCATGATCTTGTATATTCCAAAAACCGTTTTCAAAGTTGTCTTCAAAATCGTTTTCAAACTTGTTTTCAAAATTGAATAAAAATTCCCTTTTCAAAACCTTGTTTTTAAAATCACAATCCTAGGGTGATTCTAGCTTTTTCATGGCTAGGATTGCTTTAGGAAAGTGTTATATTTAAAGTGACTTTCATGGTCCATATTTTCAACTCCTGTTATTTTCAACACCGTTTTCCTAAAGTGGTTCTAGCCCTCTTATGGTTAGAATTGCTTTAGGAAAGTGAGATGTTTTTACACCTTCCAAAAACTCTGTATTCAAAAATCTCTTCCTAAAAATCTTCTTTTTCAACATACTTCCCAAAAACTCTTCTTTCCAAAATTGTTTTCAAAAACTCTTTTCGAAGATCTATGTTTCCAAGCTCCCTTTTCAACCTCTTTCCAAAACGCTCTCTTCAAAGTCCACTTTCCAAAAACTCCTTCTCTTTAAAATCTCTTTCCAAAAACTCTATCTTCAAATTCACTTTCCAAAAACTCCTCCCTAGGATTCCCTTCTAGAAAACCTTCGTTTCCAAAAACACAATCTCCAAAAATCCTCTTTCCTTAGAGCTCAAGTCAAGCCCTAGAACTCACAATTAGGAAACCCTAATTTTCTTTCAAAAAATGATTTTCAAACTTTTCCCCAAATCTAGGTTCCCAAAATCTCTCGTTTTCTACACCTAAACTATACACATTTCCAAAACTTTTTTTCTACGTTAAAATTCTACACTTTCAAATCTAGGGTTTCTAAAACTTCTGCTTTCTAAATCCTTGTCAAATCAAATCTTCCCTTTAGGAAACCAAATCCAATCTTCCCGTTTAGGAAACTAGATCCCATCCTCCGTTTTTAGAAACAAAATCAAACCTTCTCTTTTAGAAACAAAATTCAATCCCTTCCTAATCCAAACATTTCCTAATTCAACTCCTTCCTAATTTCCTACCTTCCTAAACCATAAGTTTCCTAAACCTAAACTTTAAATCATTCCTTAAATTTTAAAATTCAAATCTTTTCTAATTCAACCCTTTCCTAATTCTACCCCTTTTCCAAATCTTAACTCTCCAAATCTATGCTTTTCAATCTTTTCCTAAACTCAAACCTTTCCTAATCTCAAATCTTTCTAAACTTCCAAACTTTTTAAATCCTAAACTTTCTAAATTTCAAATCTTTTCAAATCCAAAACTTTCTAAACTCAAAACTTTCTTATTTTCAACACTTCCTTGTTTTCGAATCTTTTCAAATTTCAAAACTTTCCAAATTTAAAACTTCCCTAATTCAAAACATTTCTAAATTCAACACTTTCCTATTTCAAAACCTTTCTTAAAATGGAACTTCCTAATTTCCAAAACTTTCTTACGTTGAAACATTCCAAATTTAAAACTTTCCAAAAATGAAACTTTCTTAATTCAAAACTTTCCTAATTTCGAAACTTTCTTAATTCGAAACTTTCCAAAAATGAAACTTTCCTAATTTGAAAACTTTCCTAAATCGGACCTTTCCTAATTTAAACATTTCCTAAATCTAATCTTTCTTAATCACCCAAACCTACCAAGTCAAGTTGAATCTTTCCTAAGTCTCTTCTCTTTCCTAAGTCTAGGTTTCTTAAGCCTCCATCTTTCCAAAGTAAGTCTAAATCTCTCTTCCAAGTTCTATCCTTTCAAATCAAAATTCAATCTTTTCAATTCCAAAATTTCAAATTTCAATTTTCAATCCTCTATTCAAAGTTCAATCTCTCAATCTTCCAATTCAATCTCCTTCTTCAAATCAACTATTCTATTTTCAATCAGACTCCGGTCCGAACTACGACTGACCTGATTCCTCCAAAAGGATACGTAGGCAACCCTCATGGGTGTGGTCACAACTTCTTTCAAATTTCAAATTTCAAAATCTTTTCAAATCTCCAATCTATTTTCAAATTTCCAATTTCAAATTTCTATTTTCAAATCTCTAATTTCAATTTCCAAAACTTTTCAAATCTATCCAATTTCAAATCTCTTTCAAATCAAATCAATTTCTTTTCAAATTTCTTTCCTAACTTCTCTTATCTTGCACTTGCATATCATGCATCATGTTAGTTTCTTTTCAAGCATCATTTTTCAAAGTGAATAGGATTGACCAATAGTTAATTGAAGACTCTCATAGGTAAATCTAGGGTAGATTGACATGTACGTATCGAAAGGGTAGGGTAGGGTGATGGCTTAGTGCGTCTTCCCTACACGTAACCAACCTCCGAACCTAGATCACTGATTTCAAAGACCAAAACGGAGTTATTTTTCAAAAAGGGCTAAATGTTTTCCAGATGTTGCCAAACAACCTGTTTTCCTAAAAACCCTCTCTTGAGGTGATATTTTCAAAATCGTTTTTCAAAACCCTAAGTGTAGTTTTCAGATTATTCTTAGTTTTTAGGTGACCTAACTCACCTTAATCAAGTTAGGTGGCGACTCCAAACCTTTTTCAAAAGCCCTTTATTAAACTCAATTTTCAATTCAAACTTAGTCGCACTCATTCTTCTAGGAGGGTGAGTTCTAACGAGAGAGTACAATATTTTTTCCGCTTGTGTGAGTATTTCCTCGAGTGCGAAAAATTTGGACGCGATAGCTGGCGACTCCGCTGGGGACCCTTAGAGAGTTAGGCCGTAGTCATGTCTCTTTACCCTTTACCCATGTAGAGTCTTCAATTAACTTGGTTCAATCCTATTCACTTTAAATTTTCAAAACTAAATTTTCAAAATTGTTTTCCAATAACATGCATTTATTCATATTATCTTGTATTATGTTTGTCATCCACATACTAACACTTGCATTTTTGTTTTGTAGGTGCGCTTTTTGCTTAAGTTTTTATTAACTGCTATGCATGAATGTGATGAACAGGATGAATGGGAGTTGTTGGGCTCTATCCTCCACTTTTAAAAATCACACACACATTGCATGTGTACTTGCATTCTGCATACTTGCATTATTACCCTGATATGTCCTTTCTAGTTAGAAAGGGAGAATGGTATATTGGTTGTGGGCAAGATGTTGTGTCAGTTTCTTCGCCTACGGCCTCTTAATGGTTCCCCTGCTCGGATCACCAACCGATCATGGCACCACCTTGGGGAGTGGGCCTAGGTTTGAAGATCTAGGGACCGAGCCTTTTTAGGACGCATTAGTCAACCCTCAACCTCATACTCATATAGACACCGTGCATAACCGAACCTCTGCCGGATTTAAGACACGAGCACCATTTTCAAAACCACGGAGGAAAGGGCGACTACTCTTACTTTCATTTATACCTGTCTATTCTTGCTGTTATATTGACTATATCCATACTGTTATAATGCATGTTTAACTGCTCATGCATGCACGTTTATTTTGCTATTGCATTCTCTCTCCTTATACTCTTTGCATACCCATGTTCATGCATTCAATATTTCATGTCAAGACAAGAGTTTCAAATAACTCAAGTCACTGCATTCTCATGCATATGATCAACCCGTTGAGAGTGACACCAAAGTTACTCTCCCTTGCATTAAACCTACGTAAACCTTTAGGGTTCCCGCGCAACCCTAAGGATTCATTGCATGCATCTCAATTCATTCCATAAGAGGGGCCCCAATCCCTCTATGCTCACGGAGATAGGGTTGCTAAGAAGACAAGGGCAATCAATCAACAAGGTCTCTCAGCGGCCTCCTCGACATCAAATCCAACGAAGGCGGATCCGAAGACTCAAGAGTAGTTTAGGTTTTTCCTTTGTAAAAGTAGATAGGTGGAAGTCCAAAGGAAAATGTTCCCCCTCCCCCTATTAAAATGTATTTCAATTCTTTTGTATTTTAAACCCAAAATTTAATGTACTTCTTTATTTTTATGAATGAATGCATGAATGGCTGGAGGTTCCTACCTGACGGTAAGGTGTCTGTATACAGGGGCAAATCCTCTATCTCCAAAAGTGAGCCAATACATCATGACTAGTTTCCCTCCTAAAAAGGGGCACCCTAGAACATGCATTGCATAAAGCTTTCTAAACACCAAAAACTGACTTGGGACTTGTGTTTTTGTCTTTTTCTTTCTTCCTATTCTATCTCTATTTACAGAAGTCACCTTGCACTAAGTCAACATTACTCCTAAGAAAGGGCAACATCCACTTAGGGATCCCATTATTACCCGACAAAAAGCATCACTGATGGCTGCAAACCCTGAAGAATCTTCTCAGGTCTTTCGAGACGAAGTCAACGAAATGAGGACTAAGATGGATGAGATGCTCAAACTTATTCAAACTCTGGCCATGAAGAATGCTACTGCGGTCCCGTCATCATCTATGACTTCATCCAAAGACCTTAAACCCGTTAATCCAAGGATTATGCTTTAGTCCGACAATGTTGAGAGGACTAAAGGAGACGCCAAAGGGTCAACACTGAAGAAGAAGAGACCATATTGCTTTCACCTGCTATAAAGAAAGCCTTTCTAGACCCTCTCAGTCTGAAAATCCAAGGATTGGAAGATTCGTTGCGAAGTCTCCACGGCCACGATGCTTACGGGTTCATTTCCTATGATGAACTTTGCTTCTTCCCTGACCACCCGAGACCTGCTAAGTTTAAAATGCCTGACTTCCAGAAGCACGACGGTACCGGTAACCCCGTTGCTCATCTTTGTCTATATGCTGGAGCGCTTAGTGGACATGGCAATGACCTAAAGCTCCTTATGCAGTTATTCCAACACAGTCTCACAGGGTCTGCTCTACAGTGGTTTGCTCGTCTGGACTTAAGGAAGATCACAATCTGGATGGAGCTTGTCAATGCATTCAAAGCCCAATATCGTCACAACATCGACCTCACTTCTAATCGATGGTCCTTGATGACGATGAGCAAGGGTGAGACGGAGAGCTTTAAAGCATACGCTCTAAGATGGAGGGAGGCCGCTGCACAAGTTAATCCCCCGTTGGAGGAGAAGGAGTACGTACAACTGTTCGTACATGCTTTCCAAGGTATATTCTATGAGAAGCTCTGAACGAGCGTGGGGAAAAGCTTCTGCAAGCTCATCATGCAGGGAGAGATGATAGAAAATGGCCTCAAGACAGGAAGAATTACAGATCCCTATGCTAAGACTGGAGAAAATACCGCCAACTTAGCCAAGAAGGTAGTTACTACAAGGGGCACGATCAGGAAGGAAAATGAAGTGTCCGCTATTATTCCTAGCCAACCATCCCAATACTGACCCCCGCTACAATCACCCCCAATCCTGCCCTTGCCCACCTTGGCCATGCCTGCTCCAACCCCTAACTATGGCCCCACTGGGGCACGACCCAACTTTAATAGACCTGCTAGACGCATCTGTACCTTCGACGCCTTAGCCTGCACCCAAACTGAGGCTTACCATAGGCTTCTGAAGAACAACATCTTGAAGCCCGTACCTGCTCGCTCGTTACCAAACCCTCTACCCCCAACTTTTAATGCTGCCCTTACATGTACGTACCATTCAGGTGGCCAGGGGCATGACACCGAAAGCTGCTTCGCTCTCAAGCATAAGATCTAAGACCTGATCGATAACAAGACCATTGATCCGTAGCCGGTAAAACCGACTCCTGCTCCCAATGTGACCACCAACCCTCTGCCAGATCACACCATCAATATGATACTAGTAGAAATGGAAGGTGAAGGAGAGTTTAACGAGCCTGAGTTCGAAGATTATGAGGACGATTGGAAGACCGAGGAAGAAGATGAATGGGAGGAGGATCTCCCATTATGCCCAATTTATCTTGATAACCCTGATGAGATGCCTGACGCTTCTGACTGGCCCATTGATAAGCTTGTGGAAAAACATATCGAAATCATAACTGCCGATGGATGGGGTGATGAATTTCTACACCCGAGGTATGCAGCAACTGAACGTCAATTACTAGAGAACCCTCGGCCCGCGATTGAGTACAATTATGAAGACATGGGCTGGGAGCTAGAGGAATCAAGAGAACAGACAGAGCCTTTCGAATTGGAAGGGGGTGAGCTGGTCACCTTGTTTACAGAAGAACCCACTGCAAAGAACAAAAAGGAGGCTAACAACCGTGTCAACAGTGTCAACATCTTTGGAGCTCTAGGAGAAGCCTTTGCTTGTCTCGCCTTAGCCGAGGATCCGGGTCGCGAATGGAGCATCGAAGATGTGGGAATTGTCCCAAGGCCGTACTAAAATGGGTTCCTTGCACAAGCATACAAGAAAGGGGTGTCGTCACCCACTTTCTTTCTATCCCTTTTACTTCCTGTCTTTAAATTAATGTTTTGCATTTTCTCAACTGCTTAAGAACCTTATGCTTTCCATAAAAATGACAATAATAATCAAATGACATTTTTTTTTTTATTCTATTGTTGTTGCCTTGTCTTCCCTAGGGAATAGTGGCTACTTTCTACGTGAGGGGCATGGTGTATCTTATGGAATGATCCAACTTGAAGGGATCCAACAATCTAATTCAAAGTGAAGAGAGGCCCTCATTTCATTTCCCATACGGTCAAAAGTAACCCCTTGTCAAACCTGTTGAGCCATCTATCCTTTTCTCAAGAAAGCCCCAACCTAGGGATCACCACCCACACTGGGTAGATTGAACTGCCAAGGAAAGGATCTAAAGAAAAAGGGTCGAAGAATTAGTCGTTCCCTAAAAGAAAAAGAAAGAAAAGGCAAAGGAAAGGAGTTGCCAAGGGGCAAGAAGCCAAAAAAAAATAATTAATTAATTTTCAGCATGGGCTTTGCACATATAGGATATAACTCCCTGTAGAAATAGAAGTCATCAATATCAGCTCAGGTAATACATAACATCATCACCTATCACATGCATCTAAACATATGCCTAGCTGTAAAGATCATAAATGTGTCTGTTTGCCCATATATCTGAATACCATAAATATCCATCCTTACACAAAACTTCTCAAAGTAAAACTGTCTAACATAAATATAACTCAGGAACAAGGGGCAAAAGAGGATCAGAATCTCTACAAGGGGCATCCATCACACGTTAAAGTCGATATCATCTAGATTAAAATCCCCAAAACTCGGTATCGGAGGAGGAGGATAACTACTCGAAGCACCACCATCCTGCAAGGAAGATAGAGCCAAAATCAGCTGCATACAAAAGGAACTAAGCAACAACAGAGCAAGAAGAAGCAAAGAGAGAATAACTTACCCCCCCACCGCCCATCTGAGATAACTGAGCTGTCAGGGAAGCTACCTCGGCCTGGTACTGATCCCGCTCCATCTGGTACTGATCAGTCTAGTCTCTCACAGCTGTAAACTCAGCCTGGGGCACATATCCTTCGGCTCGGCGCCACAAGTCAACTACCTCCTAGCCAACAGCATACCCGCCGACTACTACCTCAAACCGGGTGAAGGCACAAACCGAATGAGCCCCAAAGTGCGCAGCATAATCAATATCTAGAGGAAGCAAGAACTCGGCACCTAGCTGACGCTCTTGGTACGGATGGGCACCCCCGCCACCAGGGCTCCAAACATATACTCTGGCGGAGCCCCTGCTGATCGAAACTCCTCATGAAACTGCCGCCAGTGTCGCTCTCCAAGATAAGACTCCCAAGTGTCATCATTGAGAAAAGTAACTCTCAACAGGGACAACGGGACCAAATACCGGACTGTCTCGTAATGGATTGATCCAATAAAGCGCCGCCAGGTCACATCCCTCACCTCAATTAGCTCCAGGTTAGCCCGGAGCGTCACATCTCTGATCGCTGGGCTACTCGGTCATGAGCCCACCTTAAGGCACGAGGATAGAGGTCATCCTCAACAACTGCAGGGCGACGCACCGGCAGGTACTCGATACTCCACCAAACAAGGAAGGGCCAGAAGCTAGTCATGCTGCCCCAACGAGAAGAAGTCCGAACTCGCATGGATCGAAGAAAGCAGCCAAAAGAAAAGGATGCCCAGTCCAGCTCAGATAAGGCTCCAAGATCAGCTACTATACTCACGAAACGACACGGCACGAGTGACTTGTTGTTGCAGAAGCAGCTAAAGATGATATACTACACAAGTCACCGTCTCATGATATCTTGCCTCGCAGGCGATGGCTCAGTAGCAAAAGTACGATCATCCTGACTAATCCAAGAGACTGGGAAGGCAGAACGCTCAGGAGGAGGCAAGTCCAACAGCAAACAGGCCTCATCCCTACTGACTGGATGCAGAGTGATCCGCCGCCCGACAAAGGAGAGTCTTGTAATAATTGCCCAGTCTAAAGGAGTAGGACCTAACTCGAAGCCAACAAAATGAAAGGTCCCGATCTCCCTAAACCACCTTTCAACAAGCGCCAGTACTAAATGCCGGTTCAGGCGGTTAGCCTGTAATCCCATGAAAGCGCCAAATCTGATCTCCACCAAAAAGGCACGATATGATGGAGCAGCCCGTTGCATGGTCACAAAAACATGATGAGCAGCCCCTCTGAAAGCTGTATGTACCCGCGGAGGAGGCAAATGCAGTCTAGAATACACACTGGGGTGATAAGCAAGATCCCCGAGCGGTGGGACGTCTGGTATCTGCAGATCTCCCAAGTCGGCATCCATCTGCCTATGCCTGGAAGAAGCTCTCCTATAACCAGTCACCTGATCCCCGGGGCTCGATACCTCCTCCTTGGCACCAATCTCCTCTGCGAAGGCCTGCTCAACCGAAGGAAAAGGGTCGAAAGGTAGCCTACTCCCCTGCCCACTCTGACTGGATGAAGATCGTCCAGTAGATCGTCAACTACCTCTAGATCGACTAGAGCCGCCAGTGGAATCTGTCCGGGCCGCCTTCTCCAAGCGGCGTCACCTCTTAGAACCGTCATCACCCGCGTCTGCCATCCTGGAAAGGTAAGCCAAGGTAAGAGACGTTAACATGCCATACATACAATTCAAATAATAATAAAATAAAATAAACCACTAACACAAACAAAACAAATAAAGGATTTCGAATAACAAATCAAAAACAAAATTTCTACACATCTTGGTTTTCTAATTTTCAAATCACATCTCAAGGGTTTTCTGTCTTTTTTCCTTCAAAAAGATTTTTACTCTAAACCTTTATTTTCAATTCTTTCCCTAGATTCTAAAAATTTCGGCAGTGTCCTGTTTAAAAATGACCCCTACAACACCCATGACATCGACACAAAATACAAAATGTGCACTTTCCAACATAACAATCACATAACAATGGCACTTATGCACATTTTTCAATTTTTCAACATTTTCAAGACACATGTTTTATTTTTCAAATAAATCAATGGTTTTCAAACGTCTCCCGAAATTTTTTCCAAAATCACCTCAAATGTTTTCTAAAATATTTCAATATTTTTCCAAATTTCAAACTTTAAAAATTTCATCAATTTCTTGAGTTTTCTCATTTTTCTAAATTTTCTAAGTATTTTCCTATTTTTCAAAAATTAAAAAATTCATCGAGTTTTCAAAAAATCACGAAACTTCATACGGTTGTTAAAAACATTTTTCTAAGGCACATTGCACAAAAACATAGCCAGAAAACCCAATGCCCATGCCTATAGAAACAAATCCTCTATTCGTACAGAAAACCCTCTTCGCATAATCATGAAAAATCATTAAAATTCAATCAAACAACCATCAAAATGCAAAAACAACATCACCATCATGTTCAAAACACATCAAAACATCAATTTTCACTATTCACATGATTCAAACGAAGTTCTACACATCAAAATCAATTTTTGAAAACTCACTTTTTGGAAGTTTTCCGGCGAAATCTTCTCTTTTGGTAACTTTTCCAGCGACGTGGTCTCCTTCCGGCAATCACCCGTGGCCTCCAAGAAGTGCCCCTTCAAGGTTCAAGTAGATTTTCACACAAAGTCTCTCGGATTTGCGGAAATCCTCAAAAATGCCGCGGCTGTTCGAACTAGAAATTTTCTGGTTTTAACTCTAAGCCTGGCGCCACTAGCAGAGGCACCGAGTATTTTGTGCCAAAGGCACTACTGCTAGTGGCGCCAGTTGCAAATTTCGGGCAGCTTTGCCCTTTTTCCCGCCAAAACTCGTTCTCGAAGGCCTTTTTGGCCCGTTATCCGTTTTTGACCCCCGTTGTCGGAAGATTTCTAATGTCTGTCCCTTCGACTGCCTCGCGGTCAACATGGGACTCTTACTTCTATCGTTTTCTGTCTTTGACAAGCAAAGACAGAAAAAGAGGGGTAGCTGTAAGCATCCCATTTTTAACCGCTCGGCAGTCTACACTCTGTCCAGACTTGTGTTCAAGTCATTGTAGGCATATTCCAACCGAAACCAACTTTTTAAGTCCAAATCCCGTCTTTCCATCGCTTCGCGGGCCCGCCAAGCCCAAATAGAGGCACAATAACCAAAATACCCTTAGGGGCATTGTTTCTTTCCAATTCTAACTCCAATCCCTCTCTCGAGACAGTTTATTCCTCGAGACGGTTCCAAATCAGGCACGTCTTTTCGGAGACGGTTAGTCCCCTTTCCAATCCCTCTCTTGAGACAATTTATTCCTCAAGACGGTTCCAAATCAGGCACGTCTTTTCGGAGACGGTAAGTCCCCTTTCCAATCCCTCTCTCGAGACAGTTTATTCCTCGAGACGATTCCAAATCAGGCACGTCTTTTTGGAGATGGTAAGTCCCCTTTCCAATCCCTCTCTCGAGACAGTTTATTCCTCGAGACGGTCCACGTAGTGAAAATACTCGCAAACATCACAACTGTTAGAGTAGCGAAAATACTCACAAATAGGTCTATATAGGGAATTGCCAACAAACCCCTGTGTCACGATGACCGCCGTCAGAGTGGTGGAAACACTCAAAACCCAGGTCAACACCAATACCTGCTAGCCCACTTCGGTGCAAAACGACCGTTTTGCGCCTAGTGGGCCGATCTCCTTTTCCGACCACACCGGCTCTGGGTATCAAACTGGTAACTTTCCGAGAATGCTTCTTATAGTATTCTTAACCTTTCCTATCTTTCCGGATCATTCCGAGCAGTTCTAGCCAACTCGGTACAAAATGACCATTTTGCCCCTAGTGGGCCGGTCTCCTTTTCTGCTCACACCGGCTCTGGGTATCAAACCGTTAATCCTTTGAGACTACTCTTTATAGTATTCTCAACCTCCTTTTACCTTTCTGGATCATTCCGAGTCAGTTCCGGCCAACCCGATACAAAATGACCATTTTACCCTTAGTAGGCCGTTCTCCTTTTCCGACCACACCGGCTCTAGGTATCAAACCGGCAACCTTTGGGAACATTCTAAATAATGTTTCCAAATCCCCAAGTCTTCTTCCAGGATAGTCCGAGTCTGTTCCGGCAGTTTCCCGATTCGATTAACCGTTTTACCCCTAAAGGCCCGGTCAACCTTTCCGACCCATGTTATCTTCATTTTTCAAGTCAAATACCTCTAGGACACTATTTTAAGTGTTTCTGCTCTTTTCCAGCTTTCCGGGCCATTCTCGGTCTCTTAAAATCATTCTTGGACTTTTCGGAGTCACTCCTAGTTAAGCTAGGCTAAAAATTGCATGGTAGTCACAAGTACAGGCGCCCAAATCTAGTCAAAGACACGTTGCTTGCCGACTTACAAAGTTTCATAACTGGCTGGCGCCAAGCCAAGAATTGGCCTGGCGCCACCCCTAGTGGTGCCAAGAGCAATTTTGCCCTGGCGCCACTGCAATAGGCGCCAGGTTTGTCCAACCTCTATAAATACAGAGCCTCCTCCAACGTGAAAAGGGTCCATAAACTCAGTCTAAAAATCCTATATTTCGCTATACAGTGCTCGAGCACCTCCTAAACCCTAGTTTCGCTAGGTTTTCCAAACCCTAGCCATCATACACTAAACTCTAGCCTCCTATACACTCATACACACCCCCATACACTCATACACTAACCTTTAACTCTCCTTCGAAGACTTGAAGAGTTGCAATCTGAAGTTTGAAGATCAAGACCAAGATGAAGACCGATGAAAGCAAGGCGTGCAAAATAAACAAGATACAAGGTAGGTTCTCCATTTAAATTACCGCACTTCCCCCTCTCTCTTCTCTCTCCTAACCTACTTGGGTTTTCTCTATTTTAATCCCTCATCTCTTTCCCCCCATTCTTTGCATGCTTGAAAAAAGGGAACCCTCAATCCATGTGTAGGATTAGACTATTGGGGAGTCACCGTGTCGGGGGCTTTCTTCTAGTCTAACCAGAGACCACGTGGATTCGGCCCCCTTGATTATGTCGTGAAGCCTTAGCCTTGTATGTTCACGACCCCAAATTTGCATTGTGCATATCGTGATCTTGCATCTTCCAAAAACCGTTTTCAAAATTGTTTTCAAAATTGCATCAAAATTCCCTTTTCAAAACCTTGTTTTTAAAATCACAATCCTAGGGTGATTCTAGCTTTTTAGTGACTAGGATTGCTTTAGAAAAGTGTTATATTTAAAGTGACTTTCATGGTCCATATTTTCAACTCTTGTTGTTTTCAAAATCGCTTTCCTAAAGTGGTTCTAGCCCTCTTATGGTTAGAATTGCTTTAGGAAAGTGAGATGTTTTTACACTTTCCAAAAACTTTGTATTCAAAAATATCTTCCTAAAAATCTTCTTTTTCAACATACTTCCCAAAAACTCTTCTTTTCAAAATTGTTTTCAAAAACTCTCTCCGAAGATCTATTTTTCCAAGCTCCCTTTTTCAACCCCTTTCCAAAACGCTCTCTTCGAAGTCCACTTTCCAAAAACTCCTTCTCTTTAAAATCTCTTTCCAAAAACTCTATCTTCAAATTCACTTTCCAAAAACTCCTCCCTAGGATTCCCTTCTAGAAAACCTTCGTTTCCAAAAACACAATCTCCAAAAATCCTCTTTCCTTAGAGCTCAAGTCAAGCCCTAGAACTCACAATTAGGAAACCCTAATTTTCTTTCCAAAAACATGATTTTCAAACTTTGCCCCAAACCTAGGTTTCCAAAATCTCTCGTTTTCTACACCCAAACTATACATATTTTCAAAACCTCTTTTCTACGTTAAAATTCTACACTTTCAAATCTAGGGTTTTTAAAACTTCCCCTTTCCAAATCCTTGTCAAATCAAATTTTCCCTTTAGGAAACCAAATCCAATCTCCCCGTTTAGGAAACTAGATCCCGTCCTCCGTTTTTAGAAACAAAATTCAATCCCTTCCTAATCCAAACCTTTCCTAACTCAACTCCTTACTAATTTCCTACCTTTCTAAACCATAAGTTTCCTAAACCTAAAATTTAAATCATTCCTTAAATTTCAAAATTCAAATCTTTCCTAATTCAACCCTTTCCTAATTCTACCCCTTTTGCAAATCTTAACTCTCCAAATCTATGCTTTCCAATCTTTTCCTAAACTCAAACCTTTCCTAATCTCAAATCTTTCTAAACTTCCAAACTTTCTAAATTTCAAATCTTTTCAAATCCAAAACTTTCTAAACTCAAAACTTTCTTATTTTCAACACTTTCTTGTTTTCGACTCTTTCCAAATTTCAAAACTTTCCAATGTCATAACTCTCCAAATTTAAAACTTTCCTAATTCAAAACATTTCTAAATTCAACAGTTTCCTATTTCAAAACCTTTCTTAAAACGGAACTTCCCAATTTCCAAAACTTTCCTACGTTGAAACATTCCAAACTCAAAACTTTCCAAAAATGAAACTTTTCTAATTTGAAACTTTCCAAAAATGAAACTTTTCTAATTTGAAAACTTTCCTAAATCAGACCTTTCCTAATTTAAACATTTCCTAAATCTAATCTTTCCTAATCTCCTAAACCTTCCAAGTCAAGTCGAATCTTTCCTAAGTCTCTTCTCTTTCCTAAGTCTAGGTTTCTTAAACCTCCATCTTTCCAAAATAAGTCTAAATCTCTCTTCCATGTTCTATCTTTTCAAATCAAAATTCAATCTTTTCAATTCCAAAATTCCAAATTCCAATTTTCAATCCTCTATTCAAAGTTCAATCTCCCAATCTTCCAATTCAATCTCCTTCTTCAAATCAACTATTTTATTTTTAATCGGACTCCGGTCCGAACTACGACTGACCTGATTCCTCCAAAAGGATATGTAGGCAACCCTCATGGGTGCGGTCACAACTTCTTTCAAATTTCAAATTCCTCCATATTTTTCAAATTTCAAATTTCAAAATCTTTTCAAATCTCCAATCTATTTTCAAATTTCCAATTTCAAATTTCTATTTTCAAATCTCTAATTTCAATTTCCAAAACTTTTCAAATCTATCCAATTTCAAATCTCTTTCAAATCAAATCAATTTCTTTTCAAATTTCTTTCCAAATCTATTTTCCCAACTCCTCATATCTTGCACTTGCATATCATGCATCATGTTAGTTTCTTTTCAAGCATCATTTTTCAAAGTGAATAGGATTGACCAATAGTTAATTGAAGACTCTCATAGGTGAATCTAGGGTAGATTGACATGTAGGTACTAAAAGGGTGGGGTAGGGTGATGGCTTAGTGCGTCTTCCCTACATGTAACCAACCTCCGAACTTAGATCACTAATTTCAAAGACCAAAACGGAGTTATTTTTCAAAAAGGGCTAAATGTTTTCCAAAGGTTGCCAAACAACCTGGTTTCCTAAAAACTCTCTCTCGAGGTGATATTTTCAAAATCGTTTTCCAAAACCTTAAGTGTAGTCTTCATATTATTCTTAGTTTTTAGGTGACCTAACTCACCTTAATCAAGTTAGGTGACGACTCCAAACCTTTTTCAAAAGCCCTTTATTCAACTCAATTTTCAATTCAAACTTAGTCGCACTCATTCTTCTAGGAGGGTGAGTTCTAACGAGAGAGTACAACATTTTTCCCGCTTGTCTGAATATTTCCTCAAGTGTGAAAAATCTGGGCACGACACCCTATTGTAACATCTCTTTTGTTTTGATTCTGGCATAATTTTTTTTTTTGGACATGATAACTATACAATTTTTGTAATCTCAATCTTCAATGAATGAAATATAATTCTGTTCTGGTGACAAATGTGACTGCTCTGATTTCTTGCTTGATTGATTGTTTTCATGTTTATACAATTTATTATGTTTTAATATTTTTTTTGCTATTGTACATGTCTTTAATTTCCATTATATTTCTCTTTTTGATGGATTGGCAAAAAGGGGGAGAAGAATTTTGGAAAATGTATTGCAAAATTGAACAATACATGTACAATGCATGTCAGAAAATGAATTGCACATAACTTAGAATTGGAGAAAATTTGACAAGAAGAATTTGATAAATATGGGGGAGAAGAATTTGTTCAAGATTAAACTAGCATTGAGGAGAAAAATTAAACAATGGTATTTTTTCAAATTATTTGCACTAATTTTTTTAAAAATGAATTGGATAAGATACAGAGTATATCTAATTGTTGAATGGAAATTAAATGATATTTAATATATATATATATATATAGCATGTTATCAAGGGGAGTAACATGAATCATTTCCCTCAAAATGTTTTTGAATTACCTGACAAAAACTCCCTGAAAATTATTTTTAAAAAGTTTTTATACTCTAAGCATCATTTGCTTAATTATGAAACAAAGAGGGAGTTTTTTACTGGTATGTTACTTAACTCTATTCAATTCGTTTAATCATATATGAATTTATTTTTCAAAGGTTTTGTCATCATCAAAAAGAGGGAGATTGTTGACTCAAGGTTGATTCTCATGTTGATTTTGATGATAACTAAACCTTGTGTTATTTTACTAATGCATTTACTTAGTGTGCAGATTAATAGAGTTTATAATTTAGACTTAAAGTTCAATCTTAAGTCTAACACTTGTCAAAATAAATGTACAACAAGTTCAAGATCAAGCAATGAGCTCCAAGAGCTATGCAATGAACCGAATAGAGGATTGACGCCAACTTCTACTTCAAACAAATGTTTTATATTCGAAGAGATTGAAGGTGTTCAAATGAAGCTTTCATCAAGTATGTGTAAGCACCCCATTTTTGACCGCTCGGCGATCTACAGTCCGTCCAAACTTGTATTCAAGTCAATGTGGAAATATTCCGAGTCAAATTAACTTTTCAAGTCTAAACCCGTCTATCCATCTCTTCGCAGGTCCACCAAGCCTAAATAGAAGCAAAATAACCAAAATGCCCTTGTGGGCGTTGTTCGGTCCAATCCCGTAGGCACGCCTTTCCGAAGACGGTAAGTCCCTTTTTCATATTCCCATAGGCACATCTTTCCGAAGACAGTAAGTCCCATTTTCAATTCCAAAAGGCACATCTTTTCGAAGACGGTAAGTCCCTTTTTCTAATTCTAATTCCAATCCCTCTTTCGAGAAAGTTGACTCCTTGAGACGGTAAGTCTATCCAATCCGGCACATTTTTCGAAGAAAGTTTCTTTGGAATGGTAAGTCCCTTTAACCTGTCGACTGGGACGAGACCCTAAGTTCCCTAGATGGTAGAACGGTCCACCTTTGGTGCCTGCTAGCCTGCCCCTGCAGAAATGTCCGTTTCGACACGCTTTTCAATAAAGTTGACTTCTCAGGCACTAAGTCCCTTTAGCAACTTCCCGAGATTAGGCAGTCTCTGGAATGATCGCGAACCGTCAGAGCAACAGAAGTACTCGCAAACATTGCAACCGTCAGAGTAACGGAAATAGTCGCAAGCTGGTTGATATAGAGAATTGCCAACAAACCCTTATATCACAGGACCGCCGTCAGAGTGGTAGAAACACTCAAAACCCAAGTCAATACCAGTGCCTGCTAGCCCACTTCGGTGAAAAATGACCAAACTGCCCCAAGGGCCATTTCCGGCACGTTTCTTGAGAACACACCGAAGTCCTCAGAATGGTAAGTCCACCCTTCCAAGATCGTCTTAGAGACGATCTGGCATGATTAGATGTCTTCTAGTTAGTTTCGGGCCAATTCTGAGGCTTTTCGATCAAGATGACCATTTTGCCCCTAGGCATCCGAACGCCCCGAAAGCCACACCAGCTCTGGGTATCAAACCGGTAACCTCCCGAGAGTGCTTTTTATAGTATTCAAGACCTTTCATTATCTTTCCGGATTATTCCGAGTCAGTTCCGGCAAACTCGGTGCAAAATGATCATTTTGCCCCTAGTGGGCCGGTTACCTTTTTCAACCACACCAGCTTTGGGTACCAAACTGGTAGCCTTTGAGAACATTCTAAATAATGTTTCCAATTCTCAAATCTTCTTCCGAGACATTCCGAGTCTGTCCTGGCAGCTTTCTGGCCCGATGGACCGTTTTGCCCTTAATGGCCCGATCAACCCTTCTGACACATTCTATCCTCATTTTTCAAGTCAAAAACCTCTAGGACACTGTTCTACATGTTCCTATCCTTTTTTGGCCTTCCGAGCCAATCCAAGTCCCTTAAATCATTCCCGGACCTTCCAAAGTCACTTCTAGTGAAGCCATGCTAAAAATTACATGGTAGTCACTAGTACAGGCGCCCAAATCTTCTCAAGATACGTTGCTTGCCGACCTTAAAACTTTCCTACGTGGCTGGCGCCACTAGTAGTAGCGCCAAACCAATATTTGGCCTCCCGCCACTCCTAGTGGTGCCAGAAGCATTTTTGGCCTGATGCCACTATAAAAGGCGCCAGGTCATTCCCTTGTCTATAAATACAGAGCCTCTTCCACCGTGAAAGAGGTCTACAAACTCAATCTAAAAACCCTTCTTTTCGATATACAAAGCTCGTTGTCTCCCTAAACCCTAGCTTCTTTAGGTTTTCTGAACCCTAGCCTCCAATACACTCATACACACTATCATATACTTATACACTACCCTCAAACCCTCCATTGAAGGCTTGGATTGTTGCAATTATGAAGCTTTGAAGATCGAAGAGAAACTCTTAAAGATTGAAGCGAAGACTGAAGCAAAACAAGCAAAGCGCGCAAAGCAAAGCAAAATAAAGAAGACACAAGGTAGACTTCTTATTTACGTTTACGCATCTTCCCCCTCTTCTCTCTCCTAACCCACTCGGGTTTTCTTCTATTTTAATCCCCTCTCTTCTTCACCCCCTTTCTTGCATGCTTGAAACAAGGGAATTCTCGGTCCATGTGTAGGATTAGGCTATTGGAGAGTCACCGTGTCGGGGGCTTTCTTTTAGTCTAACCGGAGACCACGTGGGTTCGACCCCCTTGACTATGTGGTGAAGCCTCTAACCTTGTATGTTCACGACCCCAATTTACATTGTGCATATCATAATTTTGCATTCTTCCAAAATTCGTTTTTCAACTCGTTTTCAAAACTGGCATTAACATCGTTTTCAAAATTGCAGCAAAATCTTCTTTTTCAAAACTTGTTTTCAAAACCACAATCCTAAGGTGGTTCTAGCCTTTCCATGGCTAGGGTTGCTTTAGGTAAGTGTTACATTTAAAGTGACTAATATGGTCCATATTTTCAAATCCTCGTTGTTTTCAAAACTACTATCCTAAAGTGGTTCTAGCCTTCTTGTGGTTAGAATCGCTTTAGAAAAGTGAGATATTTTTATAAACTTTCTAAACTCTCTCTTTTCAAATCTTTCTTTCTAAAAACCTCTTTTCCAACACACTTTCTAAAAAATTTTCTTCAATCTCTTCTTTAAATTTCCTTTCCAAGATTGTTTTCAAAAACTCCCTCCAAAAATCTATTTTTCAAAACTTCTTTTTAAACTCCTTTCCAAAAGCTCTCTTCAAATTCCTTTCCTAAGAACACTCCCTGGGTTTCCTTCTTAGAAAACTCTCTCCCTAAATCTCTCCTTAAATCTTTTTCCAACAATCTCCTTCCAAAAGTTTCCTTTCAAAAACTCTCTCTTTTCAAATTCACTTTCTAAAAGCTCATCTCTAGGATTTCCTTCCAAAAATCTCCCTTTCTAAAAACTCACTTTCCAAAAACTCTTTCCTTAGAGTCTAAGTTAAATCTTAGAACCCACGATTAGGAAACCCTAATTTTCCTTCCCAAAAACATAATTTCCAATACCTTATTTTGGCCTTAAAACCTAGGTTTCCAAAACCTCTTGTTTTCTACATCAAAACTATATATATTTCCCAAACCTATTTCCTACATCAAAACTATAGTCTTCCCAAAACTATAATTTTTAAAACTTCATCTTCCCTTTAGAAAACCAAAGTCAATCTTCCCATTTTGGAAACTAGATCCTATCCTCCATTTTTGAAAACAAAATCAAAACATCTCTTTTTAGAAACAAAATCTAATCCCTTATTTTAGGAAATAGGAATCTCAATCCTTCCTAGTCTAAACCTTTCCTAATTTACTCTTTCCTAATCGCATACCTTCCTAAACCATAAGTTTCCTAAAACTTCAAATCTTTCTAAATCTAAAGCTTTCTAAATTTCAAAACTTTCCAACTTTCAAAACTTCCCTATTTCAAAACATTCCAAATTCAAATCTTTTGAACTTTCAAAACTTTCCTAAATCAAAACTTTCCTAATTCAAAACTTTCTTAAAATGAAACCTTGCCTAATTCAAAACTTTTCTAAAACGAAACTTTCCTAATTCAAACTTTTCCTGATTTGAATCTTTCCTAAATTCAATCTTTCCTAATCTTCCAATTCCAATGTTAGAGTCGAATCTTTCCTAAACCTCGAGTCTTTCCTAAATCCTATCTTCTTAAGTCTAGGTTTCCTAAACCTCAATCTTTCCAAAACATTTTTATAATCTTTTGAATTCTAAAGTCCAATTCCAGTCTTCTATTCTAAATTCAAATCAAATCCAAATTCCAATTCAGCTTCTTCTTTCATATCAAATCTTCTATTTTCTATCGGACTCTTGTCTGAACTGTAACTGACCTTATTCCTCTAAAATGATACGTAGGCAACCCTTATGGGTGCGGTCACAACCTTGTTCAAATCTCTAATTCCATAACCTTTTTCAAGTTTCTAATTCCAAAATTTATTTGAAAGTTTCCAATTCCAAAAATCTATTTCTAAATCTCTACTTTCAATTTCTAAAACTTTCCAAAATCAAATCTAGCTTTTCAAATTTGTTTCTAAATCAAATCAATTTCTTTCAAAAATCTATTTTCCAACTCTCTTTTTTTGCACTTGCATGTCATGCATCATGTCTTTTTAAACATTCTTTTTCTAAAGTGGATAGGATTGAACATTTGTTAGTTGAAGACTCTCATAGGTGAATTTAAGGTAAATAGACATGTAGGTACCGCAAGGGCGGGGTAGGGTGATGGCTTAGTGCGTCTTCCCTACACGTAACCAACCTCCGAACCAAGGATCACTGTTTTCAAAACACCAAAATGGAGTTATTTTTCTGAAAAGGGCTTAAATATTTTTCAAAGGTTGCCAAACAACCTGTTTTCTTAAAAACCCTCTTTTGAGGTAGTGTTTTCAAAATTTTCAAAAACCCTAAGTGTAGTCTTCGGATTATGCTTAGTTTTTAGATGACCTAACTCACCTTAACCAAGTTAGGTGGCGATTCCAAATCTTTTCTAAAAGCCCTTTATCCAAATCAATTTTCAATTCAAACCTAGTCGCACTCATTCTTCTAGGAGGATGAATTCTAACGAGAGAGTACAATATTTTTCCTGCTTGTGTGTTTATTCCTCGAGTGCAAAAAATCTGGGCGCGACAGCTGGCAATTCCACTGGGGACACTTAGAGGATTAGGCCGTAGTCATGCCTCTTTACGCCTCCCCTATGTAGAGTCTTCAATTAACTTGGTTCAATCCTATTCACTTTAAATTTTCAAAACAAAAATTTCAAAATTATTTTCAAAAAAACATGCACTTATTCATATTATCTTGTATTAAGTTTGCCATCCACATACTAACTCTTGCATCTTTGTTTTGTAGGTGCGCTTTTTGTTTAAATTTTATTAACTGTTATGCATGAATGTAATGAACAGGATGGATGGGAGTTGTTGGGCTCTTTCCTCCCCTTTCAAAAATCACACACATTGCATGTGCACCTGCATTCTGCATATTTAAATTTTTACCCTGATATGACCCTTCTAGTTAGAAAGGGGGAACAGAATATTGGTTGTGGGCAAGATGATATGTCAGTTTCTTCGCTTACGACCTCTTGATGGTTCCCCTGCTCGGATCACCAACCGATCATGGCACCACCTCGAGGAGTGGGCCTAGGTTTGAAGATCCGGGGACCGAGCCTTTTTAGGACGCATTAGTGAACCCTGAACCTCCTGCTCATATAGACACCATGCATAGCAGAACCTCTGCTAAATTTAAGACATGCGCACTGTTTTCCAAAACCATAGAGGAAAGGGCGAATGCTCTTATTTTCATTTATACCTGTCTATTCCTATTGTTATAATGACTGTATTCGTACTGTTATAATGCCTGTTTAACTGCTTATACATGCATATGTACTTCAACTGTATTATCTTTCCTTATACTCTATGCATCCATTTTCGTGCATCCCATATTCTATGTTAAGACAAGAGTTCTAAGTAACTCAAGTCACTGCATTCTCATATATATGATCAACCCAAAGAGAGTGGCACCTAGTTCACTCTCCCTTGCATTAAGCCTACCCAAACCCTAAGAGCTCCCATGTAACCCTAAGGACTCATAGCATGCATCTCAATTCATTCCATAAGAGGGGCCCCAATCCCTCTATGCTCACGGAGATAGGGTTGCCAAGAAGACAAGGGGCAATCAGTCAACAAGGTTTCTCAACGACCTCCTCGACATTAAATCCAACGAAGGTAAATCCGAAGACTCAGGAATAGTTTAGGTTTTCCTTTGTAAAACTAGATAAGTGTAACCCCAAGGAAAAATGTTCCCCCTCCCCCTGTCAAAATGTATTCTAATTCTTCTGTATCTAAAACCCAAAGTTAAAATGTATTTCTTTATTTTCCTCGAGCAAATGGGTGGATGAATATGTGAATGGGTGAAGCTCCTTATATGATGGCAAAGTATCTGTATACAGGGGCTGAAACCCGTATCTCCAAAAGTGGGCCAATACATCATAATTAGTTTCCCTCCTAAAGAGGGGCACCCTAGGACATGCATTGCATAGAGCTCTCTAAAAACCAGAAACTGATTTGCGATTTGTGTTTTTGTCTTTTTCTTTCTTCCTTTTTATTTACAGAGGTCACCCTGCACTGAGTCAATATTGCTCCCAAGAAGGGGCAGCATCCACCTAGAGATCCCATTATCACCCGATAAAGAGCATCACTGATGGCTACTAACCCTAAAGAATCATCTTAAGTCTCTCGGGAAGAGGTCAACGAAATGAAGACCACGATGGATGAGATGCTCAAACTCATTCAAACTATGGTGTAAGCACCCCATTTTTTACCATTCAGCAGTCTACACTTCGTCTAGACTTGTACTCAAGTCAATATGGGCGTATTCTAATCAAAACCAACTCTCTAAGTCACAATCCCATTTGTCCATCGGTTCGCCGGCCCACCAGGCCCAAATAGAAGCAAAATGATAAAAATGCCCTTAGGGGCATTGTCCTTTCCAATTCCAATTCTAATCCCTCTCTCGAGACTGTTGATTCCACGAGACAGTAAATCTACTCCAATTAGGCACGTCTTTCCGAAGACGATAAGTCTCCTTTCCAATTCCAATCCCTTTCTCGATACAGTTTATTCCTCGATATGGTAAATCTACTCCAATCAGGCACGTCTTTCCGAAGACGGTAAGACTCCTTTCCAATTCCAATCCCTCTCTCGAGACGGTAAATGTACTCCAATTAGGCACGTCTTTCCAAAGACGGTAAGATTCCTTGCCAATTCCAATCCCTCTATCGAGACAGTTTATTCCTTGAGACAGTAAATCTACTCCAATCAGGCATGTCTTTCCAAAGACGATAAGACCCCTTTCCAATTCCAATCCCTCTCTCGAGACAGTTTATTCCTCGAGACGGTCTGACACGTTTTCTAAAGAAAGTCTCTTCGGAACGGTAAGTCCCTTTAAACCTGTCGACCGGGAAGAGACCCCAAGTCCCCTAGATGGTAGAACGGTCCACCTTTGGCGCCTACTAGCCCGCTAATGCAGAAATGTCCGTTTAGGCACGCCTTTCAAGAAAGTTGATTCTCAGGCGCTAAGTCCCCCTTAGCAGCTTCCCGAGATCAGGCAGTGTTGGGAATGATCGCGAACTGTCAGAGTAGCGAAAATACTCACAAACATCGCAACCGTCAGAGTAGCGGAAATACTTGCAAACAGGTAGATATAGGGAATTGCCAACAAACCCCTGTATCAGTAGACCGCCGTCAGAGTGGTGGAAACACTCAAAACCCAGGTCAACACCAGTGCTTGCTAGCCCACTTCGGTGAAAAATGACTAAACTACTCCTTGGGGCTTTTCCAACACGTTTCCCGAGACCACACCTGACTCTTCAGAACGGTGAGTTCGACTGTCTAAGATTGTCTTAAAAGAAATCCGGCATGATTAGGTGCCTTCTAGTCAGTTTCGGGCCAATCCGAGACTTTCCAGTCAAAATGACCGTTTTGCCCTTAGGTATTTGAATGCCTCGGGAACCACACCAGCTCTGGGTATCAAACCGGTAACCTCCCGAGAATTCTTCTTATAGTATTCTCGACCTTCCTTTATCCTTCTGGATCATTCCGAATCAGTTTCGACAAACCCGGTACAAAATGACCGTTTTGCCCCTAGTGGGCCGGTCTCCTTTTTCGACCACACCGGCTCTGGCTATCAAACCGGTAACTTCCCGATAATGCTTTTTATAGTATTATCAACCTTTCTTTGTCCTTTCAGATCATTCCGAGTCAGTTCTGGCAAAGCCGGTGAGAAATGACCATTTTTCCCCTGGTGGGCCGGTCACCTTTTCCGACCACACCGGCTCTGGGAATCAAACTGGCAACCTTTGGGAACATTTTGAATAATGTTTCCAAATCTCGAGTCTTCTTCCGGGACTGTTCGAGTCTGTCCCGGTAGATTTCCGGCCCGATTGACCGTTTTGCTACTAACGGCCCGGTCAACCCTTCCGACACATCCTATCCTCATTTTCCAAGTCAAATACCTCCAAGACACTATTCTAAGTGTTTCTGCTCTTTTCCAGCCTTCTGGGCCATTCCCGATCCCTTAAATCATTTCCGGACTTTCCGGAGTCACTCCTAGTGAAGCTAGGCTAAAAATTGCATGGTAGTCACTAGTACAGGCGCCTAAATCTAGTCAAAGATACGTTGCTTGCCGACCTTAAACATATCCTAAATGGCTGGTGCCACTACTAGTGGCGCCAAGCCAAAAAAATGGCCTGGCGCCACTACTAGTGGCGTTAGTGTAATTTTTGGCCTGGCGCCATTGCAATAGGTGCTAGTGCATTCCTCTCTCTATAAATACAGAGCCTCTTCTAGCGTGAAGGAGGTCCGAAAACTCAGTCTAAAAACCCTAAAATTTGATATACAGAGCTCGAACACTTCAAAAACCCTAACTTCTTTAGGTTTTCCAAACCCTAGCCACCATATACAAACCCTAAGCCTTATATACACTCATACACACCCTTACACACTTATACACTGGCCTCCAACCCTCCATTGAAGACTTGAATTGCTGCAACTATGAAGATTTGAAGACTGAAGACGAGCCCTCAAAGACCAAGACTGAAGTAAAGGATTAGACTATTGGAGGGTCACCGTGTTGGGGGCTTTCCTTTAGGTTAACCGGAGACCATGTGGTGAAGCCTTAACCTTGTATGTTCACGACCCCAAACTTGCATTGTGCATATCATGATCTTGCATCTTCCAAAAATCGTTTTCAAACTCGTTTTCAAAATTTGCATTAAACTTGCTTTAAAAATTGCATCAAAATCTCTTTTTTCAAAACTTATTTTCAAATTCACAATCCTAGGGTGATTCTAGCCTTTCCATGGCTAGGGTTGCTTTAGGAAAGTGTTACATTTAAAGGGACCAATACGGTCCATATTTTCAAATCTTGTTGTTTTCAAAACCACTTTCTTAAAGTGGTTCTAGCCTTCTTATGGTTAGAATCGCTTTAGGAAAGTGAGACGTTTTTATACTTTCCAAAAAGCTCTCTTTTCAAAAGTCTCTCTTTCTAATACCCTCTTTTTCAACATGCTTCCCAAAAACTCTTCTTTCCAAAGTTGTTTTCAAAAACTTCCTCCAAAAATCTATTTTTCAAAACTTCTCTTTTCAAACTCCTTTCCAAAACACTCTCCTCAAAATTCACTTTCCTAAAAAACTCTGTCCAACAATCTCCTTCCAAAGATCTTTCTAAAAATTTTCCCTTTAGAAACTCCTCTCTAGGATTTCCTTCCCAAAAACTTGTTTCCAAAAACACACTTTCTAAAAATCTGTTTTCTTGAAGCCCAAATCAAGCCTTAGAGCTAACAATTAGGAAACCTTAATTTTCTTTCCAAAAACATGGTTTTCAAACTTGCCTTAAAACCTAGGTTTCCAAAACCTCCTATTTTCTACATCAAAACTATACACTTCCAAATCTAAGGTTTCTAAAGCTTCTTTCCAAATCCTTGTCAAATCCTACCTTCCCTTTAGGAAACCAAGTCTAATCTTTCCATTTAGGAAATTAGATACAATCATCCGTTTTTGGAAACAAAATCAAACACTTTTTCTTAGAAACAAAATCTAATCCCTTCCTAATCCAACTATTTCTTAAACTCAATTCCTTCCTAATCCTCTACTTTCCTAAATCTTAACTTTCAAAAACCTGAACATAAAAATCTTTCCTAAATGTTAAAATTCAACTGTCAAATCTTTCCTAACTCAACTCCTTTCCTAATTCTACCCCTTTCCAAATCTTTCCTAAACTCAACCTTTCCTAATCTCAAGGTTTTTTAAAATTCAAACTTTAAAACTTTCTAAATTTTAAACTTTCTAAATTTCAAATCTTTTCAAATTCAAAGCTTTCTAAATTAAATCTTTCTAAGTTCTAAATTTTCCTAAAAAACTTCAAATCTTTCCAAATCTAAAACTTTCTAAACTCAAAACTTTCTTGTTCTCAAAACCTTTCCTATTTCAAACCCTTTCTTAAAATGAAACTCTCTTAATTCAAAAATTTCCTAAATTGAACCTTTCTAAGTTCAAAACTTTCCAATTTCAAAAATTTCCTAAATCTAAAACGTTCCTAAGTTGAAATTTTTCCAAATTGACACCTTTCTTAATTCAAAACTTTCCCAAGTTAAAACTTTCCTCATTCCAAAACTTTCCTAATATGAACTTTTCCTAATTCGAATCTTTCCTAATTCCAAGCTTTCCTAATCTTCCAAGTCCAACATTCAAAGTCAATTCTTTTCCAAAATCTTTCCAAGTCAAATCCAATCTTTCTTTTCTAAGCTCCTAAGTCTAGGTTTCCTAAAACCAAGTCTTTCAAAATCAAAACTTTTCAAATCTTCCAATCAAAGTTCAATCTCTCAATCTTCCAATCCAATTTCCAATTCAATCTCTTTCTTCCAAATCAACTATTCTATTTTCAATCGGACTCTTGTCCGAACTATGACGAACCTGATTCCTCCAAAAGGATATGTAGGCAAACCTTATGGGTGCGATCACCACATTTTTCAAATCTCAAATTCTACAATCTTTTCAAATCTCCAATCTATTTTCAAACTTCCAATTTCAAATTTCTATTTCCAAACCTCTATTTCTAATTTCTCAAGCTTTCCAATTTCGAATCTATCCTTTCAAATCTCTCTTCTAAAATCAAATCAAATTCTTCTTTTCAAATCTATTTCCAAATCAATTCTCTTTTCTTGCACTTGCATATCATGCATCATGTTTTTTTTAAACATTGTTTTCTAAAGTGGATAGGATTGAACATTAGTTAGTTAAAGACTCTCATAGGTGAATCTAGGGTAGATTGACATGTAGGTACCGAAAGGGCGGGGTAGGGTGATGGCTTAGTGCGTCTTCCCTGCACGTAACCAACCTCCGAACCCAGGATCACCATTTTCAAAGACCAAAAACGGAGTTATTTTTCAAAAAGGGCTAAATGTTTTTCAAAGGTTGCCAAACAACCTGTTTTTCTTATAAACCCTCTCTTGAGGAGATATTTTCAAAATCGTTTTCCAAAACCCTAAGTATAGTTTTCGGATTATGCTTAGTTTTTTAGTTGATAACTCACCTTAATCAAGTTAGGTGGCGACTCCAATTATTTTTCGAAAGCCCTTTATTCAAATCAATTTTCAATTCAAACTTAGTCGCACTCATTCTTCTAGGAGGTTGAGTTCTAATGAGAGAGTACAGGATTTTTCCCGCTTTTTGTGTGTATTCCTCGAGTGCGAAAAATCTGGGCGCGACATATGGCTATGAAGGATACTGATGCAGTCCCATCATCATCCAAGACTTCGTCAAAGGACCCCAAACCCACTAATCCAAGGATCGTGCTTTAGTCTGACAATGCGGGGAGGAATAAGGAAGATGCCAAAGGGATCAACGCTGAAGAGGACAAGACCATATTACTTTCACCTGTCATAAAGAAGGCCCCCCTAGACCCTCTCAGTCTGAAAATCCAAGGGCTAGAGGATTCACTACGAAGTCTCCATGGCCACAACACTTACGGGTTCACTGCCTATGACGAGTTATGTTTCTTTCCTGACCGCCCGAGACCCGCTAGGTTCAAAATGCCTGACTTCTAGAAGTATGACGACACTGGTAACCCTATCGCTCATCTTCGTCTCTATGCTGGAGCGCTAAGTGGTCACGGCAACGATCCAAAGCTCCTCATGCAGCAATTTCAACACAACCTCACGAGGTCTGCTCTACAATGGTTTGCTCATCTGGACCTAAGGAAGATCACAACCTGGATCGAGCGGGTCAATGCATTTAAAGCCCAATATCATCACGATATTGATCTCACCTCTGGCTGATGGTCCTTGATGACTACGATCAAGGGTAAAAAGGAAAGCTTCAAGAAGTATGCCTTGAGATGTAGAGAAGCTGCCGCACAAGTCAATCCCCCATTGGAAGAGAAGGAGTACGTATAACTGTTTGTGAACACTTTTCAAGGTATATACTATAAGAAGCTCTGCACAAGTGTAGGGAAAAGCTTCTCTAAGCTCATCATGTAGGGGGAGATAATAGAAAACGGCCTTAAGACAAGGAGGATTAAGAACCCCCATGCCAAGACTGGAGAAAGTACCACCAACATAGCCAAGAGAGTGGCTGCTACAAAGGGAACAGTCAGGAAGGAACGCGAAGTATTTGCCATCTTGCCTGGCCAACCACCCCAATACCGTCCACCACTACAATCACACCCTGTTCTGCCCTTACCCACCTTAACAATGCCCGTTCCAACCTCTAACTATGGCCTCGCTAGGGTGTCGCACCCAGATTTTTTGCACTCCAGGAATACTCACACAAGTGGGAAAAATGTTGTGCTCTCTCGTTAGAACTCACCCTCCTAAAAGAATGAGTGCAACTAGGTTTGAATTGAAAATTGATTTGAATAAAGGGCTTTAGAAAAAGATTTGGAGTTGCCACCTAACTTGATTAAGGTGAGTTAGGTCACCTAAAAGCTAAGAATAATCCGAAGACTACACTTAGGGTTTTGAAAAATGATTTTGAAAATATCTCCTCAAGAGAGGGTTTTTAGGAAAACAGGTTGTTTGGCAACCTTTGAAAAACATTTAGCCCTTTTTTGAAAAATAACTCCTTTTTGGTCTTTGAAAACAGTGATTCTAGGTTCAGAAGTTGGTTATATGTAGGGAAGACGTACTAAGTCATCACCCTAGCCCGCCCTTTCGGTACCTACATGTCAATCTACCCTAGATTCACCTATGAGAGTCTTCAACTAACATATGTTCAATCCTATTCACTTTGAAAAACAATGTTTGAAAAGAAACTAACATGATGCATGATATGCAAGTGTAATAGAAGAGAGAATTGAAAAATAGATTTGGAAAGAAATTTGATTTGATTTGAAAAGGAAGAGATAGAAGCTTGAATTTGGAAAGAAGATTTTGGGAATTGAAAATAGAGATTTGGAAATAGAAATTTGAAATTGGAAATTTGAAAATAGATTGGAGATTTGAAAAGATTTTGGAATTTGAAATTTGGAAAATATGGATGAATTTGAAATTTGAAAAAGATTATGACCACACCTATGAAGGTTGCCTATGTATCCTTTTGGAAGAATCAAGTTAGTCGTAGTTCGGACCGGAGTCAGATTGAAAATAGAAGAGATTGATTTGGAAGAAGAAGATTGAGAGATTAAACTTTGATTGGAAGATTTGAAAAGACTGGTTTTGAAAGACTTGGTTTTAGGAAACCTAGACTTAAGAACTTCAAAAAGAAGAATGGGATTTGACTTGGAAAGATTTTGAAAAAGAATGGACTTGAATATTAGACTTGGAAGATTTAGGAAAGGATTGGATTTAGGAAAGGTTCGAATTAGAAAAGGTCCGATTTAGGAAAGTTTTATTCTTGGAAAGTTTTCAAATTGGGAAAGTTTTCAAGTTAAGAAAGTTCCGAAATTAGGAAAGTTTCAACTTAGGAAAGTTTTGAATTAGGAAAGTTTCAACTTAGGAAAGTTTTGAAAATTGGAAAGTTTTGAATTTAGAAAGTTTTGAAATAGGGAAGTTTTGAAAGTAGGAAAGTTTAAAAAAAAAACAAGGAAGTTTTGGATTTGGAACGTTTTGAGAATAGAAAAAGTTTAGTTTAAGAAAGGTTTAGAATTTGGAAAGATTTGAAGTTTAGCAAAGTTTAGAGTTTTAGGCAGATTCGAAATTGGAATGTTTACAATTTAGAAATATTTAACTTAAGAAAGTTTCAAATTTAGAAAGTTTCAAATTTGGAAAGGTTTGAAATTTAGAAAGTTTAAAATTTAGAAAGTTTTAGAGTTTGAGTTTTAGAAAATCTTGAGATTAGGAAAGGTTTGAATTTAAGAAAAGTTTGAAAGCTTAGATTTGAAAAGTTGAGATTTGGAAAGAGGGTAGAATTAGGAAAGGGTTGAATTTTAGAATTTTAGGAAAGATTTTTATGTTCAAGTTTTGGAAACTTAAGATTTAGGAAATGAGAAGATTAGCAAGGATTCAATTTAGGAAAGATTTGGATTTTGAAATTTAAGGAAAGATTTAAAGTTTAGGTTTAGGAAACTTATGGTTCAGGAATGTAGGAAATTAGGAAGGAGTTGAATTAAGAAAGGTATGGGTTAGGAAGGGATTGGATTTGGTTTTTAAAAACAAAAGTTTGATTTTGTTTCCAGAAACGGATGATTGGATTTGGTTTCCTAAACGGGAATATTTGACTTGGTTTCCTTAAGAGAAGGTAGGATTTTGCAAGAATTTGGAAAGGGAGATTCTAGAAACCCTAGATTTGGAAAATTATAGTTTCGACGTAAAAAACAGGTTTTGGAAACATGTATAGTTTGGATGTAAAAACAAGAGATTTTGGAAACCTAGGTTTGGGGCAAAGTTTGAAAATCATGTATTTGGAAAGAAAATTAGGGTTTCCTAATTGTGGGTTCTAGGGCTTAACTTGGGCTTTAAGGAAAGAGTTTTTGGAAAGTGCGTTTTTGGAAACGAAGGTTTTGGAAGGAAATCCTAGGGAGGAATTTTTGGAAAGTGAATTTGAAAATAGAGTTTTTAGAAAAAGATTTTGAAGAGAATGAGTTTTTGGAAAGTGTGTTTTTGGAAACGAGTTTCTTGGAAGGAAAATCCTAGAGGGGAATTTCTAGAAGGGAGATATTGGGAAAGAGAGTTTTTGGAAAGATTTTTGGAGAGAGTTTTTCTCGGAAAGAGACCTAGGGAACGTTTTTGGAAAGTGGACTTTGAAGAGTGCGTTTTGGAAAGGAGTTGAAAAAGGAAAGTTTTGAAAAGAGTATTTAGAAAACAATTTTGGAAAGAAGAGCTTTTGGAAAGCATGTTGGAAAAGAGATTTTTAGGAGGAGGGATTTGAAAAGGGAGTTTTTTGAAAAGTATGACAACGTCTTACTTTCCTAAAGCGATTCTAGCCATAAGAGGGCTAGAACCACTTTAAGAAAGTGGTTTTAAAAACAACAAGGGTTGAAAATATGGATCATGTTGGTCACTTTAAATGTAACACTTTCATAAAGCAACCCTAGCCATAGAAAGGCTAGAATCACCCTAGGATTGTGGTTTTGAAAAAGAGATTTTGATGCAATTTTGAAAACAAGTTTGAAAACGATTTTGAAAACAACTTTGAAAACAATTTTTGGAAGATGCAAGATCATGATATGCACAATGCAATTTTGGGGTCGTGAACATACAAGGCTAAGGCTTCACCACATAATTAAGGGGGCCGAACCCACGTGGTCTTTGGTTAGACTAGAAGAAAGCCCCCGACACGGTGACTCTCCAATAGCCCAATCCTACACATGGACCAGGAATCCCCTTGTTTCAAGCATCAAAGAAAGGGGGGGGGGGGGGAAAGATGGGGGATTAAAATAGAGAAAACCTAAATGGGTTGGAGAGAGAAGAGAGAGGGGGAAGTGCGGAAATTTAAATGAAGAACCTACCTTGTATCTTGTTTATTTTGCGCGCCTTGCTTTCTTCGGTCTTTGTCTTGATCTTCGTCTTCAATCTTCAAAAGCCACCTTCAAGCTTCAAACTTCAGATTGCAACTCTTCAAGTCTTCAAAGGAGGGTTGCAGGTTTGTGTATGAGTGTATGGGGGTGTGCATGAGTGTATAGGAGGCTAGGGTTTAGTGTATGGTGGCTAGGGTTTGGAAAACCTAGGGAAGTTAGGGTTTAGGAGGTGCTCGAGCTCTGTATATCGAATTATATGATTTTTAGACTCAGTTTTCGGATCCTTTTCACGTTGGAGGAGGCTCTGTATTTATAGAGGTTGGACAAACCTGGCGCCTGTTGCAGTGGCACTAGGGCAAAATTGCTCTTGGCGCCACTAGAAGTGGTGCCAGGCCAATTCTTGGCTTGGCGCCACTACTAGTGGTGCCAGCCAGTTAGGAAACCTTATAAGTCGGCAAGCAACATATCTTTGACTAGATTTGGGCGCCTGTACTAGTGACTACCATGAAATTTTTAGCCTAGCTTCACTAGGAGTGACTCCGGAAAGTCCAGCAATGATTTAAAGAAGCCGAGAATGACCCAGAAGGCCGGAAAGGAGCAGGAACAGTTAAAATAGTGTCCTAGAGGTATTTGACTTGAGAAATGAGGATAAGATGGGTCAGAAAGGTTGACCGGGCCTTTAGGGGCAAAACGGTCAATCGGACCAGGAAACTGTCGGGACAGACTCGGACTGTCCCGGAAGAAGACTTGGGATCTGGAAACATTATCCAAAATATTCCCAGAGGTTTCCAGTTTGATACCTAGAGCCGATGTGGTCAGAAAAGGAGACCGGCCCACTAGGGGTAAAACAGTCATTTTGTACTGGGTTGGCCGGAACTGACTCGGAATGATCCGGAAAGACAAAGAAAGATTTAGAACACTATAGAAAGTATTCTCAGGAAGTTACCGGTTTGATATCCAGAGCCGGTGTGGTCGAAAAAGGAGACCGGCCCACTAGGGGCAAAACGGTCATTTTGTACCGGGTTGGCCGGAACTGACTCGGAATGATTCGGAAAGATAAGGAAAGGTTGAGAATAATATAAGAAGCAATCTCAAGAGATTACCAGTTTGATACCCAGAGCCGGTGTGGTCGGAAAAGGTGATCGACCCACTAGGGGCAAAACGGTCATTTTGCATTGGGTTTGCCGGAGCTGACTCGGAATGATCCGGAAAGGCAGAGGAGGATTGAAAATACTATAAGAAGTATCCTCAGGAGGTTACTTGTTTGATACCCAAAGCCGGTGTGGTCGGAAAAGCTGACCGGCCCACCAGGGGCAAAACGGTCATTTTTCACCGAAGTGGGCTAACAAACACTGGTGTTGACCTGGGTTTTGAGTGTTTTCGCCACTCTGACGGCGGTCATCGTGACACAGAGGTTTGTTAGCAATTCCCTATGTCGACCTATTTGTGAGTATTTCCGCTACTCTAACGGTTTTGTGAGTAGTTTCGCTACTCGGACCGTCTCAAGGAATAAACTGTCTCGAGAGAGGGATTGGAAAGGGGACTTACCATCTTCGAAAAGACGTGCTTAGATTGGAACTGTCTCGAGAAATAAACTGTCTCGAGAGTGGGATTGGAAAGGGGACTTATTGTCTTCGAAAAGACGTGCCTGGATTGGAACTGTCTCGAGGAATAAACTGTCTCGAGAGCAGGATTGGAAAGGGGTCTTACCGTCTTCGAAAAGACGTGCCTAATTTGGAACCATCTCGAGGAATAAACTGTCTCGAGAGAGGGGTTGGAATAGGGACTTAACGTCTCCAAAGAGACGTGCCTGGATTGGAACCGTCTCGAGGAATAAACTGTCCCGAGAGAGGGATTGGAAAGGGGACTTATCATCTCTGAAGAGACGTACCTGGATTGGAACCGTCTCGAGGAATAAACTGTCTCGAGAGAGGGATTGGAAAGGGAAAGGAAAGGACAATGCTCCTAAGGGCAATTTGGTCATTTTGCCTCTATTTGGGCCTGGTGTGCCTGCGAAGCGATGGACAGACGGGATTTGGACTTAGAAAATCGATTTCAATTGGAATACGCTCACAATGACTTGAAAACAAGTCTGGACGGAGTGTAGACTGCCGAGCGATCAAAAATGGGGTGCTTACATGGGGCACGGCCTAACTTTAATAGACTTGCTCGACGCATCCATACCTTCGACACCTTAGCCTGCACTCAGACTGAGGCCTACCAAAACTTGCTGAAGAACAATATCTTGAAGCCCATACCTGCTCGCCCATTGCCAAGCCCTCTACCCCCAACCTTTAATGTCACCCTTACATGTGAATACCATTCGGGTGGCCAAGGGCACCACACCGAAAGCTGCTTCGCTCTCAGGCACAAAATCTAAGACTTGATCGACAACAAGACTATTGATCTGCAGCCGGTAAAACCTGCTTCGACCCCCAATGTGACCACTAACCCTCTGCTGGTTCACACCGTCAACATGATATTAGTAGAAATGGAAGGCGATGGAGAGTTTGACAAGCTCGAGGTCGAAGGCTATGAGGACGATTGGGAGACCAATGAAGAAGATGACTAGGAGGAGGATCTCCTATCGTGCCCGATTTATCTTTATAACCCTGATGAGGTGCCTGACGCTTCTGGCTGGCCCATTGAGGAGCCAATGTTCCTGAAGGAAGAACATATCGAAAGCATAACCGCCGATGGATGGGGTGATGAGTTTCTACACCCAAAGTATGTAGCAGTTGAAAGTCACTTGCTGGAAAACCCTTGGCTTACAACTGAGTATAACTATGAAGACATGGGCTGGGGGCTAGAAGAGCCAAGAGAACAGACAGAGCCGTTCAAGTTAGAAGGAGGTGAACTAGCCACCCTATTTACAGAAGGACCTGTGGCAAAGAATGAGAAAGAGATCAATGAAGCTACTGACCGCACCATCACTGCTGACATGTCCGAAGCTCTAGTAGAAGCCTTCGCCTGTCTTGCCTTGGCCAAGGACCTGAACCATGAATGGAGTATCGAAGATGTGGGCATTATCCTGAGGCCTTACTAAAATAGGAATCCCATCAAATGCGTACAAGAGAGGGGTGTTTTCACCCACTTTTTTTCTATCCTTTTTACTTGCTATCGTTAAATCGATGTTTACATTTTCTTACTGCTCAAGAACTTTATGTTTTTCATAAAAATGACAATAATAATCAAATGATAGTCCTCTTATTCACTGTTGCTAACTTATATGTCTCTTGTGAATGGTAACTATTTTTTATGCAAGGGGCATGGTTTATCTTATGGAATGATCTGACTTGAAGAGATGATAGCATGAGTTAACCACACGCCAAATGATTAGCTTTCCAGAGAGAGAGAGGATAAGGATGAGTGAGGAAACTACCCAAAGGCAACACTTGCAAGACTCCGAAGCTAAGCGATATGCAGCCAGATTATCAAAGTGAAGGGCAGCCATCTTACATTTTTCAACATATAAAAAAAATAGTAATAATAAAAAGTTCTTATATTCCTTTTGCTTAACCCCTAGTGCCTCGCGGAAAGCAAAAATTTTCTTTGTCAACCCTGATCTAAGACCGTCTCCCCCCACACTAGGGCAGATAATAGTTGAGAACTCTAGAAATGGTATCCATCTTCTATCAGGTTGGGGCAGCGCAGAAGGCTCTATAGATCAAGCAATCTAGTTCAAAGTGAAGAGAGGCCTTCATTTTATTTCCCATACAGTCAAAAGCAACTCCTTGCCAAACCCGTTGAACCATTTATCTTTTTTGAGGAAACCCAACCTAGGGATCACCGCCCACATTGGGTTAGGTTGAACTGCTAAGGAAAAGATCTAAAGAAAAAAGTGATGGTAGAATTACCCATTCCATAGAAAGGAAAAAGATAAAAAGGACAAAGCGAAGGAAAAGAGTTGCCAAGGGGCAAAAGGCCAAAAAAAAAAAATAAATAAAGGCCTAAAGAAAACCATGATTGAGTCATCTTCAAAAGCATAATAAAAAGATCGAAAAAGAAGAGAGTCATGTTTATTTCAAAAAACATATAAAAAAGGTGAAAGAAAAGAGTAATTTTTGCCCCTAAGAAGTATATAGTAAAAGCAAGAAGGAAATTTAAGGGTAATCCTAGGTTATAAAGAAACTCAATAGAAACAATAGGTTCGAGCCTTTATCCTTTCTTGCAAAACCTCAAAACCATGGCCTACATTACAACCCTACTAAAGTCCACTCTGATTGAAAATAGATTGCTTGATCTAAATGAGCTAGACACACTACCGAAGCTAAAGAAGGATGCTAACCCTACTGAAAAGTAGTCAAGGATGGTATGGATCTAAACCCTGCTGAAAACAATATCAAATTTGAGCCTATATATCCCGTTGTTTAGAAAACCCCCATAACCTAGCCTACATTATGGTCCTAAAACAAAGTCTCCTCGGATTGAAAGAACTGGTCTCTTATCGCTCTGCTGAAGGTTAGGTAAGCTATTGCTAAAACCCCAAGAGTCGAGAGTTTCAGCCCAATAATCATATATACTAACCCCAAGGCAGAGAGTTGGAGGCAATCAAAAAGTTGAGAAAGGTAAGAAGTGCTATCATCCAATCAAGGTAAGGTTGAGCCCAAGGAGAGGTTAGACCCCCGGAAAGGAAGGAGTTACCATTCCAAAGATATCAAGTTCGATAACACTCCTTGTCATTCTGTTAGTTAATTTCTAATGTGCATAAAATAAAATAAAAAAGATAATAATAAATTGTTAAAAAATAAATAAATAAATAATAAATAAATAAAATAAATAAATAAATAAAAATCGCATGAGCTTCGCATAGGACATAACTCCATATAAAAAACATAAGTCACCACTATCAACTCATGTGATAGATACATAACATCATCATCCATCACATGCATCTAATCATATTCTTAGCTGAAAAGATCATAAATGTCTTTGCCTATCCATGCATCTAAATACCATAAATATCCATCTTTGTACAAAACTTACAAAATAAAACTGTCTAACATAAATACATCTCAAGAATAGGGGCAAGGGAAGATCAGAATCTCCACAAGGGGCATCTATCAAAGGTCAAAGTCAATATTATCTGGATCGAAATCCCCGAAACCCGGCATCGGAGGAGGCAGATAACTACTCGAAGCACTAGCATCCTGCTGGGAAGATAGAATCGAAATCAGCCACATGAAATAAGAACTAAGCAACAGTAGAGCAAGAAGAAGGGCAGAAAAGATGACATACCCCGCCACCTCCCATCTGAGCTATCTAAGCCGCCAAGGAAGCCACCTCTACCTGATACTGATCTTGCTCCGTCTGGTATCGATCCCTCTGATCCCTCATAGCAGTAAACTCAGCTTGAGGCACATGTCCTCTAGCTCGGCGCCACAAGTCAACCACCTCCTGGCCCACAGCTTACCCGCCGACTACTACCTCAAATTGGGTGAAGGCACTGACAGAATGAGCTCAAAGTGCGTAGCATAATTTGTATTCGGAGGAAGCAAGAACTCAGCACTTGGCTGCCGCTCCTAATAGGGGATAGGCACTCCCGCCACCAAGGCCCCAAACATATACTCTGATGGAGCTCCATCTGACCAAAACTCCTCATGAAATTGCCACCAATGTCGCTCTCCTAGATAGGACTCCCAAGTATCATCATTGAGAAAAGAAGCCCTCGACAAGGACAATGGGACCAAGTACCGTACAGTTTCATAATGAATTGATCTAATGAAGGGCCGCCAAGTCATATCTCTCACCTCAATCAACTCTAGGTCCGCCCGTAACGTCACAAAGTCAGTAATCTTTGATCGCTGGGCCACCCGGTCACAAGCCCACCTCAAAGCACGTGGATAAAGGTCGTCCTCAACAATTGCAGGGCGACGAACAGGCAAATACTCATAGCTCCACTAGACAAGAAAGGGTCAGAAACTAGTCATGCTGCCCTAACGGGAAGAAGTCCGAACCTACATCGATCGAAGGAAGCAGCCAAAGGAGAAGGACCCCGAATCCAGCTCCGATAAAGCCCTAAGATCAGCAACTATGCTCACCAAACAAAAAGGCACAAACGACTTGTTGTTGTTGCAGAAGTAGCTAAAGATGATGTACAAAATAAGTCGCCGTGTCATAATGTCCCGCCTGGCAAGCAATGGCTCAACAGCAAATGTACGGTCATCCTGATTGAGCCAAGAGATTAGGAAGGCCGAACACTCAGGAGGAGGCAAGTCCAGCAGAATGCATGCCTCGTCTCTACTAACTGACTAACTGTAAAGTGATCCACCGGCCAACGAAGGAAAGCCCTGTGATGATCGCCCAATCCACGGGAGTAGGACCTAACTCGAAGCCGATAAAATGGAAGGTCCCGGTCTCTCCAAACCATCGCTCAACCAGCGCCAATACCAAATGCCGGTTCAGGCAGTTAGCCTGTAATCCGATAAAGGCTCCAAATATGATCTCAGCCAAGAAGGCACAATATGATGGAGCAGCCCGCTGCATGGTCACGAAGACTTAATGAACAGCCCCTCTAAAAGCTGTATGTACTCGAGGAGGGGGTAAATGCTGTCTGGAATATACGCTAGGGTGATAAGCAAGGTCCTCGAGCGGTGGGATGTCCGGTACCTCCAGGTCACCTAAGTTAGTATCCGTCTGCTTATGTCTGGAGGAGGCTCTTCCATAACCAGTCACTTGATCCCCAAGGCCCGATACCTCCTCCTCAGCACCAATCTCCTTCGCAAAGGCCTGCTCAATTGGAGGAAAGGGGTAGACGGGTGGCCTACTCCCCTGTCCGCTCTGACTGGAAGAGGCCCGTCCGGTAGATTGTCGGCTACCTCTAGATCGATTGGAACTGCCGGTGGAATCTATCCGAGCCGCCTTCCCTGAGCGACGTCTCCTCTCAGAACCATCATCACCCGCATTTGCCATCCTGAAAGGTAAGCCAAGGTAAAAGGTGTTAACGTACCGTACATGCAAATAAATAATAACAAAATAAAGAAAAATAAAATAAACAACAAACCATAAAAAAATAATAAAAAGATTTCAAATGATAAGTCAAATAAATTTCCAACACATTTTGATTTTCCAATTTCAAATCAAATCTCAAGGGTTTTCTTTCTTTTTTCTTCAAAAAGATTTTATTTCTAAACCTTTTCCAACTCTTTCCCTAATTTCGACAGAGTTTTGTTTATAAATGGTCCTTACAACACCCACATCATCAACACAAAACACAAACTGTGCACTTCACAACATTACAATCACATGATATCAGCACCCGCGCACACTTTTCAATTTTTTAAAATTTTCAAAACATATATTTTATTTTTTCAATTAATCAATGGTTTTCAAAGTTATCCTAAAATTTCTCAAAATCATTTCAAATGTTTTCTAAAATATTCCTACAATTTTCAAAATTTTAAACTCTAAAAATTTCATCAATTTCTTAAGTTTTCCTATTTTCCTAATTTTCTAAGTATTTTCCTATTTATCAAAAAATCAAAAATTCACCAAGTTTTCAAAAAATTACGAAACTTCACACGGTTGTTAAACAAATTTTTCTAAGGCACATGGCATAAAAATCTAGCCAGAAAACCCAACACCCAAGCTTGTAGGAACAAACCCCCAATTCCTACAAAAAACCCTCTTCATATAATCATGTAAAATCACTCAAATTCAATCAAACAAACACCAAAATGCAAAAATAACATCACCATAAAGTTCAAAACATATGAAAACATCAATTTCCATTGTTCACACAACTCAAACGGAACTTTGCACTTCAAAATCAACAGAAAAATTGAAAACTCACTTTTTGGAGTTCTTCGGCAAAATCTTCTCTTCCGGCGACTTTTCCGACGACGACGTCTACTTCCAGCAATCACTTGTGATCCCTTCAAGGTTCAAGTCAATTTTTGCATAAAGACTCTCAATCTTTCACAAACTCTTCAAAATCCCGCGGGTGTTCGAACTAGAAAATTTTTTAGTTTTGTTCCTAGGCCTGGCGCCACAGCCAATTCTGGGCAGCTTTGCCCTTTTTCTCGCCAAAACTCATTTTTGAAGGCCTTTTGGGCCCAATATCCATTTTCAAACCCCCGTTGTCGAAGAATTTCCAAAGCCTGTCCCTTTGACCGCCTCACGGCCAATATGAGACTCTTACTCTATCATTTTCTATCTTCGAAAAGCAAAGACAGAAAAAGAGGCGTAGCTGTAAGCATCCCATTTTAACCACTCGGCGGTCTACAGTCCGTCCAGACTTGTATTCAAGTCAATGTGAACATATTATGAGTTAAATAAACTTTTCAAGTCTAATCCCGTCTATCCATCGCTTCGTGGTTCCACAGGCCCCGATAGAAGCAAAATGCCCTTGTGGGTGTTGTTCGGTCCAATCCCGTAGGCACGTCTTTCTGAAGACGGTAAGTCCCCTTTCCAATTCCAAAAGGCACGTCTTTCCGAAGATGGTAAGTCCCCTTTTCCAATTCCAATTCCAATCCCTCTCTCAAGAAAGTTGACTCCTCGAGACGGTAACTCTATCCAATTCGGCACATTTTTCGGAGAAAGTTTATTCGGAACGGTAAGTCCCTTTAAACTTGTCCACTGGGATGAGACCCCAAATCCCCTAGATGGTAGAATGGTCCACCTTTGGTGCCTGCTAGCCCGCCAATGTAGAAATGTCCATTTCGGCACACCTTCCTAGAAAGTTGACTTCTCAGGCGCTAAGTCCCTTTAACAGCTTCCTGAGATCAGGCAGTCTCGGGAATGATCGCGAACCGTTAGAGTAGTGGAAGTACTCGCAAACATTGCAATTGTCAGAGTAGCGGAAATACTCGCAAGAAGGTCGATATAGGGAATTGCCAACAAACCCTTATATCACGGGACCGCCGTCAAAGTGGCAGAAATACTCAAAACTCAAGTCAACACCAGTGCCTGCTAGCTCACTTCAGTGAAAAATGACCAAACCATTTCCGGAACGTCTCTTGAGAACACACCTAAGTCCTCAGAATGGTAAGTCCACCCTTCCAAAATCATCTTAGAGACGATCCGGCATGATTAGATGCCTTCTAGTCAGTTTCGGGCCAATTGTGAGACTTTCCGGTCAAGATGACCATTTTGCGCCTAGGCATCCGAACGCCCCAGGAACCACACTAGCTCTGGGTATCAAACTGGTAACCCCTTGAGAGTGCTTTTTATAGTATTCCTGACCTTTCATTATCCTTCCAGATCATTTCGAGTTAGTTCCAGCAAACCCGGTGCAAAATGACCGTTTTGCCCTTGGTGGGCCAATCGCCTTTTCCGAACACACCGGCTCTGGGTATCAAACCGGTAGCCTTCGGGGACATTCTAAATAATGTTTCCAAATCTCCAATCTTCTTCCGGGACATTCCGAGTTCATCCTGGTAGCTTTCTTGCCCGATTGACTATTTTGCCCCTAATGGCCCGGTCAACCCTTCCGACACATCCTATCCTCATTTTTCAAGTCAAAACCCTTCGGGACACTGTTCTAAGTGTTCCTATCCTTTTCCGGCCTTCCAAGCCAATCCCGGTCCCTTAAATCATTCCCGGACCTTCCAGAGTCACTCCAAGTGAAGCCAAGCTAAAAATTGCATGGTAGTCACTAGCACAGGCACCCAAATCTTCTCAAGATACATTGTTTGCCAACCTTAAAACTTTCCTAAGTGGCTGGCGCCACTAGTAGTAGAGCCAAACCAATATTTGGCCTCTCGCCACTCCTAGTGGGGCCAGAAGCATTTTTGGCAAAGCGCCACTACAACATGCGCTAGGTCATTCCCTTGTCTATAAATACAGAGCCGCCTCCAGCGTGAAAGAGGTCCACAAACTCAATCTAAAAATCCTACTTTTCAATATACAAAGCTCGTAGCCTCCCTAAACCCTAGCTTCTTTAGGTTTTCCAAACCCTAGCCTCCATACACAAACCCTAGCCTCCTATACACTCATAAACACTCTCATATACTCATACACTAGCCTCAAACCCTCCGTTAAAGGCTTGGATTGTTGCAATAATGAAGCTTTGAAGATTGACGACAAACTCTTGAAGATTGAAGCGAAGACTGAAGCAAAGCAAAGCGCGCAAAGTAAAGCAAAGCAAAATAAAGAAGACACAAGGTAGGCTTCTTATTTACGTTTATGCATCTTCCCCCTCTCTTCTCTCTCCTAACGTACTTGGATTTTCTTCTATTTTAATCCCCCATCTTCTTCCCCCCCCCCCTTTCTTGCATACTTGAAACAAGGGAATTCCCAGTCCATGTGTAGGATTAGGCTATTGGAGAGTCACCGTGTCAGGGGCTTTCTTTTAGTCTAATTGAAGACCACGTGGGTTCGGCCCCCTTGATTATGTGGTAAAGCCTTTAACCTTGCATATTGACAACCCCAATTTGCATTGTGCATATCATGATCTTGCATTCTTCCAAAATTCGCTTTTCAACTCGTTTTCAAAACTTGTATTAACATCGTTTTCAAAATTGCATCAAAATCTTCTTTTTCAAAACTTGTTTTCAAAACCACAATCCTAAGGTGGTTCTAGCCTTTCCATGACTAGGGTTGCTTTAGAAAAGTGTTACATTTAAAGTGACCAATATGGTCCATATTTTCAAATCCTCGTTGTTTTCAAAAACCACTATCCTAAAGTGGTTTTAGCTTTCTTGTGATTAGAATCGCTTTAGGAAAGTGAGATATTTTTATGAACTCTCTAAACTCTCTCTTTTCAAATCTTCCTTTCTAAAAACCTCTTTTCCAACACACTTTCTAAAAAATTCTCTTCAATCTCCTCTTTAAATTTCCTTTCCAAGATTGTTTTCAAAAACTCCCTCCAAAAATCTATTTTTCAAAACTTCTTTTTAAACTCCTTTCCAAAAAGCTCTCTTCAAAATTCCTTTCCTAAGAACACTCCCTAGGTTTCCTTCTTAGAAAACTCTCTCCCTAAATCTCTTTCCAACAATCTCCTTCCAAAAATTTCCTTCCAAAAACTCTCTCTTTTCAAATTCACTTTCTAAAAGCTCATCTCTAGGATTTCCTTCCAAAAATCTCCATTTCTAAAAACTCACTTTCCAAAAACTCTTTCCTTAGAGCCTAAGTTAAATCCTAGAACCCACGATTAGGAAACCCTAATTTGTCTTCCCAAAAATATGATTTCCAATCCCTTATTTTGGCCTCAAAACCTCTTTTTTTCTACATCAAAACTATATAAATTTCCAAAACCTATTTTCTACATCAAAACTATAATCTTCCCAAAACTAGAATTTTCAAAACTCCATCTTTCCAAATTTATCCAATCTTTCCTTTAGGAAACCAAACCCAATCTTCCCATTTTGAAAACTAGATCATAGCCTCTGTTTTTGGAAACAAAATCAAAACATCTCTTTTTAGAAACAAAATCTAATTCCTTGTTTTAGGAAATAGGAATCTCAATCCTTCCTAGTCTAAACCTTTTCTAATTCACTCTTTACTAATCGCATACCTTCCTAAACCATAAGTTTCCCAAAACTTCAAATCTTTCTAAATCTAAAGCTTTCTAAATTTCAAAACTTTCCAACTTTCAAAACTTCCCTATTTCAAAACATTCCAAATTCAAATCTTTTCAACTTTCAAAACTTTCCTAAATCAAAACTTTCATAATTCAAAACTTTCTTAAAATGAAACCTTGCCTAATTCAAACTTTTCCTAATTTGAATCTTTCCTAAATTCAATCTTTCCTAATCTTCCAATTCCAACGTTCGAGTCGAATCTTTCCTAAACCTCGAGTCTTTCCTAAATCCTATCTTCCTAAGTCTAGGTTTCCTAAACCTCAATCTTTCCAAAACATTTTTCTAATCTTTTGAATTCCAAATTCCAATTCCAATCTTCTATTCTCAATTCAAATCAAATCCAAATTCCAATTCAGCTTCTTCTTTCATATCAAATCTTCTATTTTCTATCGGACTCTTGTCCGAACTGTGACTGACCTTATTCTTCCAAAAGGATACGTAGGCAACCCTTATGGGTGCGGTCACAACCTTGTTCAAATCTCTAATTCCATAACCTTTTTCAAGTTTCTAATTCCAAAATTTATTTGGAAGTTTCCAATTCCAAAAATCTATTTCTAAATCTCTACTTTCAATTTCTAAAACTTTCCAAAATCAAATGTAGCTTTTCAAATTTTTTTTTAATCAAATCAATTTCTTTCCAAATCTATTTTCCAACTTTTTTTTCTTGCATTTGCATATCATGCATCATGTCTTTTTAAACATTCTTTTTCTAAAGTGGATAGGATTGAACATTTGTTAGTTGAAGACTCTCATAGGTGAATTTAGGATAAATAGACATGTAGATAACGCAAGGGCGGGGTAGGGTGATAGCTTAGTCCGTCTTCTCTATACGTAACCAACCTTCGAACCTAGGATCACTGTTTTCGAAACACCAAAATGGAGTTATTTTTCCAAAGGTTGCCAAACAACCTGTTTTCTTAAAAACTCTCTTTTGAGGTAGTGTTTTCAAAATCATTTTCAAAAACCTTAAGTGTACTCTTCGGATTATGCCTAGTTTTTAGGTGATCTAACTCACCTTAACCAAGTTAGGTGGCAACTCCAAATCTTTTCTAAAAGCCCTTTATCCAAATGAATTTTCAATTCAAACCTAGTCGTACTCATTCTTCTAGGAGGATAAGTTCTAACGAGAGAGCACACTATTTTTCCCGTCCTTGAGTGCGAAAAATATGAGCGCGACAGTATGCATAGACTCATTGAAGACAGACTTGTACTCAAGAAAGATTGAAGACTTCATTAGAATATGCAAATATCAGTTGAAGACAATTTGTTTGTTGAAGAGATTGAAAATACTCAAGAGAAGACTTCATCAGGAATGCAAAGATCAAATCCAGATTATGTGATTGAAGTTGCTTGATAAGGAGATTCACATTAATTGTCTAATCTCTATATAGAATCAAAGTGAAGAATTCTTCTGAGATATAAAGAATCAATGTAGATAATATGCATGAAGTGATTTGATCAAGCTTACAAAAGTCTCGTTGAAGTGTTTTTAAAGAAAAAAGAAGAATTGCTAGCAAAGAGAAGAAATCGGCATTGAAGCATTGTGAAACTCTACTTAATTAAGGAAGCTTGGCATTGAAAGAGATTGTTCTGTAATGAAAGTGAAAGCTTTGCAAATGAAGAAGAAAAGATCAACATTGATCTAATGAAGCTTTGACAGTTTGGAAATCAGGAAGAGTTGAATAATGATTAATTAAATCCAAATTGAATAGAAGACATCTCTAATGAGTTAAAGAAAGTTTGATTGATCATCATACCCCAAAGAGATATTCCTTAAAGATCTTATACTGTTGCTGAGATGATCTGGATCATTAAAAGATAGAATGCAGATTTTTGGACAATGAGCGGACTCATGGAAATGAGAAGTCGCCTCATGAAGATAGATACAAAAGACTTGAAGACAAAATGATCAATGAGCGAACTCATGGAAATGAAGAGTCACCTCATGAACACAGAAGTAAAGCCTGAAGACCAAATGGACAAAGAGCCAACTTATGAAAATGAGGAGTCACCTCATGAAGACAGACGTAGAAAACCTGAAGACCAAATGAGCAAAGAGCTGACTCTTTGATATAAAGAATCAACTCATGAAACCTGAAATAAGTTTTCTGTACAAAGAGCGGACTCATGAATTGAAGAGTTGCCTTGTGACTACAGAAGCGAAATGACGTGAAGACAGAATGAACAAGGAGCCGACTCATTGATATGAAGAGCGGACTCATGGAGACAGTGAACAACATCTGGTAAATGCAGAACCAGAAGTGTCGACTCTACAAGCCTGGAGGCGACCTCTGGGATATAACAGCTAGTTTTTCTAATGATATAATGGACTGGATGTGCATTAAATGAAGCTCAACAACCTCTAATGGATGAAATCAATACAGGGATTTGTCTACAAGCTTCCAGCTACATTTATAACAAGGAAGAGAGACAAGAAATAAGAATCATTGATTGTTCAACTAAAATTCCTGAATATTCTTCCTGTCTTCAACTTGTGAGCTTTAATTGTATAATCTACTCTTGTTAGAGAGTTTGTTAGTTACTTGTAAACTTTTATACACTTGTAAGTGAGAGTTTGAGAGTTCTCTTGTGGAAGAAAAAATCTTGTAAGTTTGAGTGGAGCTTGGATAAAACCATTTGGTGGCTGAAGAACTCAGGTGGAAGTTCTTGTGTATAGCGAGCTGAACTCTTTTTCCATCAGCAACCCATTTGTAATTAGAGATTACATAGTGGAAGAAGACTTCAAGGAGGTCTTGGGGTGAGGACGTAGACCACGGCTTGTGGTTGAACCTCGGTAAATTTGGGTGTCCTTTCTATTGCTTTGTTTTCTTTACTTCTACTGATTACATTGCATTACATATAGATTGATCACTGTTACATTGCTTAGATTGATTTTAATTAATCTTAATTGCCATCAATCTTCGAAAAACCCAATTCACACCCCCCCCCCTCCAGCTCTTGGGTTGCCTTTTGGGCCAACACTTCCAAATTTAAACCCTTAAACAACTCCTCCCATTTTGAAACAATCCAAACTTACATTTTTCAAGCAAATCAAATCTTTTTAAAAAAAGAAACAAAACATTTCCAAATATTTTCAAACCCATTCATATCTTCCAAATCTTTCCGAAAGGCAACAAATCAAATCTTTTTCAAAAAAGAAAACAAATCTTTCCAAAAAGGAAGTAAAATCTTCTCAAATCAAATCTTTTTGCATCTAATCTTTTCAAATAAAATCAAATCTTTTCAAATCACATCTCAATCTTTTTAAACCAAGGAAACATTTCCAAATCCAATTTTCCTGAAAAGGAAACATTTCAAAAATTAAATCTTCTTAAAAAGGAAACATTTTCAAAATCCAATCTTCCTGAAAAGGAACTCTTTCAAAGTCAAACTTTCTTGAAAAGGAAACATTCTTAAACTTAAAATTCCAACTTTTTCGGACTCTTGTCCGCACTACAACTGACCTAATCATCTTTAAGTTGGTACGTAGGCAACCCTTCGTGGGGTGCGGTCACAATCCTTTTTAAATTTTCAATTCCACAACCTTTTTCAAATTTCTAATTCCAAAGCCTTTTTTAAATTCCCAATTTCAAACCGTTTTCAAACTCAATTCTATCTTTCAAACTCTATTTCAAACTTTGTTTTCAAATGTTTTCTAAGTGAATAGCATTAAACATAGGTAACCGGTGAGTCATAACTAGGTGAGTAAAATGTGAATAGACATATAGGTACCACAAGGGTGGGGTAGGGTGATAGTCTTAAGACATCTTCCCTACATGTAACCAACCTCTGGAGTTTCGAATTTCTATTTCAAAGACTAAAACTAGAGTCAATTTTCAAAAGGACTTTCCAATATTTTTAAGGTTGCCAAACAACCCTACCTTTTAAAACCCTCTCATGAGGACGTATTTCAAAAATACTTTCCAAAATATAAGTTTAAGCCTCGGGTTTTACTTGGTGGAGATGACCTAACACATCTTTAAATATGTTAGGTGGTGACTCCAAAGACCTTTTCAAAAAGCCCTAATCAATTTTATTTGAAAAATTTAAACCCCGTCGCGTTTGTCCTTCTAGGAGGATGAGTCCTAACGACAGAGCACCGTGCTTTTTTCCTAGCCAAGAGGACTTGGTTAAAAAAAAGGGGGGCACGATAGCTTGGTGACTCCTTTGGGGACAATTAGAGGGTTATGCCTTTGTCATGTCCACTCAGCCTTTACTCACCTTAAGTTCATCGATTACCTTGTTTCTCAAAATGGTCTTTGTTTTGTAAAAATTCAAACATTGCATTTATTACATGCTCTTGCATTGTTCATACATTACACTTTATTTTACATTTGAGTTCCTCAAAAAGTACTAACTTTGTGCATTTGTTTTCTAAGTGGACCCTTGTTCACATTTTAATTTATGCTCATAAATTGCCATGTATGCTATATATGAAAGGATGTATAGGAGTTGTTAGGCTCTTTTCTCCAATTTTCAAAATCACACACACACGTGCATGTGCATCTTCATGGAATATTGACTCTAGTTACTACCTTCTAGTTAGAAAGCAGAACAGTACATTAACTATTGGTGGTAGGTAGATGTACCAACTAACCAATGATTTTTAGATAGTTCTCCTGCTCGGATCACCAACCTATAATGGCACCACCCTGGGGAGTGGGCCTAGGTTTGAAGATCAAAGAGCCGAGCTTTTTAGGAAGCATTAGTAGCCCTCAACCCCATGCTCATATAGCTTCCATGCATAGCCAAACCTCTACCCAATTTAAGCACGTGTCTTTTTTAAAACCCAAGGAGGAAAGGGCGACCACTTTTCAATTTCCTTACTCCTATTGTTATTATGCTTACGTACATGAATGCTTTGCTACTAATGTCTTATCATTCATGCTATTAAACTGCTCATGCATATATAATTAGCCCAAGGCACGAGTTCCAAAGTAACTCAAGCCACTTGCACTCCATGCATATGATCAACCTCCAGGAGAATGACCCACAAGCTAATCTCAAATCATAAGCCTACCCAATTCCTAAGGGTTCCAAACCCTAAGGATCATGGCATGCATTCAAGAATCATTTCATAAGAGGAGCTCCAATCCCTCTCGCTTAGGAAGATAATGTTGCCACAAGACAAGGGGCAATCCGAAGACTAGGTCATTCAAGGACATCCTGATATCAATAAGGCAAAACCGAAGACTCAAAAAGTAGTTTAGGTATATAGGTGGAAAGTCCCATGAAAAATGTTCCCTTCCCCTAATCTATGTAATTTTAACTTTCTATACCAAAGAAAATAAAATTACTCTTTCTATTTCCCTTGAATGAATGGTTGTACAGGATGTATGAAACAGGCACAAGTATGATATCTACATGTAGGGGCAATTCCCCTATGTCCAAAATGAGCTTTAACATCATACCTAAACCTCCAACAAGTGGGGACACCTCTAGGACATACATTACATAGAAAATTTCAAAATACCATACTGAATGCCAATCTCTCTTTCCTTGCAGAATAAATGAAGGCAGGAGAGGAACTTTTAGACAACCTAGTTAGTAGTGAGGAAACTATTGACAAATCATCTTTGTTTTTAGAAGCAACCCTTTGACTGCAAAGAATGTTACCACTAAACAGTGAAAAGTAGGACCCAAACACCAATGCAACTGCAAATCACCCTCACGAAATCTTCGTTCGTAAGGGTATACCCTTTCCGGTAAGGGTTTGAGGACCTAAAAGCCAAAACTCGCACCTCATCACTATCCAACCCCAATAAACTGATCTAGACCTAAACCTTGAAGCCACCTCTCGCTCTCCATACTTCGGCATCATCTTTACCCCACTTCCAAAACCTAAGCCCATTGTTGCAATGACTGGGTTTACATCCTAAATTGGTGCCAAAAGAGCCGTGCGGCCTAACCAGCCATTTCTCCTATAGAGCATTCCACCACCGCCCTTCATACTACCCATAATAGCTACCCTGGTAACAAAGCCTGAACCAGTCCCTGTTATGACCCAAATGCCCATTGCAAGCCTCCACCATGTCTTGTGGAACTACTCTCTAGCCATGCCTTAGAAAACCGAAGAACCAGTACCCGAATTAAGTGGGATGACCAGATTTGGGCATTGTTATACCTCTGCCGAGGTAGAAGGAAAAAGGAAAAGTAAAGGTAAAGATAAAGGAGGGGAAAGCTTAAACCCTCTCACCGAACAGGAACTCTCAAAGTTCACTAAAACTTGAAAATGAATGATTACGACATCATAGAACAGCTTAGAAAAACACTTGCTCACATCTCCATGTTAGGTTTGCTGCTCCATGCTAAGACTCCCCGAGATGCTTTGCTCAAGGTCCTAAAAGATGCTCATGTGCCAGAAAGCTTCACCCCTGACAATCTACATGACATGGTTAGCCTCATCATGGCGTCCAATGTCATTACATTCTCCGATGATGAAATCCTAGGTGATGGGATGGGACACATGTATGCTTTACACTGTAAGCACCCCATTTTTGCTCACTCGCCAATCTCCCGGTCCTTCCAGGCTCATATTCAAACCGATACAGACACATTCAAGTCCAAACCTATTTTTTAGACTCAATCAAGTCAATCAATCACTTCATGGGCCTGTTAGGCCCAATAAAGGCAAAGTGACCAAAACGCCCTTGAGGTATCGCTCGGTCAGTTTCCAGTTGGCACGTCTTCCTAGAGATGGTAAGTCCCTATTTCAATCTCAAATCCAATTTTAAATTCAATTTTGATCTAAATCAAATCTGGCATGCCTTTCGAGAAAGTTGATCTTTCAAGCGGTAAGTCCATCCAGTTTGGCACGTTCTTTGAGAAAACTCCTAGGAACGGTAAGTCCCCTTAAACCTATCGACAAGGATGGAACCCATGTCCCCGAGATGATAAAATGGTTCACTTCTGGTGCCTGCTCGCCCGCCAATGTAGAATGTCCGTTATTCAGCATATCTTTCGAGAAAGTTGATTCCTCAGACGATAAGTCCATCTAGCAGCTTCCTGAGATTAGGCAGTCACCGGAATGAACATGCACCATTAGAGTGGCAGAAACACTCATAAACATCGCAATCGTCAAAGTGGCGAAAACACTCACAAACAGGTCGACATTGAGAACTGCCAACAAAACCCTTATGTCACGGGACCGAAACGCCTCTTGACCGCGACATGTTTACCAAAGGACGAGATACCTTTGAAAACTAACTCGTCACACACCATCAGAGTGATGGAAACACTCAAAACCTGGGTTAACACCAGTGCCTGCTAGCCTACTCTGGTAAAAAATAACAAAACTGCCCCTTAGGACTTTTCTTGCACGCTTCTTGAGAAAGTACCTAAGTCGTCAGAGCGGTAAGTCCACCACTCCAAGATTGTCCTAAAGATAATCTGGCATGTTTGAATGCCTTCCAGTCGGTTTTGGATCAATTTTGGGACCATGTGATCAAAATGACCATTTTGCCCCATGCACTCGATTGACTCCGGGAACCACAGCGACTTTGGGTATCAAACTAGTTACCTCCCAAGAACACTTCTAATACTGTCCTTAACCTTCCAATGCTTTTCCAGATCATTTCGAGTCTATTTCGGTAAACCAAATGTAAAATGACTATTTTGCCCCTAGTGGGTCGATCGCCTTTTCCAACTACACCGGTTCTACGTATCAAACCAGTAATTTTTCGGAACACTCTAAAGGGTGTTTCCAATCTTCAAGCCTTCATTCACAGTCCATTTCGATGCGTTCCTAGTACGATTAACCGTTTTGCCCATAGTGGGCTGGTTGGCCTTTCCAAACATTCTAAGTCCGTTATCCTTAGGACACTATTTTAAGGGTTTCTACCCATTTTTGGCCTTCTAGATCATTCCTGGCCTCCTGAAACATTCTCGAACCTTCCAGAGTCACTCTTAGTGGAGTTAAGCAAAAAACTGCATAGTAGTCACAAGTACAGGTGCCCAAATCTTTTGCCTTGTGTATCAAGGGATGAACGATATGTTTCTTGCTGCCTTAAAAACTTCCCTAAGTGACTAGCACCACTAGTAGTGGCGCCTGTGTAAATTTAAGCCTGGTGCCATTACAAAAGATGCCAGGTCAGTTTAAGTTGCTTATAAATACAGATACTCCCCCTTACGTAAAAGGGTCCGCAATCTCAGTCCAGAAACGTTGCCTCTCTAAAAACAGAGCTCGAATCCTCTCCAAACCCTGATTCCTTAAAGTCTCTTCAAGCCCTAGACACCATACTCTAACCCTAACTTATACACACTCCATACACTCATATACCAGCCTCAAAGCAAGCCATTGAAGACTCAAGTGTTGTAAGTTTGAAGCTCTCAAGGTCCAATTAAAGCAAAGTAAACTAAGTAAGAAGCATCTGAGGTTTGTTTTCTCTTTATGTTTATCTACTTCTCCCCTCTCTCTTCTCCCTCCTAGGCCATTTGGACTTTCTTCTATTTGAATCCCCTATCTTTTATCTCCCTTTCTTACATACTTGAAACAAGGGGTTTCTCGGTTCATACCTAGGAAGGAGTGTTGAAAGTCACTGTGTCGGGGGCTTTCTTCTAGTTCAACCTTAAACTGTGTGGATTCAGTCCCCTTGATTATGTGGTGAAGCCTAGTCTTGTATGTTCACGACCTTTCTTACATTGTGTATATCATATTCATATATGTATTCAAAGTTGTTTTCAAAAGTTATTTTCAAACTCGCATAAAAAATCTCTATCAAAACTTGCATTCAAAATCCCTTTTTCAAACTTGTTTTCAAAATCACACTTCCAAGACGATTCTAGCCATTCCATGGTCAGAATTGTTTTAGGAAAGTGTTATATTCATTGTGACTATCAAGGTCCGTATTTTAGATGTAAACCCTAAATTGTTTTTTCATCAAAACCACAATCTTAAGATGATTCTAGCCATTCCATTGTTAGGGTTGTTTTAGGAAAGTATGATATTCAATGTGACCATATTGGTTCATATTTCAAATTTATGTTACTTTTAAAATCACATCTCTAGAATGGTTCTAATCTTTACATGGTTAGAATCGTTTAAGGAAAGTGAGATATTCAAAAGATTTTAAAAGTCTATATTCAAGCCCTTTTTCCATAGTGCTTTTCAAACTTTTTTTCAAAAACTCTCTCCAGAAGATCCACTTTTTGAAAACTTTTTTTCTTCGAGTCCAAGTCAAGCCCTGGATTCCATGGTTAGGAAACCCTAGTTCTCTTTCCTAAAAACATGACTTCTTATTTTGTCTCAAATCATAGGTTTCCAAAACTATTTTCTACATCAAATCTTAGATTTCTAAAATTTCTATTTCCACCAAAATCATAGCTTTCTAAATCCTAGATTTTCAAAACTCAACCTTTCCAATTGAATATCAAATCCAATCTTCTAATTTAGGAAATCAAATCTAATATTCCAATTTAGGAAAATAGATCAAATCCTCCAATTTTGAAAACAAAATCAAATCATCTATTTTTGAAAATAACATATAATGTTCTACTTTAGGAAGTAAGAATAAAATCTTACTTAATTTCAAACCATTCCAAATCTCAACTTTTCAAATCTTTCTAAATTCTAAATATTTCCAAAGTTCAAATCTTTCTAAAATCAATACTTTCAAAATTCAAATCTTTCCAAATACAAATCTTTACTAAAATCAACACTTTCCTAATTTGACACTTTCCGAAGTTGAAAACTTTCCAATTTTGAAACTTTCTTAAATTCAAAACTTTTCAAAATCTAATCTTTTCTAAACCTTAACTTTCTAAACTCTTTCAAATCAAATAATCAAAGTTAAGCCTTTCCAACCATTCAAAGTCAAGTGTTTTTAAATCAAATCAAATCTCTTTCTAAATCTTTCTTAAATCTAACTTTCCTAATTCGAACATTTTCTAAATCCAACTTTCTAAAATCAAACCTCTCAAGTCTAAATCAAACCTTCTTAATTCAACTACATGTTCCACTCTTAGGTTACCTAAACTCTAGGAGATCTACACCCTAGTTCAACCCTAATCCCGAGTTAGGAAGCTTCAACTCTTTTCTAAAAAACTCCTTTCCAAACCAAGATGGCTTTCCAACTTCAATCCAAGTTAAAATGTTTTCAAAACTCGACTTAATCTTTTCAAATCAAATCCAAATTCTTCTTCTAAGTTTCATATTTTCAAAATCAAACCTTTCGCAAATCAAACATTTTCAAGTTAAACTTTTCAAAAACTTCAAAGTGTCTATTTTCAATCGGACTCTTGTTTGAACTATGATTCACCTGATTCTCAACAAAGGGATACGTAGACAACCCTCATGGGTGCGGTCACAATCTTTTCAAATTTTCAATTCCACAACCTTTTTCAAACTCCATAATCTTCTTCGAGTTTCTAATTCCATAATCTATTTCAAGTTTTCAATTTCTAAAACCTTCTTTCACATGTCAAATCTTCTTTTAAATATATTTTCAAAATCAAATCTTCTTTTCAAATTTATTTTCAAAATCAAAGTCTTTTCTTATACTTGCGTATCTTATACCATATAGTTCTTGTCAAAGTGGATATAATTGGGTTTTTATTAATTGAAGATTCTAAATGAGTGAACCTAGGGTGAATAGACATGTAGGTACCGAAAGGGTAGGATAGGGTGATGGCTTAGTGTGTCTTCCTTACACGTAACTAACCTTCGAACCTAGATCACTGTTTTCAAAGACCAAAACAGAGTTATTTTAAAAAAGGACTTAAATCTTTTCAAACGTTGCCAAACAACTTGTTTTCTTCAAAATCCTCTCTTGAGGAAGTTTTCAAAACCTTTTTTAAAAACCCTGAGTTTAATTTTCAGATTGCACTTAGTTTTGGGTGACCTAACTCACCTTAATCAAGTTATGTGGCGATTGCAAATTTTTTTCAGAAGCCTTTAATCAAATCAATTTCTATTTCAAACCTAGTCAAACTCATCCTTCTAGGAGGATGAGTTTTAATGAGAGAGTACTGTATTTTTCTCACTTGTGTGTATTTTTTCTCGAGTGTAAAAAATCAGGCCGCGACAGTTGGCAACTTCGCTGGGAATGCTTAGAGGGTTAGGCCATTAATGTGTCTTGTCATTGTTCACTCATCTAGAGTCTTTGATTAATTTGTCCAATTCTATCCACTTCAAACTTTCAAAATCAAACTTTCCAAAGTTATTTTCAAAAAAACATGTCATTGCTTGCATTTAATTACATTCACTCATTCTATCTTGCATTAAGTTTGTCATTCAAGTATTGACTTTTTATATTTTTATTTTGTAGGTAGACCTTTGTTTACACTTTTATTTTATGTCATGTAAACTATCATGTATGTCATGAATGTATAGAATGGACAAGACGGATGGAAGTTGGGCCATTTCCTCCACTTTTTTAAAATTTCACACACACACTACACATGTACAAGCATTTGCATACTTGCATTTTGTACCTGAATGTGTCCTTTCTATTTAGAAGGGGGAATGGTATATTGGTTGTGGGCAAGATGCTGTGTCAGTTTCTTAGTATACGGCCTCTTGATGGTTCCCGCGCTTGGATCACCAACTGATAATGGCACCACCTCGAGGAGTGGGCCTAGATTTGAAGATCTGGGAACCGAGCCTTCTTAGGAAGCATTAGTATACCCTCAACCTCCTGCTCATGTAGAAACCATGCATAGTTGAACCTCTGCCAAATTTAAGACATGCACATCGATTTTAAAACATAGAGGAAAGGGCGACTGCTTTACTTCCTTTATTCTTATCTATTCCTGTTGTTATAATGCTTGTATAACTGCTCTATGCATACATGTTCATGCATTCAATATTCTATGTCAACATAAGAGTTCCAAAGTAACTCAAGTCACTACGTTTTCATGCATATGTTCAACCAAAAGAGAGTGACACCAAGTTCACTCTCCCTTACATTAAACCTACCAAAATCTTAAGGGTTCCCGCGTAACCCTAAGGACTCATGGCATGCACTTCAAGTCATTCCATAAAGAGGGGCCCTAATTCCTCTATGTTCATAGAGATAAGGTTGCCAAGAAAACAAGGGGCAGTCAAACACCAAGATCTCTTAACGACCTCCTCAACATCAAGCTTAAAGAAGGCAAATCCGAAGACTCAAGAGTAGTTTAGGATCTCAAATGTAAAAGTAAATAGGTGGAAGTCCCAAGAAAAATGTTCTCCCTACCCTATTAAAGTGTACTTTGATTTTCTTGTATCTTAAACTCAGAATTCAATGTATCCTTTTACTTCTTGTGAAGAAATGAATGAATGTATGTTCCCACTCGACGATAAGGTATTTACATACAAGGGCAAACCCCATATCTCTAAGAAGTGAGCCAAATGTATCATGTTTAGTTCCCCCTTAAAGAGTAGGGGCACCCCTAGAACATACATTGCATAAAAACTTTCAAATCAAGATACTAACTTATCTATTGTTTCTTGTCTTCTATCCCCCCCCCCCCTCCTCCCTCATCTCTAAGTACCAAGAAAACGAAAGCAGAAGCAAGACAAGAAAGGAGTCATCTAAACCATTTATTTACTACTATCGTACTGCTCACATATTCATTATACTTGTGTATTCATATCTATTCCAAGGCGAGAGTTCCAAGAAACTCAAGTCATTACATTCTCATGCATTTAATCAACCATAGAGAGAAATGAATAATCCAATCTTGTGTTAATCGAACTTATAAAAACTCCTAAGGGTTCCTTAATCCTAAGGATTCATTGCATGCATAAAACCATGTCTCAAGAAGGGCTCAAATCCCTCTTTGTCCATAGAGGCAGGATTGCCCAAACAAAGAAACATTAACCGGCACACACTGAAGAGGTATTGTATTGCATAAGGGGCAAAACTCTCGCCTCGAAGATGGACTTAGCATCATGCCGAGAATCCCTTAGAGAAGGGACCTCCATAGGATATATATCGCACAAAACCTCCAACTCCACATGTTGACTGCATTTTCTTTTTCTTTTTCTTTTTCTAGGTCAAAGAACATAATTGAACTCATAGAACCCTTCTAGCATCCCGCCCAATTCAAACTCATGCAAGGATAAGCCCAGTTATGGGGAAAGGCCAAACCTATGTCGAAGAGTAAGAAGAATTGGCCATCTATCCATAAGATGTTACCTCCACGCCGTGTCACAACAATCACCATCCATACGGCAAAAGACTTCTTGATTTGCAAAGTTTTGTCAGCTCCATGCATTCCCACAATAGAATCCTCCAACTTCCAAGCTTTCAAATGCATGTTAACCGCCCAAAAAGATTCGGCTCATTCTAGTCATTCAACAATTGAGAACATGATTGCTAACAACCTCAGCAGTAGAGGCTTTTAACATGGGAAAAGGACTAGGGGCACAGTTATAGGGTGATTTTCATCTACAACGATTCAACGGTCAGCATCATACTCGTAGGATGGGATATTCTAGAGGAGACTAAGCAAAAGGGTTGACCCAAAATCTAACTATTAAGTAGCAGACAACAAATCAACAGTCTACCATTCCTGCAAATCAGTTAAAATCCCACAGGAGTCACTATCAATCTTGTTCCACAAAATAGATGCTTTGGCCCTGGGCGCTAATCCTTCAATATTAGCTTATCTTCCTCAAACAGCAAAGTTGCTAAATTGCTAAATTGGACCGCCTTTCATATTCTCAAACCCTGAAGGCCTTAGTAAAGCCTACAGGAGGAACCCTTGACTTTAACTTAGCAAAGTATCATGTAAATATCAAGTACATGATGGGCTAATCTGAAATAAATGACTTTTGATCATGAAATGCTTTATTTGTCACGCTAAAATATTTTACAGAAAAATAAAACTTTCAGGGTGTCCAACGTTTGACATCTTTTGACCCTAAAGACTTCCAGACATCCTTTACAGGCTTGGCCTCCTCGACTCCATCATTACAGATAATGCAATTATCCTCAACAATGACATAACATTGTCAAACCTTCCTAATCAACCCCTATAACTCGGTAGACTACTGTCCATAAGTAAATGGAACCATCCTTCACAAGAAAAATGACAACCACAAGGATTGACACGAGCATCTATCCTTTGAGTTGTTGGTGTATAGAAGCTCAATCAAAGTCTCACTTGGGGCACTGCTATTCTCCTTGGTCTAAAGCAATGAGGCAGTCCTAGTAAAAATCCTCTCTCTCCAAGTCCTCATGGGAATTCAACTCATTGAAGCAGACTGGATCAAAAGTCAATGTGAACAACTTTGTATCCTAGAAGAAAAGAGAATGACAATCATCTACCATGCCCAATCATATTAAAAATCCATCGCTTGACCCATCAACACAAGCCCCACCAATTCAAAAAAGGTATTGTTGTTCTTAAAAAGACAATTTCAAGTCAACAGAAAGCCAAAGGCAAGTTCACCTGCAACTATGAAAACCTATTCTTGGTTCACAAAGTCATGTCAGGGAGAGCATTGATCCTAGCAGAGGTGGAAGAAGAAATCTTTGTAGCATTCATCAACTTAGATTAGGTAAAGTACTACTATGTGTAATCAAAAACTTTGACAGAGCAATGATAATAATGATTGAAATGAAGAGAGGCCCTCAATTCATCTACCATACAGTTAAAAGCGTTCCATTGCAAAACCCAGTTAAGCCGATTACTTTCCTTTGAAAAACCTGACCTAATGATCATCGAGCACAATGGGTTGAGATAGAGTAAATAGGATAAGAACAATAAAGAGTGGATGCATGTTTAAGGAGTGCCAAAAAAAACGAAGAAAAGAAAAGCATAACCTCATTGAAATGGTGAAAATCCGAAAAGACACTATAAATAAAAAGGTGGAGGCATGGAAAAATACAAAAACTATTGTAGAGCCCAGATTTTTTGCACTCGAGGAATACACACACGAGCGGAAAAAATATTGTACTCTCTCGTTAGAACTCACCCTCCAAGAAGAATGAATGCGACTAGGTTTGAATTGAAAATTGGTTTGAATAAAGAGTTTTTGAAAAACATTTGGAGTCAGCACCTAACTTGATTAAGGTGAGTTAGGTCACCTAAAAACTAAGCTTAATCCGAGGATCACACTTAAGGTTTTTGACAACGATTTTGAAAATACTACCTCAAGAGAGGGTTTTTAAGAAAATAGGTTGTTTGGCAACCTTTAGAAAACATTTAAGCCCTTTTTGAAAATAAACTCCATTTTGGTCTTTGAAAACAGTGATTCTAGGTTCGGAGGTTGGTTACGTGTAGGGAGGACGCACTAAACCATCACCCTACCCCGCCCTTGCGGTACCTACATGTCTATTTACCCTAGACTCACCTATGAAAGTCTTCAACTAACAAATGTTTAATCCTATTTACTTTAGAAAAGAAATGTTTAAAAAGAAACTAGCATGATGCATGACGTGCAAGCGCAAGAAAAGAGAGTTGGAAAATAAATTTGGAAATAGATTGATTTGAACGAAATTTGAAAAGATAAATTTGAAATTGGAAGTTTTAGAAATTGGAAATAGAGATTTGGAAATAGAAATTTGGAATTGAAAGTTTGAAATAGATTATGGAGTTGGAGATTTGAAAAGGGTTGTGGAATTGAAAATTTGAAAATGGCAGTGGAATTGGAGATTTGAAAGAAGTTGTCGAAATAGAAATTTGAAAAATGTTGTGACCACACCCATGAGGGTTGCCTACGTATCATTTTGGAGGAATCAGGTCAGTCGTAGTTTGGACTAGAATCCAATAGAAAATAGTAGATTGCATTCGAAAAAAAGTTTGATTTGAACTTAGAAGATTGGAAATTGAAAATTGGAATTGAAGGATTAGGAAAATGATTTGGAAAGATTGAAGTTTAAGAAACCTAGACTTAGAAAGATAGGATTTAGGAAAGACTTGAGATTTAAGAAAGAATTGACTCGAATGTTAGACTTGGAAAATTAGGAAAGATTGGATTTTGGAAGAGTTCGAATTAGGAAAGGTCCGATTTAGGAAAGTTTCAAAATAGGAAAGGTTCCGTTTTAAGAAAGTTTTAGTTTTGGAAAGTTTTGAATTTAGAATGTTTTGAAATAGGGAAGTTTTGAAAGTTGGAAAGTTTAGAATTTAGACAGTTTCAAATTTAAAAAGTTTTAGATTTCGAAAGATTGGAAGTTTAGGAAAGTTTAGAATTTTAGAAAGATTCAAAGTTTGAGTTTTGGAAATTCTTGAAATTAGGAAAGGTTTTGTGTTTAAGAAGGGTTTCAAAACTTAGATTCGAAAAATTAAGATTTGGAAATGGATGGAATTAAAAAAGGTTTTAAAGCTTAAATTTTAAGGAAAGATTTAAAAATTTAAGTTTAGGAAACTTAAGGTTTAGGAAAGTACTAGATTAGGAAGGAGTTGAATTAGGAAATATTTGGATTTGGAATGATTGAGATTCCTATTTCCTAAAGCAAGGGATTGGATTTTGTTTCTAAAAAGAAATGTTTTGATTTCGTTTCCAAAAACGGAGGATAGGACTTAGTTTCCTAAAGGGAAGATTAGGCTTGGTTTTCTAAATGGAAGATTGGATTTGACATGGATTTGAAAAGGGAAGTTCTAGAAATCCTAGAATTTGGAGACTATAGTTTTGACGTAGAAAAGAGGTTTTGAAAATATATATATAGTTTTGATGTGAAAAATAAAAGGTTTTGCAAACTTAGGTTTTGAGGCCAAAATAAGGGATTGGAAATCATGCTTTTGGGAAGAAAAATTAGCGTTTCTTAATTGTGGGTTCTAGGGTTTGACTTGGACCCTAAGGAAAGAGTTTTTGGAAAGTGGGTTTTTGGAAAGAGGGATTTTTGGAAGGAAATCCTAGAGAGGAGTTTCTAGAAAGTGAATTTTAAAAAGAGAGTTTTTGGAAAGAAATCCTAGTGAGTAGTTTTTAGAAAGAGATTTTTGGGACGAGTTGTTTAGGAGGGAATTGTAAGGAGCGTCTTTGGAGAGTGAACTTTGACGAAAGCATTTTTGAAAAGGAGCTTCTAGGAAAGATGTTTTTAGAAAGAGATTGTTGGAAATGAGTTTTTGAAAAACAATTTTGGAAAGGAGATTGGAGAGAGTTTTCTAATAAGGAAACCTAGGGAGTGTTTTTAGGAACGGAATTTTAAAGAAAGTATTTTGGAAAGGAGTTGAAAAGGAGGTTTTGAAAATAGATTTTTGGAGGGAGTTTTTGGAAAAAAAAATTTGGAAGGAATTTGAAGAGAAGGAGATTGAAGAGATTTTTTAGAAAGTATGTTGAAAGAGAGGTTTTTAGAAGGAGGGACTTGAAAAGAGAATTTTTAGAAAGTATATATAAAATACCTCACTTTCCTAAAGCGATTCTAACCATAAGAAGGTTAGAACCACTTTAAGATAGTGGTTTTGAAAATAACAATGTTTTGAAAATATGGACCATATTGGTCACTTTAAATGTAACACTTTCCTGAAGCAACCTTAGCCATGAAAAGGTTAGAATCACCCTAGGATTGTGATTTTGAAAACAAGTTTTGAAAAAGAAAATTTTGATGTAAGCTTTTGAAAACAAGTTTAAAACAAACTTTGGAGGAATGCAAGATCATGATATACACAATGCAAATTGGGGTGGTGAACATACAAGGTTAAAGGCTTCACCATATAATCAAGGGGGCCAAACCCATGTGGCCTCTGGTTAGACTAAAAGAAAGCCCCCGATACGGTAACTCTCCAATAGCCTAATCCTACATATAGACCGGGAATTCCCTTGTTTCAAGCATGCAAGAAGGGGGGGAAAAAGACGGGGGATTAAAATAGAACAAAACCCAAGTGGGTTAGGGGAGAGAAGAGAGGGGGAAAGACGCATAAACGTAGATAAGAAGCCGACCTTGTGTCTTCTTTATTTTGCTTAGCTTTGCGCGCTTTGCTTTTCTTGTCTTGCTTCGGTCTTCACTTCAATCTTTAAGAGTTTGTCTTCAATCTTCAAAACTTCAGATTGCAGCACTTCAAGTCTTCAAAGGAGGCTTTGGAGGCTAGTGTATGAGTGTATAGAAGTGTATATGAGTGTATAAAAGGCTAGGGTTTGTGCATGGAGGCTAGGGTTTGGAAAACCTAAAGGAGACTAGGGTTTAGAGAAGCTTCGAGCTCGGTATATCAAATAATAGGGTTTTTAGACTGAGTTGGTGGACCCCTTTTAAGCTGGAGGAGGCTCTGTATTTATAGACAAGGGAATGGCCTGGCGCCTGTTGTAGTGGTGCTAGGCCAAAAATGCTTCTGGCGCCGCTAGGAGTGGCGCTAAGCCATATATTGGCTTAGCCAATTAGGAAAGTTTTAAGGTCGGCAAACAACGTATCTTGAGAAGATTTGGGCACCTGTACTAGTGACTACCATGCAATTTTTAGCCTGACTTCACTAGGAGTGACTCTGAAACATCCGAGAAGCATTTAAGGGACCGAGAATGGTCCAGAAGGCCAGAAAAGGGCAGGAACCCTCAGAATAGGGTCCCGGAGGTATTTGACTTGAAAAAAGATGACAAATTTTGTTGGAAGGGTTGACCGGGCTATTAGGGGCAAAAAGGTCAACTGGGTTGAAAAGCTACCGGGATGGACTCTGAATATCCCGAAAGAAGACTCAAGATTTGGAAATATTATTTAGAATGTTCCCAAAGGCTACCAGTTTGATACCCAGAGCCAGTGTGGTTGGAAAAGGCGACCGGTCCACCGGGTTCAAGACGGTCATTTTGCACCGGGTTTACCGGAACTGACTCGAAATGATCCGGAAAGATAAAAGAAGGTCAAGAATACTATAAAAGCATTCTCGGGAGGTTACCGGTTTGACACCTAGAGACGGTGTGGTCTCCGAGGCATTCGGATGCCTAGGGACAAAATGGTCATCTTGACCGAAAAGTCTCGGAATTGGTCTAAAACGGACTAGAAGGCACCTAATCATGCCGGATTGCTATTAAGACAATATTAGAAGGGGTGGACTTACCATTCTGAGGACTCAAGTGTGTTCTCGAGAAACGTGCCAAAAAATGGCCCTAGGGGCAGTTTAGTCATTTTTCATCGAAGTGGGCTAGCAGGCACCGGTGTTGACCTGGGTTTTGAGTGTTTCCGCCACTCTAACGCCGGTCTCGTGATACAGGGGTTTGTTGGCAATTCCCTATGTCGACCTGTTTGCGAGTATTTTCACTACTCTAACGGTTGCGATGTTTGTAAGTACTTCAGCTACTCTTACGGTTCGCGGTCATTCCCGAGATTACTTGATCTCGGGAAACTGCTAAACGGACTTAACGCCTGAAAACTCAACTTTCTCAAAAGGTGTGCTGAAACGAACATTTTTGCATTGGCAGGCTAGCAAGCGCCAAAGGTGGACCGTTCTACCATCTAGGGGATTTGCGGTCTCGTCTTGGTCAACAACTTTAAAGGGACTTACCGTTTTGAAGAAACTTTCTTCAGAAAATGTGCCGGATAGGATAGACATACCATCTCAAGGTATCAACTTTCTCGAGAGAGGGATTGGAATTGAAAATGGAAAAGGAATTGGAAAGGGGTCTTATCATCTTCGAAAAAGCATGTCTGTTGGAATTGGAAAGGGGACTTACCATCTTTGGAAAGACGTGCCTAATTTGGAACATGGAAAGGGGACTTACCATCTTTAGAAAGACGTGCCTGATTTGGAATTGGACCGAACAATGCCCCTAAGGGCATTTATGTCATTTTGTCTCTATTTGGGCCTGATGGGCCTACGAAGCAATGAATAGACAAGACGGACCAGGACGAGAATTCTAGAATATGTCTATATTGACTTGAAATCAAGTTTGGACGGACTGTAAACTGCCGAGCGGTAAAAAATGGAGTACTTACAGCTGCCCCTTTTTTTTGTCTTTGCTTGTCAAAGATAGGAAACGACAAAGTAAGAATCCCATGTTGACCGTGAGGCTGTCAGAGGGACGGACTTTGGAAATTTATCGACAACGGGGGTTCGAAAATGGATATTAGGCCCAAAAGGCCTTCGAAAACGAGTTTTGGCGGGAAAAAGGGCAAAGCTGCCTAGAATTAGCAACTGGCACCACTAGGAGTGTCGCCTTTGGCAAAAAACACTTGGCCCGTCTGCTAGTGGCGTCAGGCTTAGAAATAAAACTAGGAACATTTCTGGTTCAGCGTTGCTGTGGGTTTCGAAAGTTTTTTGCAAAACCGAGAGACATTGCAAGGCAGCCGACTTGAATATTGAAGGAGCACCTCCTGGAGACCACGGGTAATTGCTGGAAGGAGACTACGTCACCGAAAAAGTAGCCGGAAGAGAAGATTTTGCCGGAGAACTCCAAAAAGTGAGTTTTCAAATTTTTGTTGATTTTGATGTGTAGAATTTTGTTTGAACCATGTGAATAGTAGAAATTGATGTTTTGATATGTTTTGAACATTATGGTGATGTTCTGTTTGCATTTTGGTGCTTGTTTGAATGAATTTGAGTAATTTTACATAATTATGTAAAGAGGGTTTTCTACAGGAATTGGGGTTTGTTCTTATAGACTTGGGCATTGGGTTTTCTAGCTAGATTTTTATGCCATGTGCCTTAGAAAAATATGTTTAACAATCGTGTGAAGTTTCATATTTTTTGGAAACTTGGTGAATTTTTTATTTTTTGAAAATAAAAAAATACTTAGAAAATTAGGAAAATTGGAAAACTTAAGAAATTGATGAGATTTTTAGAGTTTAAAATTTTGAAAAATGTAGGAATATTTTAGAAAACATTTGAAATGATTTTAAAGAATTTTAGGTTAACTTTGAAAACCATTGATTTATATGGAAAAATAAAACATGTGTTTTGAAAATATCGAAAAATTAAAAAGTGTGCAGGGGTGTTGATGTTATGTGATTGTCACATTGTGAAGTACACGGTTTGTGTGTTGTGTTGATGTCATGGATGTTATAGGGACCATTTTTAAACGAAACTCTGCCGAAATTTTTAGAAATTAGAGAAAGAGTTGGAAAAGGTTTAGAAATAAAATTTTTTTGAAGGAAAAGCCAGAAAACCCTTGAGATTTGATTTGAAGTTAGAAAATCAAAATGTGTAGGAATTTGGTTTTGACTTATCATTTGAAATCTTTTTATTATTATTTATTGTTTGTTTTTATTATTTATTTACTTTATTTTGTTATTATTTATCTGTATGTACCGTATATTAACACCACTTATCTTGACTTATCTTTTCAAGATGGCAGACGCAGGTAATGATGGTTCTGAGAGGAGACGTCGCTCGGGGAAGCCGGCTCGGACAGATTCTACTGGTGGTTCCAGTCGATCTAGAGGAAGTTGACGATCTACAGGGCAGGCGCCGTCTAGCCAGAGTAGTTGGGGGAGTAGGTCACCTGTCGACCATTTTCCTCCGGTTGAGTAGACCTTCATCAAGGAGATTGGTGTAGAGGACGAGGTACCAAGTCTGGGCGACCAGGTCACTGGCTATGGGAGAGCCTCCTCTAGGCACAGGTAAACGGATGCTGACTTGGGAGATCTGCAGGTATCGGATATTCCACCACTTGGGGATCTTGCTTATCACCCCAGTGTATACTCCAGACAACATTTGCCCCATCCGCAGGTACATATAACTTTTAGAGGGGCTGTTTATCAAGTCTTCGTGACCATGCAGCGGGCTGCTCCATCATATTGTGCCTTCTTGGCTGAGATCAGATTTGGAGCCTTCATGGGATTACAAGCTAACTGCCTGAACTGGCATTTGGTATTGGCGCTGGTTGAGCCGTGGTTTGGAGAGACCGGGACCTTCCATTTTGTCAACTGCGAGTTAGGTCTCACTCCCTTGGATTGGGCGATCATCATAGGGCTTTCCTTCGTTGGTTGGCGGATTACTCTACAGTCAGTCAGTAGAGACGAGGCATGCATTCTGCTAGACTTGCCTCCTCTTGAGCGTTCGGCCTTTACAGTCTCTTGACTCAGTCAGGATGACCGTACCTTTGCTGCTAAGCCATCGCCTGCCAGGCGGGACATTATGAGATGGCGACTTGTTTTGTACATAATCTTTAGCTGCTTCTGCAACAACAACAAGTCACTTATGCCTTTTCATTTGGTGAGCATCGTAGCGGATCTTGGGGCTTTATCGGAGCTGGATTGGGGGTCCTTCTCCTTTGGCTGCTTCCTTCAACTGATGCGAGTCCGGACTTCTTCCCGTTGGGGCAGCATGACTAGTTGTTTACCCTTTCTTGTCTGGTAGAGCTATGAGTACCTGCCTGTTCGTCGCCCTGCAGTTGTCGAGGACAACCTTTATCCACGTGCTTTGAGGTGGGCCCGGGACCGGGTGGCCCAACGATCAGAGATTATCGACTTTGTGACGCTACGGGCGAACCTGGAGTTGATTGAGGCGAGAGATGTGATTTGGCAGCCTTTCATTGGATCAATTCATTATGAGACTATACGGTACTTGGTCTCATTGTCCCTGTCGAGGGCTGCTTTTCTCAGTGATGATACTTGGGAGTCCTATCTCGGAGAGCGACACTAGCGGCAGTTTCGTGAGGAGTTCTGGTCAGCAGGAGCTCAACTAGAGTATATGTTTAGGGCCTTGGTAGCGGGAGTGCCTATCCCCTATCAGGAGCGGCAGCCGGGTACCGAGTTCTTACTTCCTCCGAATACGGATTATGCTGCGCACTTTAGGGCTCATTCTGTTGGTGCCTTCACTCAGTTTGAGGTAGTAGTCGGCCGGTACGCTATGGGCCAGAAGGTGGTTGACTTGTGGCACCAAGCCGAAGGATATGTGCCCCAGGCTAAGTTTACTACTGTGAGGGATCGATACCAGACGAAGCGAGATCAGTATCAGGCAAAGGTGGCTTCCTTGACGACTCGGATAGCTCAGATGGGAGGCGGCGGGGTATGTCGTCTTTTCTCTACTTCTTTTTGCTCTGCTATTGTTTAGTTCTTCTTTCATGCGGCTGATTTCGATTCTATCTTCTCTATAGAATGTTGGTGCTTCCAGTAGTTATCCGCCTCCTCTGATGCCGGGTTTCGAGAATTTCGATCTAGATGATATTGACTTTGACCTTTGATAGATACCCCTTGTGGAGATTTTAATCTTCCCTTGCCCCTATTCCTGAGATGTATTTATGTTACACAATTTTATTTTGTAAGTTTTGTACAAAGATGGATATTTATCGTACTTAGATGCATGGATAGACAGATACATTTATGATCTTTACAGCTAGGCATATGATTAGATGCATGCGATGGATGATGATGTTATATATCTATTACATGAGTTAATATAGGTGACTTCTGTTTTTATATAGAGTTATGTCCTATGCAAAGCTCATGCGATTTCTTTTTTATTTATTTTGTGCACATGTTAGAAATTAACTAACAGAATGACAAGGGATGCTATCGAACTCGATATCTTTAGAATGGTAACTCCTCTCTTTTCAAGGGTTTAGCCTCTCCTCTAGTTCAACCTTACCTTAATTGGATGATAACACTTCGCATCTTTCTCAACTTTTTGATTGCCTCCGACTCTCTACTTTGGGGTTAGCATATATGATTGTTGGGCTGAAACTCTCGACTCTCAAGGTTTTAGCAACAGCTTTCCCAACCTTCAGCAGAGCGATAAGCAGCCAGCCCTTTCAATCCGAGAAGACTTTGTTTAGGACCGTAATGTAGGCTAGGTTATGGGGTTTTCGAAACAATGAGATATGTAGGCTCAAATTCAATGTTGTTTTCAGCAGGGTTTAAATCTGTACCATCCTTGACTTTTTTCAGTAGGGCTAGCATCCTTCCTTAGCTTCGGCAACGTATCTAGCTCATTTAGATCAAGTAATTTGTTTTCAATCATAGTGGACTTTAGTAGGGTTGTAATGTAGGCCATAGTTTTGGAGTTTTGCAAAAAAGGATAAAGGCTCGAACCTATTATTTCTACTAGGTTTCTTTGTAACCTAGGATCACCTTTAAATTCCCTTCTTCTCAGGGTGAAAACAACTATTTTCTTTCACCCTTTCTATATGCTTGTTGAGAGAAACATGACTCTTTTCTCTTTCAGTCTTCTTATTATGCTTTTGAAAATGACTCTATCATAGTTTTCTTTAGGCCTTTCCTTAGGTTTTTTTTTTTTTTTTTGGTCTCTTGCCCCTTGGCAACTCTTTTCCTTTGCTTTGTCCTTTTTATCTTTTTACGGAACAAGTAATTCTACCATTCCTTTTCCTTTAGACCTTTTCCTTAATGGTTCAATCTAACCCAATGTGGGCGGTGATCTCTAGGTTAGGATTTTCTCAAAGAAGGTAAATGGCTTAACGAGTTTGGCAAGTGGTTACTTTTAACTGTATGGGGAACGAAATGAGGGCCTCTCTTCACTTTGAATTAGATTGCTTGATCTATAGAGCTTTTGATATTATCATAGTATGACAGAGGTGGATACCATTCCTAGAGTTTTCAACTATTGTCTGCCCCAGTGTGGGGAGGACAGTCTTGGATTGGGGTTAACAAAGAAAATTTTCGCTTTCCGTGAGGCACTAGGGGTTAGGCAAAGGGAATATAAGCTTTTTTTTATTATTACTATTTTTTTTATATGTTGGAAAATGAAAGATGGCTCCCCTTCACTTTGATAATCTGGCCGCACATTGCTTAGCTTCAGTGTCTTGTAAGTGTTGCTTTTGGGTAGTATCCTCACTCATCCAAGAACTCTCTTTTTTCGGAAGACTGATCATTGAAGGAGCGGTTAACTCATGTTATCATCCCTTTAAGTCGGATCATTTCATAAGATAAACCATGGCCCTTGCGTGGAAAGTAGTTACCATTCATAAGAGACATATAAGATAGCAGCAGAGAATAAAAAGACTTAATCAGTCTATAATATCAGTGAAAAGCATATAGTTCTTATTTAAAAGAAATGTAGATATTAATTTAAGACGAAAAGGTAAAGGGATAGAAAGAAAGTGGGTGAAAACACCCTTCTCTTGTACGCTTTTAAAGGAAACCCATTTCAATAAGGCTTGGGAACAATGCCCACATCTTCAATGCTCCATTCGCAACCCAGATCCTTGGTCAAGGCGAGACAGGCAAAGACTTCTCCTAGAACTCTGAAGATGTTGACACTGCTAGCGCGGTTGTTAGCCTCCTTCTTGTTCTTTATAGTAGGTTCTTCTATAAACAGGGTGATTAGCTCACCTCCTTCTAACTCGAAGGGTTTTGTCTGTGCTCTTGGCTTCTCTACCCCCAGCTCATTTCTTTATAGTCGTACTTAGTTGTGGGCCAAGGGTTCTCTAGTAAGTGACGTTCCGCCGCGACATACTTTGGATGCAAAAACTCAGCGCCCCATCCATCGACAACCATGTCCTCTGCAAGCTCATCTTCCAGAAATATTGGCTCGTCAACGGGCCAGTCAGAAGCATCAGGCACCTCATCAGGGTTATGAAGATAAATTGGGCATAATAGGAGATCCTCCTCCTAGTCATCTTCTTCATTGGTCTCCCAATCGTCCTTATAATCTTCAGCCTTGGGCTCGTCGAACTCTCCCTTGCCTTCCATTTCTACTAGTTTCATGTTGACGGTGTGGTTCGACAGAGGGTTAGTGGTCATATTAGGGCTCAGAGCAGGTTTCAACGACTGTAAATCAATGGTCTTGTTGTCGATCAAGTCTTGGATTTTGTGCTTGAGAGCGAAGTAGCTTTCGGTGTCGTGCCCCTGGCCACCCAAATGGTATTCACATGTAAGGGCGGTATTAAAGGTTGGGGGTAGAGGGCTTAGCAATGGGTGAGCAGGTATGGGCTTCAGGATATTGTTCTTCAGCAAGTTATGGTAGGCCTCAGTTTGGGTGCAGGCTAAGGTGTCGAAGGTACGGATGCGTCGAGCGGGTCTATTAAAGTTGGGTTGTGCCCCGGCGGGGCAATAGTTAGAGGTTGGAACAGGCATTGTTAAGGTGGGTAAGGGCAGGTCAGGGTGTGATTGTAGTGGTGGACAGTATTGGGGTGGTTGGCCAGGCAAGATGGCAGACACTTCGCTTTCCTTCCTGACTGTTCCCTTTGTAGTAGCCACTCTCTTGGCTATGTTGGCGATGCTTTCTCCAGTCCAGGCGTAGGGGTCCGTAATTCTCCCTGTCTTGAGGCTGTTTTCTATCATCTCTCCTTGCATGATGAGCTCGAAGAAGCTTTTCCCTATACTTGTGCAGAGCTTCTCATAGTATATACCTTGAAAAGTGTGCACAAATAGTTGTACGTACTCCTTTTCTTCCAATGGGGGATTGACTTGTGCAGCAGCTTCTCTCCATCTCAAGGCACACTTCTTGAAGCTTTCCTTTTCACCCTTGCTTATAGTCATCAAGAACCATCGGTCAGAGGTGAGATTAATATTGTGACAATATTGGGCTTTAAATGCATTGACCAGCTGGATCCAGATTGTGATCTTCCTTAGCTCCAGACGAGCAAACCATTGTAGAGCAGACCCCGTAAGGCTGTGTTGGAATAGCTGCATGAGGAGCTTCGGATTGTTGCCGTGACCACTTAGCGCTTCAACATATAGACGAAGATGAGCGACGAGGTTACCAGTGTCGTCATACTTCTGAAAGTCAGGCATTTTGAACCTAGCGGGTCTCGGGTGGTCAGGAAAGAAATATAGCTCGTCATAGGTAGTGAACCCCTAAGTGTCGTGGCCATGGAGACTTCGCAGGGAATCCTCTAGCCCTTAGATTTTCAGACTGAGAGGGTCTAAAGGGGCCTTCTTTATGACAGGTGAAAGTAATATGGTCTCGTCCTCTTCAGCTCTGATCCCTCTAGCATCTTCCTTATTCCTCCTCGCATTGTCAGACTGAAGCACGATCCTTAGATTAGTGAGTTTGTGGTTCTTCGACGAAGTCATGGATGATGATGGGATTGCAACAGTATCCTTCATAGCCATAGTTTGATTGAGTTTGAGCATCTCATCCATCTTGGTCCTCATTTTGTTGACCTCTTCCCAAGAGACTTGAGATGATTCTTCAAGGTTAGCAGCCATCAGTAATGCTCTATGCCGGGTGATAATGGGATCCCTAGGTGGATGTTGACCCTTCTTAAGAGCAATATTGAGTCAGTACAGGGTGACCTCTATAAATAAAAAGGAAGAAAGAAAAAGACAAAAACACAAATCGCAAGTTAGTTTCTAGTTTTTAGAGAGCTTTATGCAATACATGTCCTAGGGTGCCCCCTCTTCAGAGAGGAGACTATACATGATGTATTGGCTCACTTTTGGAGATAGGGGATTTGCCCCTATATGCCGATACCTTACTGTCGAGCGAGAATCTTCATCCATTCATACATTCATCCCTCAATTCATTCGCAAAAATAAAGAAGTACATTGAACTTTGGGTTTAAGATACAAGAGAATTGAAATACATTTAAATAGGGGGAGAGGGAACATGTTCCTTTGGGGGTTCCACTTATCTAATTTTACAAAGGAAACCCTAAACTACTCTTGAGTCTTTGGATTCGCCTTTGTTGGATTTGATGCCGAGAAGGTCGCTGAGAGACCTTATTGATTGATTGCCCCTTGTCTTCTTGACAATCCTATCTCTGTGAGCATAGAGGGATTGGAGCCCCTCTTATGAAATGAATTGATGTGCATGTCATGAGTCCTTAGAGTTACATGGGAACCCTTAGGGTTTAGGTAGGTTTAATGCAAAGGAGAGTGAACTAGGTGTCACTCTCTTTTGGTTGATCATATACATGAGAATGCAGTGCCTTGAGTTACTTGGAACTCTCGTCTTGACATGGAATATAGAATGCATGAAAATGGATGCATAGAGTATAATGAAAGAGAATACAATTGAAGTAAACGTACATGCATGAGCAGTTAGACAAGCATTATAATAGCAAGAATACAGTCATTATAACAATAGGAATAAATAGGTATAAATGAAAGTAAGAGCAGCTGCCCTGTCCTCCATGGTTTTGAAAACGGTGCGCGTGTCTTAAATCCAGCAGAGGTTTGGCTATGCATGGTGTATATATGAGCATGAGGTTAAGGGTTGACTAATGCGTCCTAAAAAGCCTCGGTCGTCGAATCTTTAAACCTAGGCGCACTCCCCGAGGTGGTGCCATAATCGGTTGGTGAACTGAGCGGGGGAACCATCAAGAGGCCGTAGGCGAAAAAACTAACACAGCATCTTGCCCACAACCAATATACGGTTCCCCCTTTCTAACTAGAAAGGACATATCAGGGTAAAATGCAAGTATGTAGAATGCAGGTGCTCACGCAGTGTGTGTGTGATTTTTGAAAGCAGAGGAAAAAGCCCAACAACTCCCATCCATCCTGTTCATCACATTCATGCATAAAAATTAAACAAAAAGCGCATCAACAAAACAAAGATGCAGGAGTTAGTATGTGGATGGCAAACTTAATATAAGATAATATGAATAAATGCATGCTTTTTTTTAAAAATAATTTTGAAATTTTGGTTTTGAAAATTTAAAGTGAATAGGATTGAAAAAATTAATTGAAGACTCTACATGGGTGAAGAGTAAAGAGACATGACTATGGCCAAACCCTCTAAGTGTCTCCAGTGGAGTCGCCAACTGTCGCGCCCAGATTTTTCGCACTCGAGGAATACACACACAAGCGGAAAAAATATTGTACTCTCTCGTTAGAACTCACCCTCCTAGAAGAATGAGTGCGACTAGGTTTGAATTGAAAATTGGTTTGAATAAAGGGATTTTGAAAAACATTTGGAGTCGCCACCTAACTTCATTAACGTGAGTTAGGTCACCTAAAAACTAAGCTCAATTCAAGGATCACACTTAGGGTTTTTGAAAACGATTTTGAAAATACTACCTCAAGAGAGGGTTTTTAAGAAAACAAGTTGTTTGGCAACCTTTAGAAAACATTTAAGCCCCTTTTGAAAATAAACTCTATTTTGGTCTTTGAAAACAGTGATTCTATGTTCAGAGGTTGGTTACGTGTAGAGAAGACGCACTAAGCCATCACCTTACCCCGCCCTTGCGGTACCTACATGTCTATTTACCCTAGATTTACCTATGAGAGTCTTCAATTAACAAATGATCAATCCTATTTACTTTAGAAAAGTAATGTTTAAAAAGAAACTAGCATGAGGCATGATGTGCAATTACAAGAAAAGAGTGTTGGAAATAGATTGATTTGAAAGAAATTTGAAAAGATAAATTTGAAATTGGAAAGTTTTAGAAATTGGAAATAGAGATTTGGAATTGGAAGTTTGAAATAGATTATGGAGTTGGAGATTTGAAAAAGGTTGTAAAATTGAAAATTTAAAAAAGGTTGTGGAATTGGAGATTTGAAAGAACTTGTGGAAATAGAAATTTGAAAAATGTTGTGACAGCACCCATGAGGGTTGCCTACATATCCTTTTGGAGGAATCAGGTCAGTCGTAGTTCGGACTAGAGTCCGATAGAAAATAGTAGATTGAATTCGAAAAATAGTTTGATTTGAACTTAGAAGATTGGAAATTGGAAATTGGAATTGAAGGATTAGGAAAATGATTTGGAAAGATTAAAGTTTAGGAAACCTAGACTTAGATAGATAGGATTTAGGAGAGACTTGAGATTTAAGAAAGATTTGACTCAAATGTTGGACTTGGAAGATTAGGAAAGATTGGATTTTGGAAGGGTTCGAATTAGGAAAGGTTTGATTTAGGAAAGTTTCAAAATAGGAAAGGTTTCGTTTTAGAAAAGTTTTGGTTTTAGAAGGTTTAGAATTTAGAATATTTTGAAATAGGGAAGTTTTGAAAGTTAGAAAGTTTAGAATTTAGAAAGTTTTAGATTTGGAAAGATTAGAAGTTTAGGGAAGTTTAGAATTTTAGAAAGATTCAAAGTTTGAGTTTTGGAAATTCTTGAAATTAGGAAAGGTTTTGAATTTAAGAAGGGTTTGAAAGCTTAGATTTGGAAAATTAAGATTTGGAAAGGGATGGAATTAAGAAAGGTTTGAAAGCTTAAAGTTTAAGGAAATATTTAAAAGTTTAAGTTTAGGAAACTTAAGGTTGAGGAAAGTACTAGATTAGGAAGGAGTTGAATTAGGAAAGATATGGGTTTGGAAGGATTGAGATTCCTATTTCCTAAAGCAAGGGATTGGATTTGGTTTCTAAAAAGAGATGTTTTGATTTTGTTTCCAAAAACGGAAGACATGACCTAGTTTCCTAAAGGGAAGATAAGATTTGACATGGATTTGGAAAGGGAAGTTCTAGAAACCCTAGATTCTGGAGACTATAGTTTTGACATAGAAAAGAGGTTTTGGAAATATATATTGTTTTGATGTGGAAAAAAAAAGGTTTTGGAAACCTAGGTTTTGAGGCCAAAATAAGGGATTGGAAATCATGCTTTTGGGAAGGAAAATAGGGTTTCCTAATTGTGGGTTCTAGGGTTTGACTTGGACTCTATAGAAAAAGTTTTTGGAAAGTGGATGTTTTGGAAATATGGATTTTTGGAAGGAAATCCTAGAGAGGAGTTTCTAGAAAGTGAATTTTGAAAAGAGAGTTTTTGGAAAGAGTTGTTTAGGAAGGAAACGTAAGGAGCCTCTTTGGAGAGTGAACTTTGAGAAAAGCGTTTTCGGAAAGGAGGTTCTAGGAAAGATGTTTTTGGAAAGAGATTGTTGGAAAGGAGATTGGAGAGAGTTTTCTAAGAAGGAAACTTAGGGAGTGTTTTTAGAAAAGGAATTTTGAAGAGAATGTTTTGGAAAGGAGTTGAAAGAAAGTTTTGAAAATAGATTTTTGAAAGGAGTTTTTGGAAAACAAAATTTGGAAAGGAATTTAAAAAAGGAGATTGAAGAGATTTTTTAGAAAGTATGTTGAAAGAGAGGTTTTTAGAAGGAGGGACTTGAAAAGAGAGTTTTTAGAAAGTATATATAAAATACCTCACTTTCCTAAAGCGATTCTAACCATAAGAAGGTTAGAACTACTTTAAGATAGTGGTTTTAAAAACAACAATGTTTTGAAAATATGAACCATATTGGTCACTTTAAATGTAACACTTTCCTAAAGCAACCCTAGCCATGAAAAGGCTAGAATCACCCTAGGATTGTGATTTTGAAAACAAGTTTTGAAAAAGAAGATTTTGATGTAAGCTTCTGAAAACAAGTTTAATGCAAGCTTTTGAAAACAAGTTCAAAACAAACTTTAGAGGAATGCAAGATCATGATATGCACAATGCAAATTGGGGTTGTGAACATACAAGATTAAAGGCTTCACCACATAATCAAGGGGGCCGAACCCACGTGGTCTCCGGTTAGACTAAAAGAAAGCCCCCGACACAGTAACTCTCCAATAGCCTAATCCTACACATGGACCGGGAATTCGCTTGTTTCAAGCATGCAAGAAGGGGTGAAAGAAGATGAGGGATTAAAAGAGAAGAAAACCCAAGTGGGTTAGGAGAGAGAAGAGAGGGGGAAAGATACGTAAACGTAATAAGAAGCCTACCTTATGTCTTCTTTATTTTGCTTAGCTTTATACGCTTTGCTTTGCTTGTCTTGCTTCGATCTTCACTTCAATCTTCAAGATTTGTCTTCAATATTCAAAACTTCAGATTGCAGCACTTCAAGTCTTCAATCTTCAAAACTTCAGAGTGTATAGAAGTGTATGTGAGTGTATAGGAGGCTAGGATTTAGAAAACCTAAAGGAGACTAGGGTTTAGAGAGGCTACGAGCTCTGTATATCAAATAATAGAGTTTTTAGGTTGAGTTGGTGGACCCCGTTCACGCTGGAGGAGGCTCTGTATTTATAGATAAGGGAATGACCCGGCGCCTGTTGCAGTGGCGCCAGGCCAAAAATGCTTCTAGCGCCACTAATAGTGGCACTAGGCCAAATATTGGCTTGGCGCTACTACAGCCAGTTAGGAAATTTTTAAGGTTGGCAAGCAACATATCTTGAGAAGATTTGGGCACTTGTACTAGTGACTACCATGTAATTTTTAGCTTGGCTTCACTAGGAGTGATTCTGGAAGGTCCAGGAAGCATTTAAGGGATCAGGAATGGCCTAGAAGGCCGAAAAAGGGTGGGAACCCTCAGAATAGGGTCGTGGAGGTATTTGACTTCAAACAGGATGACAAATTGTGATGAAAGGGTTGACCAGGCCATTAGGGGCAAAACAGTCAGCCGGGCTAGAAAGCTGCTAGGACGGACTCGGAATGTCCCGGAAGAAGACTCGAGATTTGAAAACATTATTTAGAATATTCCCAAAGGCTACCGGTTTGATACCCAGAACCGGTGTGGTTGGAAAAGGCAATCGGCCCACCAGGGACAAAACTATCATTTTGCACCGAGCTTACCGAAATTGACTCAGAATGATCCAGAAAGATAAAAGAAGGTCGGGACTACTATAAAAGCATTCTTTGGAGGTTACCGGTTTTATACCCAGAGCTGGTGTGCTCCCCGAGGCGTTCAGATGCCTAGGGGCAAAATGGTCATCTTGACCGAAATGTCTCGGAATTGACCCGAAATGGACTAGAAGGCACCTAATCATGCTGGATTGCTTGTAAGAAAATCTTGGAAGGGGTGGACTTACCATTCTGAGGACTCAGATGTGTTCTCAAGAAACGTGCTGAAAAATGGTCCTAGGGGGTCAATTTGGTCATTTTTCACCAAAGTGGGCTAGCAGGCATCAATGTTAACCTGAGTTTTGAGTGTTTCCGCCACTCTGACAGTGGTCTCGTGATATAGGGGTTTGTTGGCAATTCCCTATGTTGACCTATTTGCGAGTATTTTCGTTACTCTAACGATTGTGATGTTTGCGAGTACTTCCACTACTCTGATGGTTCGCGATCATTCCCGAGACTACCTGATCTCGGGATGCTGCTAAAGGGACTTAGCGCTTGAGAAGTCAACTTTCTCAGAAGGCGTGTTAAACGGACATTTTTGCATTGGCGGGCTAGCAGACGCCAAAGGTGGACCGTTCTACCATCTAAGGGACTTGAGGTCTCGTCCCGGTCGACAGGTTTAAAGCGGCTTACCATTCGGAAGAAAATTTCTCTAAAAAACGTGTTGGATAAGATAGACTTACCATCTCGAGGAATTAACTTTCTCGAGAGAGTGATTGGAATTGGAATTGGAAAAGAAATTGGAAAGGGGTCTTACCGTCTTCAGAAAGACGTGCCTATTGGAATTGGAAAGGGGGCTTACCGTCTTCGGAGTCGTGCCTGATTTGAAATTGAAAAGGGGACTTACCATCTTCGGAAAGACGTGCCTGATTTGGAATTGGACCGAATAATGCCCCTGTGGGCATTTGATCATTTTGTCTCTATTTGGGCCTGGTGGGCCCGCGAAGCGATGAATAAATAGGATTAGGACTAGAATTCCATAATATGTCCATATTGACTTGAAATCAAGTCTGGACGGATTGTTGACTACCGAGCAGTCAAAAATGGGGTGCTTATAACTATCGACCTAGTGAAAATTTATAAGAACACCATGGAGCAAAAGTAACAGTCTGGGATCATAAATAAAAGAGCCGGGGTATGTTTAAAGCCAAAAGTAAAAAAGGAGAAACAAAGAATGAGCAACAATAAGAGAGTAAGTCTAGCTGTCCAAGGTGATCATAGGTTTTAGAAAGCTAAATAAAAGTAAAATATTTTGAGCCTTTATCCCTTCCTTTCAAATACCCCATAACCAAGCCCACATTATAATCCAAAATAAAGACCTTTTAGATCGATCATTGCTATCATTGCTCTTCAAAGGGAGATGATTACGCTAGAAAGTGCTCTATCTAGCAGAAATTCCAACTCAGTTCTAGGCTCAATGTCAAAAGTAAAATCAACAACCTTCAACTAAAGCAGCGACGTCAGTCAGCAATGGATTTCATCATCAATCATTTTTCCAAATCAAAGCATTCAACATTCTTGTTCTTATTAGGTAAGGGGTCGTCTTCATCAGCATCAACGAGAGAAATCAAGAGAAAATGCATGGCCTGATGACATAGTGAAAACGCTCCGAGGCACTATGGGTAAAAAAGTAGGGTCATGGCAAGATACATAACTACCGAAGCAGTGAAAACCCAAAAATGGGCCTTGATGTGCAAAAATGGTAGAATCGGCATCCGTAAAAACCCACAAGGGCATGGGTGGCACAAATGGTTTAAATAAAAAAATAAAAAAATAACAAAAAAGAAAGAAGAAGAAAATTCAGCTCTCTAGATCGGCAATCCAAATAACAGCAACAAAACAAGCCTCAGCAAAATAGCCAAGTCTCATGCCTCAATAATGGGTCAAGAAGTGCTAAATAGTGGAGAACCTGCATTGGTAACAAATTTCTAAACTTAGCATGACAAAGTAATGAGCACTAATATCATAAGTCATTTATTAAGATTAGTCTATTATATCTTGATATTTGCTAATGAGATATTAAGATAGGTACAAGTTCAAGGGGCATCTCCCTAAGCTTTCTCAGGTCTCAAGGTGTTTTCAAACATAACGCTCTGATGTCGTAGCTAAGAAAGTCCGGTAGCCATCTATCTAGAGCATAATCAACTAGAGCATCCAACAGAGTTGGTCCCGGCAGCCTGAACCATGATCCTGCCCTCCACAGCAAACAAGAAATAGAGAATGTGGCAATGGTCCACCCTTGACCTCCCAATCAAATAGAAAGCAGTCTCCCAAGAAGCTACCAACCAAAGACGGATCAATTTCGTCTCCTTCAAATTCTAATACAAGAGTGTCACACCCACGAAGTAGTCTCCTATGGTGCCCTGCACTCAGTTTTGTCGAGAACCTTCCTAACCAACAGTTCTACCATAGCCCCCCTCAAAAAGCTACATCAACCTCAACCTTAGCGTCAACTCCGGCAAGTGCAAGCCGTCTCCAACAGCATCATCTGGGCCATCTTCTACAATAACCCTAGCCAGGCCACCCTCTTTTCATCAGCAGCACTAGTCCTTCACTCGACCAAAGCAGACCTTGTTATTGCCTCTAGTGTAGATTATTGTCTCCTACATCAACCGCCCAGATAAGCCCCAGCTCAGACTCAACGTCAATTAGTGTGGTCATCCAAGTGTTTCAATCATCCCTATTAGCCCAAGCATCAATAGTAGTAGTCCTCTCCTTGGCCAGAGTAGCTCTCATCATCGCCAGTTTAGCTTTCAATTGTGCCCCCTCAATTCTAGATTCAGTCAGCAAGGCAACCTCTCCCGCGACAATCATCCTGAAGGTAAGGCAGAGGAAAAGGAAAAATGTATGAACTCATCAACCCGAAGAATATATATATAAGAGAAAGAGAGAGAGAGAGAGAGGGAGAGAAGAGGATGCACAAAAAAAAGGAAAAAAGGAAAAAAAAAAGAAAAGAAAAGAATCTCAAGTTTCAAGTTAAAATGAATTTCATACACTGTTTCTTCAAAAAGTTTCAACTTTCAATTTCAAATGTTTTTTCTACACTTTCCCCTTCAAAAGAGTTCAAATTTCGAGTCAAAATGGTTTTTCTGTACATCTTGTCTTAAAAAAAAAAATCAAGTTTTGAGTCAAAATGAATTTTCTATACATTTTGTCTTCAAAGAATTCAAATTTCAAGCCAAAATAAATTTTCTACACATTTTGTCTTCAAAAATTCTAGTTTCTAGTCAAAATGAATTTCCTACACATTTTGTCTTAAAACAAATTTCAAGTTTCGATGTCAAAATGAATTTTCTAAACATTTTGTCTTCAAATGTCCACAGTTTCAAGTCAAAACGAATTTTCTACACGTTTTGTCCAAATGTCTAATCAAAATATTTTCTACACTTTTTCCTTTTAAAAATTTTATCTCAAAATCAATTCCAAGGTCTTTTGACCTTCCCATTCCAAAGTTATTTCAAAATCAAAATTCAAATTTTATTTCAAAATAAATCTAAAAAATTTTCAATTAAAGTCTATCTCAAGTTTCTTCCTCGAAAAGATTTCTATTCCAATCAAGGTTTTCTAAAAACTTTTTCCTTAAAAAAAGTCTTATTCAAAAATCAATCCTAAAAAATTCTCAAGGTTTCAATCCTTAAAAATTTTCCTTTTTTTCAAAATCCTTATCACTTTCCAAATTTTCCAAATTCAAAATCTATTTTCCAAAGTTTTCTAAGTGTTTCCATCAAAAGTCTTTATTCAAAATTTCACTTTCAAAATTTCTTCCTAAGTTTTTTCATTAATAGTTTTAGGCCTCTCCGAGTTTATCGGGATGTTCTCTGTCAAAAATGCCTCACATTCAAAGGTTTTATCTCTTTTTCCTTCAAAAAGATTTCATTTTAAAATTTCCAACTCTTCATTTCCAAAATTGCATCCGAGTTTCTCAGGGTCTTCTCTGCAAAAAAAAACTCCACTCTCAAATGTTTTATCTTTTTCCAAAAAGAAAAAAATTCTATTTCAAAAATTTCTAACTCTTTCTTCATTTAAAAAAAAAAATCTTTGTGGAGTTTCTCTGGGTCTTCTCTGCCAAAAAGGCCCCATGCTCAAAGGTTTTATCTCCTTTTCCTTTAAAAAAAAGTTTGATATCAAACAAAAAAAAAGTTTGATTTCAAAAAGTACCTTTCATGACTTTCTAACCTTCTTTGTTTCAAAAAGTTTAATCTTAAAACTATTTCTCAAATTTCCCGAGCTTTATCATTTAAAAGCTCCGTACTAAAAAATGTTTCGAAAGTTTTCAAACTTTATTTCTTAAAAAGTTTCATTCTCAAAAATATTTCGTAGATTTCCTGAGCTTTTTCCTTCAAAATTCCCGTTTTCAAATTTTTTGGGTGTTCAAACTTTCAACCTAAAAAATCCTTTTTTCACAATTCTAGGTTAATTTTTCCTCAAATGTTTTGTTGCAAGTTTCAAATGTCCTTCAAACCCTTCTACTTCAAATCCAAATCAATCCATTTCAAAACTCGATTTCAAAATCTATTCAAAATAATCAACTTCAATTTTAAAATCATTTCAAAATCAAGTTTTCAAAATTCCAGATTTCAAAAATCAAGAAAGTCCAGTTTAGAAACTAAAAATTCATTATTCCAACTACTCTAGTCTTCAAAAAAAATTTCAAATTCCATCCCTCCGATCACCTCGCAGTCAACATGGGTCTCTTACTTTATCGTTTTTTGTCTTTAACAAGCAAAGACAGAAAAAAAGGGCAACTGTAAGCACCCCATTTTTGCATGCTCCGCAATCTCTAGTTCTTCAGGACTCACATTCAAACTAATACAGACACATTGAAGTCCAAACTAGTTTTCCAGACTCTACCCAGTCAATCAATCACTTCGCGGGCTCGCTGGGCCCAATAGAGGCAAAGTGACCAAAATGCCCTTAAGGCATTGCTCGATCCATTTCTAGTTGGCACGTCTTCCTAGAGATGGTAAGTCCCTATTTCAATCTCAAATCCAATTCTAATATAAATCAAATCTGGAACACCTTTTGACAAAGTTGATCCCCCAAGCGGTAAGTCCATCCAATTTGGCACGTTCTTAGAGAAAACACCTCTGAACGGTAATTCCCTTCAAACTTGTCCACCAGGATGGAACCCAATCCTCGAGATGGTAGAACGGTTCACTTCTGGTGCCTACTAGCCAGCCAATGTAGAATGTCCGTGATTCGACACATCTTTCAAGAAAGTTAATTCCTTAGATGATAAATTTATCTAGTAGCTTCTCGAGATCAAGCAATCTCCGGAATGAACGCGCACCGTTAGAGTGGTGGAAACACTCGCAAATATCGCAATCGTCAGAGTGACAAAAACACTCGCAAATAGGTCAAAATTGGAAATTGCCAACAAAACTCCTATGTCATAGGATTGAACACGCCTCTTGGCTGGACACGTTTACCAAAGGACGAGATACCTTTGGAAACCAACTCATCACACATTGTCAGAGTGATGGAAACACTCAAAACCCAAGTCAACACTAGTGCCTGCTAGCCTACTATGGTGAAAAATGACCAAGCTGGCCCTGGGGCCTTTTTTGACACGCTTCTCGAGAAAGTACCTAAGTCCTCAAAGCTGTAAGTCCACCTTTTCAAGATTGTCCCAAGGACAATCTGGCATGTTCCAATGCCTTCCAGTCAGTTTTGGACCAATTCCTGGACCATTCGGTCAAAATGACCATTTTGCCCCTAGGCACTCGATCGCCTCCAAAAACCACACTGGCTCTAGGTATTAAACCGGTTACCTCCTGATAACAATTTTAATAGTATCCTCAACTTTCCAATGCTTTTTCAGATCATTCCGAGTCTATTTCGGCACACCCGGTACGAAATGATCGTTTTGCACTTAATGGGCTGGTTGCCTTTTCCAACCACACTGGTTTTGGGTATCAAAATAGTAACTTTCCAGAACATTCATAAGGTTTTTCCAATCTTCAAGCCTTTATTCTGAGTACATTCCAATGCGTTCCCGATTCGATTGATCGTTTTACCCCTAGAGGGCCGGTCGGCCTTTCCAAACATTCCAGCATTGTTTTCCAAGTCCGTTAACCTCAAGACACTATTTCAAAGGGTTCTATCTATTTTCAACCTTTCAGATTATTTTCGGCCTCCCGAAACATTCCCAGACCTTCCAAAGTCACTCCTAGTGGAGCCAAGCCAAAAATTGCATGGTAATCACTAGTACAGACACCCAAATCTTTTGCCTTATGTATTAAAGGATGAAAGATACGTGTCTTGCCATCTAAAAACTTCCCTAAGTGGCTAGCGCCACTAGTAGTGGCACCAAGCCAAAGATTGGCCAATTAGTGGCACCTGTGTAAATTGAAGCTAGGCGACACTATGACAGGCGCTAGGTTGGTTTAAGTTGCCTATAAATATAGATCCTCCTCCTTGCGTAAAAGGGTCTGCAGTCTCAGTCCAGAAACGCTGTCTCTCTAAAAAAAAAAGCTTGAATCCTCTCCAAACCTTAATTCCTTTAAGTCTATTCAAACCCTAGCCACTATACACTCTAACCCTAACTTATAAACAGTCCATACACTTATACACTAGCCTCAAAGTAAGTCATTGAAGACTCAAGTGCTGCAAGTTAGCAAAGCAAGCAAAGCAAACAAAGCAAGAAGAATCCGAGGTTGGTTTTCTTTTTATGTTTATCAACTTCTCCCCTCTCTCTTCTCCCTCCTAGCCCACTTGGGCTTTCTTCTATTTTAATCTCCTATCTTGTGCCTCCCTTTCTTGCATGCTTGAAACAAGGCGTTTCTCGATTCATGCCTAGGAAGGACTGTCGAAAGTCACCGTGTTGGGGACTTTCTTTTAGTTCAACCTTAGACTGTGTGGATTCAGTCCACTTGATTATGTGGTTAAGACTAACGTTGTATGGTCACAACTATTCTTGCATTGTGCATATCATATTCATACTTGTATTCAAAGTTGTTTTCAAACTTGCATAAAAAATCTCTTTCAAAACTTGCATTCAAAATCCCTTTTTCAAACTTGTTTTCAAAATCAAACTCTTAAGATGATTCTAGCCATTCCATGGTCAGGATTATTTTAAGAAAGTATTATATTCATTGTGACCATCAAAATCCATATTTTGGGTGTAAACCCTAAATTATTTTTTCATCAAAACCACAATCTTAATATGATTCTAGCCATTCAATGGTTAGGGTTTTTTTAGGAAAGTGTGATTTTCAATATGACCATATTGGTCCATATTTTAAATCCATGTTGTTTTCAAAATCAGATCCCTATAATGGTTCTAATCTTTACATGGTTAGAGCCGTTTTAGGAAAGTGAGATATTCAAAAGATTTCAAAGTCTATATTCAAGTCCCTTTTCCAAATTGCTTTTCAAACTTCTTTCCAAAAACTCTCTCCGAAATATCCACTTTCCGAAAACTCTTTTTCTTCAAGTCCAAGCCAAGCCCTAGATTCCATGGTTAGGAAACCCTAGTTCTCTTTCCTAAAAACATGACTTCTTATTTTGCCTTAAATCATAGGTTTCCAAAAGTATTTTCTACATCAAATCTTAGATTTCTGAAATTTCTTTTTCCACCAAAATCATAGCTTTCTAAATCCTAGATTTCCAAAACTCAACCTTTTCAATTCTATGTCAAATGTAATCTTCTAATTTAGCAAATCAAATCTAATCTTCCAATTTAGAAAACTAGATCAAATCCTCCAATTGTGGAAAAAAAATCAAATCATCTATTTTTGGAAATAAAATTTAATGTTCTATTTTAGGAAATAGGAATGAAATCTTCCTTAATTTCAAACCATTCTAATTCTCAACTTTCTAAATCTCAATTTTTCTAATCTTTCTAAATTATAAATCTTTCCAAAGTTCAATCTTTCTAAAATCAATACTTTCTAAATTCAAATATTTCCAAATTCAAATATTGCCTAAAATCAACACTTTCCTAATTTGACACTTTCCTATTTTAAAATTTTCTTAAATACAAAGCTTTCCAAAATCCGATCTTTCCTAAACCTTAACTTTCTAAACTCCTTCAAATTAAATAATCAAAGTTAAGCCTTTCTAACCATTCAAAGTCAAGTGTTTTTAAATCAAATCAAATCTCTTTTCAAATCTTTTTCTTACATCTAACTTTCCTAATTCGAAGCTTTCTTAAATTCGAACATTTCCTAATCCAAATTTCTAAAATCAAACCTCTCAGGTCTAAATCAAATATTCCTAATTCAACTACATATTCTAATCTTAGGTTACCTGAACTCTAGGATACCTAAACCCTAGTTCAACTCTAATCCTTAGTTAGGAAGCTTTAGCTTTTTTCTAAAACTCCCTTATAAACGAAGATGGTTTTTGCAACTTCAATATAAGTTAAAATATTTTCAAAACTCAACTTAATCTTTCCTAACCAAGTCCAAATTCTTCTTCCAAATTCCATATTTTCAAATCAAAGTACAATGCAAATGTCTAAGTTCAATTTCAAAATCAAATTACAATTTCAAATCTTCTATTCCAACTTCAAATCAAACCCTTTTTCAAATAAAAGCTTTTCCAAATCAAACTTTTTCAAGTTAAACTTTTTAAAAATTTCGAAGTGTTTATTTTCAATCGAACTCTTGTCCAAACTACCATTGACCTTATTCCTAACAAAAGGTTACGCAGACAACCCTCATGGGTGCAGTCACAATCTTTTTCAAATTTTCAATTTCACAACCTTTTTCAAATTCCATAATCTATTTCAAGTTTTCAATTTTTAAAACCTTATTTCAAACTTCAAATCTTCTTTTCAAATCTATTTTCAAAGTCAAATCATCTTTTCGAATGAATTTTCAAAATCAAAGTCTTTTCTTACACTTGCATATCATACACCATATAGTTTTTTTCAAACTAGATATAATTGGGCTTTTATTAATCGAAGATTCTAAATGAGTGAACCTAGGGTGAATAGACATATAGGTACTGAAAGGGTGGGGTAGAGTGATGGCTTAGTGCGTCTTCCCTACACGTAACCAACCTCCGAACTTAGATCACTATTTTCAAAGACCAAAATGGAGTTATTTTCAAAAAGGGCTTAAATCTTTCCGAAGGTTGCCAAACAACCTGTTTTCTTAAAACCCTCTCTTAAGGAAGTTTCAAAACCTTTTTCAAAAATCCTAAGTTTAATATTCGGATTGCACTTAGTTTTAGGTGATCTAACTCACCTTAATCAAGTTAGGTGGTGATTCTAAATCTTTTCCAAAAGCTGTTAATCAAATCAATTTCTATTTCAAACCTAATCGCACTTGTCCTTCTAAGAGGATAAGTTCTAACAAGAGAGTACCGTGTTTTTCCCACTTGTGTGTATTTTTTTGTGAGTGCGAAAAATTAGGGTGCGACGTACACATAACCGTGAAAACCAGGGGAAACATGGTGTTAAGGTTCCTGGTGGACAATGGGTCAGCTTTAAATGTTTGCTCGTACTCAACCCCGGTAAGGCTGGGTATGGACCAAACGTATCTTAACTGCAGCACTACCATTATCCGAGCCTTCGACGAATCCCAGTAAGAAACCATGGGAGAGATCAAGATGCCTGTCATAGTGGCACATGTAAGCTTCACTATAAAGTTCTAAGTCCTACAGATACTTTCAGCCTACAACATGTTGTTGGATAGACCATGGATCCATTCGGCAGGCACTGTACCCTCTAGTCTCCATCAAAAGGTCAAGTTCATCATTGGTGTCAGGCTGATCACCATCATCGCTGAAACTGAGTACGCCATCTACAAAGTAGATGAGATCCCATATGATGGAGCGACAGTTTCCTCCAGTTTCCAATCCTTAGAGTATGTCACAATGGTTTAAGAAGAAGACCAAGTAAAGCCAAAACATTCTTCAAATTCCCAAATAATAGCTCGCTACTTCTAAAAAGAGGGTATCAACCCAGAAAGGGGCTCGGGAAAAATCTGCAAGGAAGGTCAAAGAAAGTGGAGTTGCTAACCGCATAACCCCCAATTGGGCTAGGGTATAAACCAACCAAGAAGGAGGTATGGGAACAATGGAGAGAAAGGAAAATACCTACCATTGAAGGCGGATTGATCGACCACTTTGCCTTGCTTAGTCTACTTGGGCCGCAGCAAGAGAATGCTCCTAGCTCTTCTTAGGAAGTCCTAATGGCCAGTATTGATTATCCCCTAGAAAAAGAGATACATAATGCTCCCATCTGGCTAGCTGGGCCGGGCAAAAAATCCAGCAATTGGACTAGCAAAAGTCTCATCTGGGCGCGAAACTTTTGGTATTAAAGATCATCAATAAAAAGTCCAAGAGCGGCAGACTCACCTTTCTCATTTTCTTTAAATCATGCTTTTTTATTTTCAATTTTTGCAAATGTGAGTCATCAAATAAAATTACTGTTTAGATTATGAGACAAATCTCTTATTTTGTTCCTTACCAAGGACCCCCAAATTCAACGCCTTGCTCAACTAATTGAGGGAATACTTTTGTTGAAAGCCATGACTTCGATGCTGAGTTTGATTATCGATCCTTGGGAGTAGAATTTGAGATACATCAACCTCCTCATCAATAACACAGCAGGGCACAAACTGTTCTTATTCATGGATGAATTTTCGGGATACAACCAGATCAAAATAGCAGAAGAAGACCGAGAAAAGACCTCTTTCATCACCCCATGGGGAGTGTATTTCTATTGAGTAATGCTCTTTGGGCTCCGAAATGCGGGAGAAACTTACCAGAAGGCCATGGTGACCTTATTCCACGACATGTTGCATCAAGAGGTGAAAGTCTATGTCAATGATATGATTGTAAAGTCAAAAGTATGAGAAGACCACCTAGTCAATCTACAGAAGGTATTCGACCAGCTTTGGAAGTACTAGCTCAAGCTAAATCCATCCAAATGCACTTTTGGAGTTTCTTTAGGGAAATTATTGGGGTTCATCGTCAACAAAAAGGGAGTTGAGATCGACCTAGCAAAAGTCAAATTCAGTGTCGAAATGCCTCCCCTGAGGGGGGAAACAAAGATTCGGTAGTTTCTAGGGAAGTTAATTTAATCAACTGCTTCATTGCCCAGACTCACCTTTGCGAGCTAATTTTCAAACTACTCAAGAAGAATGTTCCAAAAGAATGTAATAAAGACTGCCAGATTGTTTTTTAAAAGATCAAAGGATACCTTCAGAAAGCTCTAATCTTGGTGGCACCCACTCCAGGGAAACTGCTTCTGATGTACCTAACCATTCTGAACACCTCCATAGGGTGTCTTAGGGCGACATGACAAAACTAGCAAGAGCAAGCTATCTACTATCTCAGTAAGAAATTTTTACCATATGAAGTGAAGTACTCAGCTCTGGAAAAGAAGTGTTGTGCCTTGGCTTAGGCAGCCCACCTACTGCGATACTACATACTCTACCATACAACATTTCTCATTTCTCAAATAAATCTGATCAAACACATCTTTGAGAAACCAACCCTATCCGGTAAGATTGCCCGATGACACATGATCTTATCGGAATTTGACATCACATTCACTAGTCGCAAGGCAGTCAAGGGGTAGGTGATAGCTGATTATCTCACTGAGAATCCTATAGAAGATTGCTAGTCAATGGAGCATCATTTCCCTAACGAGGACATACTATATGCTAAAACTACAACCAGGAAGACAGAAAAGCCAGTTGGAAGATGTACTTTGATGGGGCCTCAAACAAAAAGAAAGTCGGAATTAGGGCAGTAGTAGTATTATAAGCAGGCAGTCACTACCCTATCGTAGGTAAGTTAAAATTGGACCTCTGCACCAACAACATCGCCGAATATGAGGCTTGTGTTCTAGGCTTAAGATTAGCCACAAAGATGAAAATTGGCAAGCTAGTTGTATTTGGGGACTCTGACTTGGTCATTCGATAGTCTAAGGATGTGTACCAAACCACAAGTGCCAAGCTTTCCCATACCACCAACAGTTTAAAGACCTACGCCAAATGTTCCAAAACATAGACTTTCGCCACATTCCTCACATAGAGAAGAGCTTCGTTGATGCCTTGGCCACCCTGGCTACAGCCATCAAGGTAGACAATGGAACGGAAATCCCGCTACTCCAGATCTTCATCAGAGATGCCCCCTCTTATTATCTTCATGCTAGCATTGTGCCAAATGGTTGACTATGGTTTTATGACATTATGAGATACATGCAGCTAGAAGAGTTTCCTAGCTAAGCCTCTCATAACGATCAAAAAACCATCTGCAGAATGGCCAAGCACTACGTTATAGTGGGGAATGAGCTCTTCAAAAGGTCTTTGTTTGTCCCACTGAAATGTGTAGATGCTACGGCTAGGAAAATCATGAAAGAGGTACATGGGGGAACCTGCAGCCCACATATGAATGGTCATACCCTTTCCAAGAAGATCATTAGGATATGTTACTACTGGTTAACTATGGAATCAAACTGCATCTAATATGTTCTACAATGCCATAAGTGTCAAATACATGGGGATATGATCAAAGCCCCACTGACTAAGCTCCAGCCAATTTCAGCACCATGGCCTTTCTCCATGTGGGGGATAGACATGGTAGGCCCCATCACTTCCAAGACCCCCAATGGCCACCAGTTCATCCTGGTTGCTATAGACTACTGGACTAAGTGGGTAGAGGCAGCCTCGTATGCCCAAGTTATGAAGAGGGTAGTCAACAAGTTCATTAAGAATCACATTATCTACTGATTTGGAATTCCAAAGTCTCTCATATCAGATAATGCCTCCAATTTGAACAATGAGATGATTCCTTCGCTCTGCTCTAAGTTTCATATCACTCACTGAAATGTTGTTGCTTATTATCCGCAAATGAATGGAGCAGTAGAAGTAGCTAATAAGAATATCAAAAAGATCATCCGAAAATTGATTGACAACCACCAAGACTGGCAGGAGAAGCTCCCTTTTACACTAATGGCTTACCGAACAACCATAAGAGTATCAATCGGAGGAACCCCATATGAGTTGGTCTATGGGACAGAAGCCGTTCTCCCAGTTGAAGTGGAAATCCCATCCTTGAGGATCATAATAGAAACAAAGCTAGAAGAAGCAGATTGGGTTTAAGATCACTATGCTCAAATCTGCCTACTAGATGAGAAACGGTTGGTAGCTATCCACCATGCCCAGTACAACAAAAAGCGGATGATCCAAACCTTCCACAAAAAGGTTTGACCCCAATCCTTCCAACCAAGGGATCTTGTATTAAAGAAAATTCTCCCAAATCAGAAGGAAGCCCGGGAAAAGTTTGCCCCCAAATATGAAGGGTCATGAAGAGAGTATCTTTCATAGCTCTTATCATCTTGTTTTACCTTTTATGGCAGAGTTTGAATTTACATAATGAAAGTTCTGCATACTAAGCAGTGCAATCCAAAATGAAGAGAGGCCATCATTCTTGTCCCCATATAGTTCGAAAAACAACCATTGCAAAACCCATTTGAGCCATTTCATTTTCATTTAAAAAGTTTTCACCCAGCCTTTAGACCGCCACACACATTGGGTAGAAAAAGAAAAAAAAAAAAGGGTGGTCGGCTACTACAAGTAAAAGTATAAAAATCCCCCCCTAAAGAGTCCAAATCAAAAAGACAACTCAAATAAAGCGGCTTTAGGCTTGAAACCCAAAGTAGAGCAATAGGTTGGAGCCTCTACCCTTTTCTTTCCAAAAACCCATGAAACTAAACCCATAATATAACCCCGATAAAGCTCTCTCTGATTGCTATAAACTGCTTAGTTCGAAAGAGCTCCTCTTGAGAAACAAGGATGATGCTTAAAAAGAGTGAAGGATATGGTAGGAACATGTCTTATGCCTTTCGAACTCCTGTTTTAAAAAAATAAAAAAAATCATAACCTCGAGGACATGATGAAAACCTGAAAGGGCGTCATGGGTAAAAACGTAGGGGCATGGCAAGATACAAAGCTACCAACTAGGTGAAAACCCACAAAGGGCGCCTTAGTGTAACAATGGCAGAGCTGGTGCTGGTGAAAACCCACAAGGCACTAATAGCAAAATGAGCTATAAAAAAAAAAACTCCTCCAGTTTCGGATCTTGGTTCTTAGCAAAGATATTCCAAAGTGTTGATAGTTGAAATCAGATAAAGAGGTCACGGGGATCACGGAAAGGCATTCTCGAGATTAGCCAGGCATAATAAAAGAAGAAGGGAAGCCTTATAAAGAACATTCTAAATAAGACTTGTCAAGTCACCATCAAAAACAGTGAATCATAATGTTGTACTGACCCTACAGGGAAAAGCTTATTCAAAAGCCAAAATGACTATGAATGGTGTAAATCATTTGTTGAAATAACAAAACAAACTAAAGAAACGACTCTATCAAAATTGCAAGAACTCAAGGACATAATCCTGGATGGACAGTAGGAAGCGAGAACAATATCATGCCTATCATCATCAGAAGAAAAATCAAATGAAAACGCAAGATCCATCCACCAATAACTACTCCGACATGTGATGGCTCTGTTGCCTCAGTAGACAGAATGGCAATCGCATGAGCCATATGCAACCACTTCCTCCTGTAAGAAGCACCGAGACCACCCTCACTGCACAAAGCCTTAGCCAGTTGTGCACAAAGAAACCCGAGCCTGGGGCCACTGTGAGTGGCGCACAGCCAAGTTGGGCCCGCCTTGGCCTTTTGCCTGCCAAAACCAGTTTTAAATGGCCTCTTGACCCCATTTTTAAGCTTCAACCTCCAATTTTCAAATTTTTGAAACCTCCGGTCCCTCTTACTACCCCACAACCTTCGTTGGGTGCTTACTTTGTCGTTTTCTACCTTTACAAGTAAACACAGAAAAAGAGGGGCAGCTGTTAGCACCCCATTTTGGCCAATCGGCGATCTTCGGCCTGACTAAACGCACTTACAAACCAACACAAGCATACTCAAGCCCAAATCAGCTTTCCAAATCTAATTCGATCTATCAACTACTTCACAGGCCCATTAGACCCAATAGAGGCAAAATGACTAGAATGACCCACGTGCATTAGTCAATCCAATCTAGCCTAACACGTCTTTCATAAGACGATAAGTCTATTCAAATTCAAAGTCAATGTCAAATCCAATAGTCCCATCATTCGAGAAAGTTGATCCCTCAATGATGGTAAGACCATTTAACCCAGTATAGTATGATCACCGAAAAGTTTATTCCCTGGATCCGTAAAGCCTCTTTCACACTTATCTCTAGAAAGCACTTAAGTCCCCGAGATGAAAGAGCAGTTCACTTCTGGCGCCTGTTAGCCTACCAATATAGAATGTCTGCTAGTCTGGCACGTTTATTGAGAAAGCAAAAACTCCTCTAGAACGGAAGATCATCCAAGTTTGGCACATTCCTTGAGAAAGCACAAGCCCTTTAACAACGGAAGACCGTCTAAGTTTGGCACGACCTTTAAGAAAGTTTATCCCTCAAGGCGGTAAGACCCTTTCAAACCTGTCCACCGAGAAAGTGCCAACTCCTCAGACAGAAGTCTAGACCAGATGCAGACCGGTCAACACCAACGCTTGTTAGCTAGTCCCAGTGAAAAATGAGCATTTTGCTCATAGCAGGCCCAACACGTTCTTCGAGAAAGTACTAAGTTATTAGAATGGTAAGACCACCTTTTTAGGTCGTCCCTAGACGGTTCGACATGTCCAGTGCCATCCAGTCGACCCCGGTCCTTTTCCGTAGGTTTCTCAGTCAAAATGACTATTTTGCCCCTAGAAAACCACCCCAACTCTGCATATCAAACCAGTAACCACCCCTAGTTAACTCTGGTTTACCCTAGTCAACTCTGGTCAACCCAGTCAACTCTAGTCAACCCCAGTCAACCCTGGTCAACCTCAGTCAACTTAGTAAATCCCGACCAATCTTGGTCAACCCTGGAGCTCCTAAAATGAGGTAACCGTTATCCGGTCACGCTCTTCAAACACACCGGCTTTTGGAATCAAACCAGCAACCTCTAGGGCACTTTCCAGAGTATTCCCTTCCATTTCTGGCTTGGCCCCACCGTTCGACACTTTCCTTTTCGAACCAGAACCTCTCTACTCCACTTCGAGTGAAGCATGACCCATTTTTAGCCTTGGGCCACTTCTAGAGGTGCACACCAACCCCCCAGGCTGTCAAAAGTGTTTACAAATCGACTAGCACCCAAGAAGCCTATATCCAACCTTTTTTCCAAGCCTCAATAAATGAGCTTGTGCCACTCTTAGTGGCACATGGCGAAAGCTCAGGCGTGCGCCACTAAGAATGGTGCACAAATCCTCTGGTTTTGCACTATAAATACAGACCTTCCTCTTCACTATTTTGGGGTAAAAAAAATCCAGAAAACTCTCCCCCTATCTTTAGACAACTCCTGGAGCCCTATCTCTCTTTCTTAAAGTCCTATCAGTTGAGCCCTAGCCTGAAGCTCCAAAGTCTTAGCCTCCAAGCTCCACCTAAGGTCCACCCCGCTGCCCGAAAGCTCCTGACGTCTTCTCAAGACCAAGGTCCAAGCTTTGATCGAAGAAACAAGAAACAAGACAAGATAATCCTCTATTTACCTTTCCATATTCTCCACTCTCTCTTCTCCCTCCGAGCCCACTTGGGTTCTTCTCATTTTTAACCCCCATCTTCTAAACCCCCCTTTCTTGCATGCTTGGAACAAGAGGACGCTAAGTCCATGTCGAGAGTGGACGAGAGGGGACTACCGATTAGGACTCCCTTCTTGACTTTCACTAGCCTCACGGCATAGCCTTAGGGCCCTCTTGCAATGTGGTAATACCTAACTTTGTATCATTCATGTCATTACTATCGTTGTCATACATTTGCATTTTTCTCATCTCTTTATTCCTAAAAATCAGTTTCAAAGTTGCTTTCTAAAAACCACAATTCTAGGTTAATCCTAACCCTTTCATGGTTAGGATTTTCCTAAAAAAGTGTGACATTTGAAATGGCTTCTAATAGCCTATATTGTTTTCTTTTCAAAAAACACAATCCCGAAACGATCCTAGTTATTCCATGACTAAGGTTGTCACGGGAAATATGCAACATTCAAAACGACCCGAAAAGGTTTACATTTTTGGCCTCGTGCCTTTATTATTTTTCAAAGTCACGAGCCTAAAGTGATTCTTGCCTTCTAATGGCTAGAATGGCTTAAGGCAAAGTACGATATTCATTTGGATGTCTAAAATCCAAGTTAGGGTTTTGGGCCCTAAAACATATTTTCAAAAGACTCAGTTTTCAAACCAGTTACAAAACTCACATTTGTTAAACCCTTGAAGTTCAATCCTTTGAAAATCTTATCTTTGCTAACTTAGAAACCTTTCATTTTTAAACCAAAATCATACCTTTTTTCAAAACCCTCAAAATCCTTAATTTCCAAATCAATCAAACCTTTCATTTTCAAACTTTCCTTTTTGTAAGCACCCCAGTTTTGCCCGCTCGGCAATCTTCGAGCTAACCAAGCTCACTTTCACACATCACGTGCATATTTAGACTCTAAGCCCACCTTTTTAACTTGAATTTAGTCCACCAGTCGCTTCTCGGGCCCGTAGGGCCCACTTGAAGCTAAATGACCGTTTTATCCCTAGGCTTTCGAACGCCCCAGGAACCACACCGGCTCTGGGTATCAAACCGGTAACTTTTCAAGAATACTTTTTATAGTATTCTCAACCTTTCTTTATCTTTCCGGATCATTCCGAGTCAGTTCCGGCCAACCTGGTGCGAAATGACCATTTTGCCCCTGGTGGGTCGGTCACCTTTTTCGACCACACCGGCTCTGGGAATCCAACCAGCAACCTTTGGGAACATTCTAAATAATGTTTTCAAATCCCAAATCTGCTTCCGAGACAGTCCGAGTTTGTCCCGGTAGTTTCCCAATCCAATTGACCGTTTTGCCCCTAAAGGCCCGGTCAACCTTTCCAACACATCTCGTACTCATTTTTCAAGTCAAATACCTCCGAGACACTATTTTAAGTGTTCCTGCTCTTTTCCGGCCTTCTGGGTCATTCCCAGCTTCTTCAAATCTTTCCCAGACTTTCCTGAGTCACTCCTAGTGAAGTCAGGCTAAAAATTACATGGTAGTCACTAGTACAGGCACCCAAATCTAGTCAAAGATACGTTGCTTGCCGACCTTAAATATTTTCTAAATGGCTGGCGCCACTAGTAGTGGCACCAAGCCAAAAATTGGCCTGGCGCCACTCGTAGTGGCGCTAGTGTAAATTTTGACCTGGCGCCACTACAACAGGCACCAGTGTTGTCCAACCTCTATAAATACAGAGCCTCTTCCAGCGTGAAAAGGATCTGCAAATTCAACCTAAAAATCATATAATTCGATATACAGAGCTCGAGCACCTCCTAAACCCTAACTTCCCTGGGTTTTCCAAACCCTAGCCACCATACACAAACCCTAGCCTCCTATACACTAGCCTTCAACCCTCCTTCGAAGACTTGAAGAGTTACAATCGGAAGTTTGAAGATTGGAGGCGGCTCTTGAAGATTGAAGACGAAGATCAAGACAAAGACCGAAGATCGAAGACAAGCAAGGCGCGCCAAATAAACAAGATATACGGTAGGCTCCCTATTTAAATTTCCACACTTCCCCCCTCTCTCTTCTCTCTCCTAACCCACTTGGGTTTTCTCTATTTTAATCCCCCATCTCTTTCCCCCCCCCCTTTCTTTGCATGCTTGAAACAAGAGGATTCCCGGTCCATGTGTAGGATTGGGTTATTGGAGAGTCACCGTGTCGGGGGCTTTCTTCTAGTCTAACGAGAGACCACATGGATTCGGCCCCCTTGATTATGTGGTGAAGCCTTAGCCTTGTATGTTCACAACCCCAAAATTGCATTGTGCATATCATGATCTTGCATCTTCCAAAAGTAGTTTTCAAAGTTGTTTTTCAAATCATTTTTAAACTTGTTTTCAAAATTGCATCAAAATCTCCTTTTCAAAAACTTGTTTTCAAAACCACAGTCCTAGGGTGATTCTAGCTTTTTCATGGCTAGGATTGCTTTAGGAAAGTGTTATATTCAAAGTGACCAATATGGTCCATATTTTCAAATCTTATTGTTTTCCAAAACTACTTTCTTAAAGTGGTTCTAGCCTTCTTATGGCTAGAATCGCTTTAAGGAAGTGAGACGTTTTTATACCTTCTAAAAATTCTCTTTCCAAATCTTTCCTCCTAAAAATCTCTTTTTCAACATACTTTCCTAAAACTCTTTCCAAAAATCTATTTTTCAAAACCTCCTTTTTCAACTCCTTTCCAAAATTCTCTCCCCAAAATCCACTTTCCAAAAACACTCCCTAAAGATCTTTCTAAAAACTCTCTTCCCAAAATCTTCCTTCTAGAAATTCCCCTCTAGGATTTTCCTTCTAAAATCTTCGTTTCCAAAAACACACTTTCCAAAAATTCCTTCTCTTTAAAATCTTTTTCCATAAACTCTATCTTCAAATTCACTTTCCAAAAACTCCTCCCTAAGATTCCCTTCTAGAAAACCTTCGTTTCCAAAAACACACTTTCTAAAAATCCTCTTTCCTTAGAGCCCAAATCAAACCCTAGAACTCACAATTACGAAACCCTAATTTTCTTTCCAAAAACATGATTTTCAAACTTTGCCCCAAACCTAGATTTCCAAAACCTCTTGTTTTCACATCCAAACTATACACATTTCTAAAACCTCTTTTCTACGTCAAAATTCTACACTTCCAAATCTAGTGTTTCTAAAACTTTCCTTTCCAAATCCTTGCCCAAATCCAATCTTCCCATTTACGAAACTAGATCTCGTCCTCCGTTTTTGGAAACAAAATCAAACCTTTGCTTTTAGAAACCAAATCTAATCCCTTCCTAATCCAACTCTTTCCTAAATTCAAACCTTTCCTAATCTCAAGATTTTCTAAAAAACTCTAAAACTTTCAAAATCTTAAACTTTCTAAATGTCAAAACTTTCTTAAGTTAAGACTTTCTAAATCTAAGACTTTCTAAATTCTAAACTTTCCTAAAGCTTCAAATCTTTTTGAATCCAAAACTTTCTAAACTCACAAATTTCTTATTTTCAAAACTTCCTTGTTTTTGAATCTTTCCAATTTTCAAAACTTCCCTATTTCAAAACATTCCAAATTCTAAAATTTCTAACTTTCAAAACTTCCTAATTCAAAACTTTCCTAAGTTGAAACTTTCTTAAATTCAAAACTTTCCTAAGTTAAGACTTTCTTAATTCAAAACTTTCCTAATTTCAAAACTTTCCTAATTTGAAAACTTTCCAAAATGAAACTTTCCCAATTTGAAAACTTTCCTAAATCAGACATTTCCTAATTCAAATATTTCCTAAATCTAATCTTTCCTAATCTCCTAAACCTTCCAAGACGAGTCAAATCTTTTCTAAGTCTAGGTTTCCTAAACTTCCATTTTTCCAAAACAAGTCTAAATCTTTGTTCCAATCTCTTCAATTTCAGAATTCTAAATTTCAATTTTCAATCTTCTATTCTAAGTTCAATCTCTCAATTTTCTAATCCAATTTTCAATTCAATCTCTTTCTTTCAAATCAATCTCTTTTCAATCGGACTCTTATCCGAACTACGACTGACCTGATTCCCCGAAAGGGATACGTAGGTAACCTTCATAGGTGCGGTCACAACACTTTTCAAACTTTCAATTCCACCCTCATGGGTGCGGTCACAATTTCTTTTAAATTTCAAATTCCTCCATATTTTCCAAATTTCAAATTCCAAAATCTTTCCAAATCTCTAATCTATTTTCAAATTTTCAATTTCAAATTTCTATTTTCAAATCTCTACTTTTAATTTCCAAAACTTTTCAATTTCAAATCTATCCAATTTCAAATCTCTTTCAAATCAAATCAATTTCTTTTCAAATTTATTTCCAAATCTATTCTCCAACTCTCTCTTATTTTGCACTTGCATCTCATGCATCATTTCTTTTTCAAAGTGGGTAGGATTGAACTATAGTTAGTCAAAGACTCTCATAGGTGAATCTAGGGTAGATTGACATGTAGGTACCGAAATGGCAGGGTAGGGTGATGGCTTAGTGCGTCTTCCCTACACGTAACCAACCTCCGAACCTAGAATCACTGTTTTCATAGACCAAAAAGGAGTTATTTTTCAAAAAAGGGCTAAATGTTTTCTAAAGGTTGCTAAACAACCTGTTTTTCTTAAAAATCGTCTCTTGAGAAGATATTTTCAAACTCATTTTCCAAAAACCCTAAGTGTAGTCTTTGGACTATCCTTAGTTTTTAGGTGACCTAACTCACCTTAATCAAGTTAGATGGCAACTCTAAAACCAATTTTCAATACAAACCTCGTCACACTCATTCTTTTATGAGGGTGAGTTCTAACGAGAGAGTACAACATTTTTTCCGCTTGTGTGAGTATTCCTCGAGTGCGAAAAATCTGGGAGCGACACTTTTTAAATCGATTGAATCAAAAACTTCTATTTCAAATCCCTCAAATCACTCTTTTTTCAAACCTTCCAAATTGAAACCTAAATCAACTCCTCCCATTTTGGAAACAATCCAAACTTACATTTTTCAACCAAATCAAATCTTTTCAAAAAAGAAAACAAAAAACTTTCCAAATCTTTTCGAAATGAAACAAATCAAATCCTTTACAAAAAATAAAACAAATCTTTTCCAAAAAAAAATAAAATCTTCTCAAATAAAATCTTTTTAAATCTAATCTTTTCAAGTTAAATCAAATCTTTTCAAATCAAGGAAACATTTCCAAATCCAATCTTTTTAAAAATTAAACATTTCAAAAATCAAATCTTCCTGAAAGGAAACATTTTCAAAATCCAATATTCACAAAAAGGAAATCTTTCAAAGTCAAACTTTTCTGAAAAGTAACATTTTCAAACTCAAACTTTCCTGAAAAGGAAACTTTCTAAAAATGAAAAATTTCTAGAAATAGAAACCCATTTCAAAATTCCAACTCCCTCGGACTCTTGTCCGAGCTATGGCTGACCTGATCCTTTTTAAGGAGGTACGTAGACAACCCTTGATGGGGTGCGGTCACAACCCTTTTCAAATTTTTAATTCCACAACCCTTTTCAAATTTTCAATTCCACAACCCTTTTTAAATTCCCAATTCCGTAACCATTTTTCAAACTCAATTCTATCTTTCAAACTCTATTTCAAACTTTGTTTTCAAGTATTTTCTAAGTGGATAGCATTAAACATAGGTAACCAAGGAGTCATAATTAGGTGAGTAAAAGGTGAATAGACATATAGGTACCGCAAGGGCAAGGTAGGGTGATAGTCTTACGACATCTTTCTTACACTTAACCAACCCTCGAACTTAAGAATTTATGTTTAAAAGACCAAAACTAGAGTCAATTTTTAAAAGGACTTTTCAACATTTTTAAGGTTATTAAACAACCCTATCTTCTAAAAACCTCTCATAAGTACATCTTTTAAAAATACTTTCCAAAACCTACGTTTAACCCTTGGGTTTTACTTGGTGGAGATGACCTAGCACATCTTTAAATATGTTAGGTGGTGACTCCAAAGACCTTTTCAAAAAAGCCCTAATCAATTTAATTTTAAAAATTCAAACCCCATAGCATTTGTCCTTCTAGGAGAATGAGTTCTAACGAGATAGCATTGTGCTTTTTTCCGAGCCAAGAGGGTTTGGTTAAAAAAAAAACAGGGCGCTACAAAGAGGACTAGTGCTACTGATGAGGAGAGGGTCGCCTTATTAGAGCTACTGTAAAATATGCCCCAGCTGAGGCTATTGAAGATGTTGAGACTATCCCTGCCGGAGCTGATGCTAAGGTTAAGGTTGAGATAGCTTTTTGAGTGGGCCCATAGTGGAACTACTAGTTGGGAGACTTCTCAGCAAAACTGAGCGCGGGGGTGCCACAGGAGACTGCTTCATGCTTTTGACTCTCTTGCCTTGGAATTTGAAAGAGAGGACATTGATCCGTCTTTGGTCGGGATCTCTTGGTGTTTGAATGTAGGGTGTTGGCTTAATTGTTGGATTTTAATTTTGGCAGATATGATGGGATTCTTGTTGACATATCTCTGAGAGGGGTAATGCTTCTCTTGAGTTAACTTCTGGGAGAAATGAGATCATCTTTGGCCGGTTCAATTAGAATGGATCAACTAGTTTGGAAGGGAGGTGTATGGTGGGGCGTTGCCCCAATTTTCATGGTTTGAAAAAAGGTTATTCAATGTTGATTGGGAGGTCCAGGGTGGGTCATTACCCCATTCTTTATTTCTTATCGGATATGGAGTGCAGGATCATAGCTCAAGCTATTGGGGCCGACTCCATTCATTGAGGGGTGTAGTTTAAGAGCAGCATAGATATTTTAATCTTTTATCTAAGAGGGTTGTAGATAATTTAGGCTCTTCTCTAGGAGCTGTGTTGACTTGCTGGCCTAGTTGAAATCAGATGCCCTAAGATGATATTGGGGTCATTGAGCTATGTAGTGCATGGGGACACACCTTATGGAGTCAGAGAATTAGTTTGATGATGACTGGCTGATATGGTTTGCTAAGATGGATTTCTTGTGAGTTAAGTTATGCTAGAGACTTTGGGCTTCTGACCTGCCCTCGTTAGATTGTACTGTGGATGGCTGGATGCTTATGGATAGTAGGATGCTTTGGATAACTGAATGTTCTGGATGGCTAGATGGTTGGATGTCTAGATATTGGGCTTTGTCAGGTTGCGACATTAGGATGTTGGGCTTGAGGACACCTTAGATCTTGAAAAAGCTTAAGGAGATGCCCCTTGGACTTGTACCTATCTTCGCATTTTGTTAGTAATATCAAGATATAACAAACTAAGTTTTAATAAATGACTTAAGAGATTCATGCCTATTACTTTGCTATGCTGAGTTTGGAAATTTGTTACCAATGCATGTTTCCTACAGGTTGGCATCTCTTGACCCATTGTTGAGGCGTGAGACTTTGTTGTTTCGTTAAGGCTGTTTTGTTGTTATTACTTGGACTGCAAATCAAAAGAATTGACTCTTTTCTTTTTTTTCCTTTTTCTCTCATTTAAACTATTTTTGCCACCCGTGCCCTTGCGGGTTTTCACAGATGCCGATTTTACCATTTTTGTACGTTAGTGCCTATTTTTGGATTTTCATTGCGTATGTAGTTTTGTGTCTTACCATGACCCTACTTTTTTACCCATAGACCCCGAATGGTTTTCACTGTGTCCTCAAGCTATGCTTTTTCTCTTGATTTCTCTTGTTAATGCTGATAAAGATGACTTCATGCTTAATAAGAATGGGAGTGTTGAGTGCTTTGATTTGAAGGGACTATTGATGATGAAATCAGTTGTTGACTGAAGTTACTACTTTGGTTGTAGATGTTACTTTTGACATTGAGTCTCGAGTGAGTTAGAATTTCTGCTAGATAAAGCATTTCCTAGTGTAATCATTGTAAGCACCCACCCTATTTTTGCCTGCTCGGCAATCTTCGATCTGTCCGAACTCATATTCAAACTGATACAAACACATTCAAGTTCAAATCAATTTTTCAGACTCAATCTAATTAATCAATCGTTTCACGGGCCTGAAGGGCCCAACAGAGGCAAAATGACAAAAATGCCCTTGGGGCATTGCTCGGTCCATTTCCAGTTGGCACATCTTCATAGAGACGATAAGTCCTTATTTCAACATGAATTACCATTTCAATTCCAATCCAGACCAATCAAATTTAATCCTGAATGCCTTTCAAGAAAGTTGATCCCTCAAGCAATAAGTCCATCCAATTTAACACGTTCTCCGAGAAAACTCCTTGGAATGATAAGTCCCTTCAAACCCGTCAACCGGAACAGAACCTAAGTCCCCTAGATGGTAGAACAGTTCACTTTTGGCGCCTGCTAGCCCACTAATGTAAAATGTTCGTTATTCGGTACATCTTTCGAGAAAGTTCATTCCTTAGATAATAAGGCCACCTAGCAGCTTCTCAAGATCTGGTAGTCTCTTGAATGAACGCGTACCATTAGAGTGACGAAAACACTCACATACATCACAACCATCAGAGTGGTGGAAACACTCGTAAACAGGTTGACATCGGGAATTACCAACAAACCCCCTATGCCATAGGACCGAACTCGCCTCTTGGCCGTGGTACGTTTACCAAAGGACAAGATACCTTTGGAAACCAGCTCATCACACTCCATCAGAGTGACGGAAACACTCAAAACCCAGGTCAACACTAGTGTCTGCTAGCCCACTCCAATAAAAAATAATCAAACTGCCCATTGGGCCTTTTTCGACACTCTTTTTGAGAAAGTACCTAAGTCCTCAGAGTGATAAGTCCACCTTTCCAAGATTGTCTCAAAGAGAATCCGGTATGTTGAAGTGCCTTCCAGTTGGTTCCGTGTCAATTCCGAGATCATCTAGTTAAAATGATCATTTTGCCTTTAAGCATTCGTTTGCCTTTAGGAACTACACTGGCTTTGGGTATCAAATCGATAACCTCTTAAGGATGCTTCTAATAGTATTTCCAGCCTTTCAACATTTTTTTGGATCATTCCTAGTCTATTACGACGAGTTCAGTGCAAAATAACCATTTTGCTCCTAGTGGGCCGATCACCTTTTCCAACCATACCGACATTGGGTATCAAAACGGCAATCCCTTAAAACATTCTAGATAGTGTTTCCAATCTTCAAGCCTTTTCATAGGACATTCCAAGTCCATTCCGATAGTTTTTCGGTCTAGTTGACTATTTTGTCCCTAATGGCTCAGTCAACCATTTTAACAATTCCGATATTATTTTTCAAGCTCGTTACCCCTGTGACAATATTTCAAGGGTTTTTACCCATTTCTGGCCTTCTGGATCATTTTCGACCTCCTAGAACATTCTCGGACCTAGTGGAGCCAAGCCAAAAATTGCATAGTAGTCACTAGGACAAGCGCCCAAATCTTCTGTCTTGCATACCATGGGTCAAAGATACGTTTCTTGCCACCCTAAAAACTTCCCTAAGTGGTTGGCGCCACTATTAGTGGCGCTTCTGTAAATTTAAGCCTCGCACCACTACAATAGGTGCCAGGTTAATTTAAGTTACCTATAAATACAAACCTTCCCCCTGCGTGAAAAAGATCCGCAAACTTAGTCCAAAAACTCTATTTCTTGAAATACAGAGCTCGAAGTTTCTTCAAACCCTAGCCCTCTCTACCCTCTTCAAACCCTAGCCTCAAGACACTTAAATCCTAACATCCATACACTCATACACCAGCCTCAAAGTAAGCCATTGAAGACTCAAGTGTTATAAGTTTGAAGCTCTCAAGGTCCAATTAAAGCAAAGCAAATAAAGTAAGCAAAGCAAGAAGAAGACAAGGTGGCTTTGGATTTATGTTTATATGATTTCCCCCTCTCTCTCCTTCCTCCTAACCCACTTGGGTTTTCTTCTATTTTAATCCTCCATCTTCTACCTCCCTTTCTTGCATGCTTGAAACAAGAGATTTCCCAGTTCATGCCTAGGAAGAACTATTGAAACTCACCGTGTCGGGGGTTTTCTTCTAGTTTAACCTTAAATCGTGTCGATTTAGCCCCCTTGATAATGTGGTGAAGCCTAACCTCTTATGTTCACGACCCTTTTTGCATTGTACATATCATATTCATACATTCATTCAAAATTGTTTTCATAGTTGTTTTCCAAACTTGTATTAAAGCTCTCTTTCAAACCTTGCGTTAAAGTGGTTTTCATACTTGCACTCAAAATCTCTTTTTCAAACTTATTTTCGAAATCACAATCTTAGAGTGATTCTAGCCATTCCATAGTTAGGGTTGTTTTAGAAAAGTATTATATTTATTATGACCATCAAAGTCCATATTTTGGATGTAAATCCTTATTGTTTTTCCTCAAAACCATAATCTTAATATGATTTTAGCCATTCCATGGTTAGGGTTATTTTAGAAAAGTGTGATTTTCAATGGGATCATATTGGTCCATATTTCAAATCCATGTTGTTTTCACAATTACAACCCTAGAATGATTCTAGTCCTTTCATGGTTAGAATCGTTTTAGGAAAGTGAGACATTCAAAAGATTTCGAAGGTCCATATTCAAACCCCTTTCCAAATTCTTTTTTCAAGTTCCTTTCCAAAAGCTCTCTCCAAAAATCTACTTTCTAAAAACTCTATTCAAGCTTCCTTCCTACAAACTCTTTTCAAAAAATCCACTTTCCAAAAAATCTTTTTCTTGGAGTCCAAGTTAAGCCCTAGATTCCATGGTTAGGAAACCCTAACTCTCTTTCCTAAAAAACATGACTTCTCCTTTTGTCTCAAATCATAAGTTTCCAAAAACTATTTTTCACACCAAATCATAGCTTTTCAAATCCATATTTTTAAACATCAACATTTCCAATTTCATGTCAATTTGAATCTTCCAAATTAAGAAACTAGATCAAATCATCCAATTTAGGAAACTAAATCAAATTCTGTAATTTAGGAAACAAAATTAAATCATCTATTTTTTGAAATAAAATCTAACCTTCTACTTTAGGAAATAGAAATCAATTTTTTCCTAACTCAAACCTTTCCTAAATTCAAACATTTCGTAAGTCTAAGCTTTCAAATCTTTCTAAAATCAATACCTTCTAAATTCAATTCTTTCCATAGCCAAAACTTTCCTAAAATGAAACTTTCCTAAATTGAAAATTTTTCTAAAATGAAACTTTCTTAATTTGGTACTTTCCTAAAATGAAACTTTCCTATTTTGAAACTTTCTTAATTCAAAGATTTCCAAAGTTCAATATTTCTTAAACCCTAGCTTTCCAAATCATTCCAAGCCACGTGTTTCTAAAATCAAATCAAATATTTTTTATTCTATTTTAAATCTTGTCTTTCCTAACTCTAAGTTTTCTAAGCTCAAAACTTTCTTTAATCCAATTTGTCAAGTCTAAAATCAAACCTTCTTATTTCAAGTGTATGCTTTAACCCTAGGTTACCTATACCTTAGGATACCTAAACCCTAGTTCAACCCTAATCTTAAGTTAGGAAGTTTCAACTCCTTTCTAAAACTCTTTTCTAAATCAAGATGATTTTTAAATTTCAATCTAAGTAAAGATGTTTTCAAAATTTCAATCTTTCCAAATCAAGTCCAAGTTCTTCTTTCAAGTTCAATCTTTTCAAATCAAAATCAATTTCAAAATCCTCAAGTTTTATTTCAAATCAAAGTCAATTCCAAGTTCAATTTTCAATCTTCTATTCAAAGTACAAATCAAGCATTTTTCAAATCAAACTTTTCAAAAACTTCAAAGTGTCTATTTTCAATCAGACTCTGGTTTGAATTATGACTGACCTGATCCCAGCAAAATGTTATATAGACAACCCTCATGGGTGCGGTCACAACCTTTTTCAAATTTTCAATTCCATAATCTATTTCAAGTTTTCAATTTCTAAAACCTTTTTTCAAACTTCAAATATTTCTTTTCAAATATATTTTCAAAATCAAATCTACTTATCAAATCTATTTTTAAAATCAAATTCTTTTCTTACACTTGCATATCATGCATCATATAAAACATCTTTTTATAGTTCTTTTCAAAGTGGATAGTATTGGATATTGAATAATCAAAGATTCTAAATGAGTGAACCTAGGGTGAATAGACACGTAGGTACGACAAGGGCAGGGTTGGGTGATGGCTTAGTGCGTCTTCCTTACACGTAACCAACCTCCGAACCTAGATCACTGTTTTCAAAGACCAAAATGAAGCTATTTTCAAAAGGGGATTAAATCTTTCCAAACGTTGCCAAACAACCTATTTTCTTAAAAACCCTCTCTTGAGGAAGTTTTTGAAACCTTTTCAAAAATTCTAAGTGTAATCTTTGGATTGTGCTTAGTTTTAGGTCACCTAACTCACCTTAATCATGTTAGGTGGTGGCTCCAAATCTTTTCCAAAAGCCCTTATTCAAATCAAATTCTAATTCAAACCTAGTCGCACTTGTCCTTTTAGGAGGATGAGTTCTAATGAGAGAGTATCGTATTTTTTCCACTTGCTCGTATTTTCCATGATTGCAAAAAATCAGGGGGCTCAACAATCATCTCCCTTTGAAGAGCAATGATAGCAACGACCGATCTAAAAGGTCTTTATTTTGGACTATAATTTGGGCTTGGTTATGGGGTAGTTGAAAAGAAGGGATAAGGCTCAAAACCTTTTGCTTGGCTTTTTAAGACCTATGATCACCTTAGACAGCTAAACTCTCTCTCTTATTGCTGCTCACTCTCTATTTTTCCTTTTTTGCTTTTGGATATAAACATACCCCGACTCTTATGTTTCCTTTGCTATATCTTCACATCTTGTCTCTCTTTTTTTTTTTTTTTGACAATCTCAGACTATTAATTTACACCATGGTGTTCTTATAGATTTTCAACAGGTCAACAGTTTTTATATTTTGCCATGCCTCCACATTTTTTTTTCTAGTTTTCACTATCTTCCTAAGGTCAAGCTTTTTTTTTTTTTTCTCTCTTGGGCACTATTTAAACCTACATCTGCTCTTTATTTCCCTTATCCTATTTACTCTGTCTTGACCTATTGTGGGCGATGTTGCGCCCAGATTTTTCGCACTCGAGGAATACTCACACAAGCTGGAAAAATGTTGTACTCTCTCGTTAGAACTCACCCTCCTAAAAGAATGAGTGTGACTAGGTTTGAATTGAAAATTGATTTGAATAAAGGGCTTTAGAAAAGGATTTGGAGTCGCCACCTAACTTGATTAAAGTGAGTTAGGTCACCTAAAAGCTAAGAATAATCCGACGACTACACTTAGGGTTTTGGAAAATGATTTTGAAAATATCTCCTCAAGAGAGGGTTTTTAGGAAAACAGGTTGTTTGGCAACCTTTGAAAAACATTTAGCCCTTTTTTGAAAAATAACTCCCTTTTGGTCTTTGAAAATAGTGATTCTAGGTTCGGAGGTTGGTTACGTGTAGGGAAGACGCACTAAGCCATCACCCTACCCCGCCCTTTCGGTACCTACATGTCAATCTACCCTAGATTCACCAATGAGAGTCTTTAATTAACATATGTTCAACCCTATTTGCTTTAAAAAACAATGTTTGAAAAGAAACTAACATGATGCATGATATGCAAGTGTAATAGAAGAAATAATTGAAAAATAGATTTGGAAAGAGATTTGATTTGATTTGAAAATGAAGAGATAGAAGCTTGAATTTGGAAAGAAGATTTTGGGAATTGAAAATAGAGATTTGGAAATCTAGGTTTGGGGCAAAGTTTGAAAATCATGTTTTTGGGAAGAAAATTAGGGCTTCTTAATGGTTAGCTCTAGGGCTTAACTTGGGCTCTAAGGAAAGAGGATTTTTGGAAAGTGCGTTTTTGGAAACGAAAGTTTTCTAAAAGGGAATCCAAGGGAGGAATTTTTGGAAAGTGTGTTTTTGGAAACAAGTTTCTTGGAAGGAAAATCTTAGAGGGGAATTTCTAAAAGGGAGATTTTGGGAAAGAGAGTTTATAGAAAGATTTTTGGAGAGAGTTTTTCTAGGAAAGAGACCTAGCGAACGTTTTTGGAAAGTGAACTTTGAAGAGTGCGTTTTGGAAAGGAGTTGAAAAAGGCAAGTTTTGAAAAGAGTATTTAGAAAACAATTTTGGAAAGAGGAGCTTTTGGAAAGCATGTTGCAAAAGAGATTTTTAGGAGGAGTGATTTGAAAAGGGAGTTTTTTTGGAAAATATGAAAACGTCTCACTTTCCTAAAGCGATTCTAGCCATGAGAGGGCTAGAACCACTTTAAGAAAGTGGTTTTGAAAACAACAAGGGTTGAAAATATGGATCATGTTGGTCACTTTAAATGTAACACTTTCCTAAAGCAATCCTAGCCATGGAAAGGCTAGAATCACCCTAGGATTGTGGTTTTGAATACAAGTTTTTGAAAAAGAGATTTTGATGCAATTTTGAAAACAAGTTTAATAACGATTTTGAAAACAACTTTGAAAACGATTTTGGGAAGATGCAAGATCATGATATGCACAATGCAATTTTGGGGTCGTGAACATACAAGGCTAAGGCTTCACCACATAATCAAGGGGGCCGAACCCATGTGGTCTTTGGTTAGACTAGAAGAAAGCCCCCGACACGGTGACTCTCCAATAGCCCAATCCTACACATGGACCAGGAATCCCCTTGTTTCAAGCATGCAAAGAAAGGGGGGGAAAGAGATGGGGGATTAAAATAGAGAAAACCCAAGTGGGTTGGAGAGAGAAGAGAGAGGGGGAAGTGTAGAAATTTAAATGAAGAACCTACCTTGTATCTTGTTTATTTTGCGCGCCTTGCTTTCTTCGGTCTTTGTCTTGATCTTTGTCTTCAATCTTCAAAAGCCGCCTTCAAGCTTCAAACTTCAGATTGCAACTCTTCAAGTCTTCGAAGGAGGGTTGAAGGTTAGTATATGAGTGTATGGGGGTGTGTATGAGTGTATAGGAAGCTAGGGTTTGGAAAACTTAGGGAAGCTAGGGTTTAGGAGGTGCTCAAGCTCTGTATATCGAATTATATGATTTTGAGACTGAGTTTGCGGATCCTTTTCACGTTGGAGGAGGCTTTGTACTTATAGAGGTGGGACAAACCTGGTGCCTGTTGTAGTGGCACTAGGGCAAAATTGCTCTTAGTGCCACTGGGAGTGGCGCCAGGCCAATTCCTGGCTTGGCGCCACTAGTAGTGGCGCCAGCCAGTTAGGAAACTTTATAAGTCAGCAAGCAACGTATCTTTGACTAGATTTGGGCGCCTGTACTAGTGACTACCATGCAATTTTTAGCCTGGCTTCACTAGGAGTGACTCCGAAAAGTTTGGAAATGATTTGAAGGAGCTGGGAATGACCCAGAAGGTTGGAAAGGAGCAAGAACACGTAAAATAGTGTCCTGGAGGCATTTGACTGAACAAATGAGGATAAGATGGGTTGGAAAGGTTGACCGGGCCTTTAGGGGCAAAACGATCAATCGGATCGGGAAACTGCTGGGACGGACTTGGACAGTCCCGGAAGAAGACTCGAGATTTGGAAACATTATTTATAATGTTCCCAAAGTTTGCCGGTTTGATACCTAGAGCCGGTGTGGTCGGAAAAGGAGACCGGCCCACCAAAGGTAAAACGGTCATTTCGCACCAAGTTTGTCGAAACTGACTCGGAATGATCTGAAAAGGTAAAGAAAGGTTGAGAATACTATAAGAAGTAATCTCAGAGGGTTACCGGTTTGATACCCAGAGCCGGTGTGGTTCCTGGGCCGTTTGGATGCCTAGGGGGAAAATGGTCATCTTAACCGGAAAGTCTCGAAATGGTCTAATGGGAATTTTGGTCGTTTTTCACCAAAGTGGGCTAACAGACACTGGTGTTGACCTGGGTTTTGAGCGTTTTCATCACTCTGATGGCGGTCGTCATGGCATAGGGGTTTGTTGGCAATTCCCTATATCGACCTATTTGTGAGTATTTCCGCTACTCTAACGGTTTTGTGAGTAGTTTTGCTACTCGGACCGTCTCGAGGAATAAACTATCTCGAGAGAGGGATTGGAAACGGAACTTACCGTCTTCGAAAAGACGTGCTTGGATTGGAACCGTCTCGAGGAATAAACTGTCTCGAGAGAGGGGTTGGAAAGGGGTTTTATCGTCTTAAAAAAGACGTGCCTAGATTAGAACCGTCTCGAGGAATAAACTGTCTCGAGAGTGGGATTGGAAAGGGGTCTTACCGTCTTGGAAAAGGCGTGCCTGATTTAGAACCATCTCGGGGAATAAACTGTCTCGAGAGAGGGATTGGAAAGGGGACTTATCGTCTCCGAGAAGACGTGCCTGGATTGGAACTGTCTTGAGGAATAAACTGTCTCGAGAGAGGGATTGGAAAGGGGTCTTACCGTCTCCGAAAAGACGTGCCTGGATTGGAACCGTCTCGAGGAATAAACTCTCTCGAGAGAGGGATTGGAAAGGGGACTTATCGTCTCCGAAGAGACGTGCCTAGATTGGAACCGTCTAGAGGAATAAACTGTCTCGAGAGAGGGATTGGAAAGGAGACTTATCGTCTCCGAAGAGACGTGCCTGGATTGGAACCGTCTAGAGGAATAAACTGTCTCAAGGGATTGGAAAAGGAATGTAAAGGACAATGCTCCTAAGGGCATTTTGGTCATTTTGCCTCTTTTTGGGCCTGGTGGGCTAGCGAAGCGATGGACAGACAGGATTTGGACTTAGAAAATCGATTTCGATTGGAACACACTCACAATGACTTGAAAACAAGTCTGGACGGAGTGTAGACTGCCGAGCGGTCAAAAATGGGGTGCTTACAGCTGCCCCTCTTTTTCTGTCTTTACTTGTCAAAGACAGAAAACGATAGAAGTAAGAGTCCCATGTTGACTGCGAGGCAGTCGAAGGGACGGACATCGGAAATCTTTCGACAACGAGGGCCGAAAACGGATAACAGGCTGAAAAGGCCTTCGAAAACGAGTTTTGACGGGAAAAAGGGTAAAACTGCCCAGAATTTGCAACTGGCGCCACTAGCAGTGGTGCCTTTGGCAAAAAGGATTGGCGCCTCTGCTAGTGGTGCCAGGCTTAAAGTTAAAACCAGAAAATTTCTGGTTCGAACAGCCGCGGCACTTTGGAGAAATTTCTGCAAATCCGAGAAGTTTTGCGTGAGACTTGACTTGAACTTTGAAGGGGCACTTCTTGGAGACGAGTGATTGCTAGAAGGAGACCACGTCACCGGACAAGTCGTCGGAAGAGAAGATTTCGCCAGAGAACTTCCAAAAGGTGAGTTTTCAAATTTTATTGATTCCGATGTGTAGAACTTCATTTGAATCATGTGAATAATGGAAATTGATGTTTTGATATGTTTTGAACACTTTGGTGATGTTTTTTTTTTTTTCATTTTGATGCTTGTTTGATTGAATTTGAGTGATTATATACGAATATGTGAAGGGGGTTTTCTGCAGGAATAGGAAATTTGTTCCTATAGACTTGGACATTGGGTTTTCTAGCTATGTTTTTGTGCAATGTGCCTTAGAAAAATGTGTTTAACAACCGTATGAAGTTTCGTGATTTTTTGAAAACTCAGTGAATTTTTGATTTTTTGAAAAATAGAAAATTATTTAGAAAATTCAAAAAATTAAGAAAACTTATGAGATTGATGAAATTTTTGAAGTTTGAAATTTGGAAAGATATTGGAATATTTTAGAAAACATTTGAGGTGATTTTGAAAAATTTTGGGAGGCTTTTGAAGATCATTGATTTATTTGAAACATAAAACATGTGTGTTGAAAATTTTAAAAAATTGAAAAATGTGCGCAGGTGCTGATATTATGTGATTGTAACAATGTGAAGTACACGTTTTGTGTTTTGTGTTGATGTCATGGGTGTTGTAGGGGCCATTTTTAAACGGGACTCTGCCGAATTTTTTAGAAATTATAGAAAGAATTAGAAAAAGTTTTAGAAATAAAATCTTTTTGAAGGAAAAAGACAAAAAACTCTGGAGATTTGATTTGAGGTTGGAAAATCAAGACGTGTAGAAATTTTGTTTTTGATTTGTTATTTGAAGTCTTTTATTGGTTTTGTTTCTGTTAGTTGTTCATTTTATTTTATTGTTATTTGAACTGCATGTATGGCATGTTAACGTCTCTTACCTTGGCTTACCTTTCCAAGATGGCAGACACGGGTGATGACGGTTCTGAAAGGAGACGCCGCTCGGGGAAGGCGGCCCAGACAGATTCTACTGGCGGCTCTAGTCGATCTAGAGGTAGTCGATGATCTATCGGACGATCTTTATCCAGTCAGAGTGGGCAAGGGAGTAGGCTACCTGTCGACACTTTTCCTCCAGTTGAGCAGGCTTTTGCCAAGGAGATTGATGCTAAGGAGGAGGTACCGAGCCCTGGGGATCAGGTGACCGGTTATGGGAGAGCTTCTTCCAGGCATAGGTAGCCGGATGCCGATTTGGGAGATCTGCAAATACCAGACGTCCCACCGCTCGGGGATCTTGCCCATCACCCCAGCGTGTACAATAAACAGCATTTGCCACCTCCGCGAGTACATACAGCTTTCAGAGGGGCTGTTCATCAAGTTTTTGTGACTATGCAGCAGGCGCCCCATCATATCGTGCCTTCTTAGTAGAGATCGGATTTGGCGCCTTTATGGGATTATAGGCTAACCTCCTGAACCGGCATTTGGTACTAGCACTTGTTGAGAGGTGGTTCGGGGAGATCGGGACCTTTCATTTCGTCGGCTTCGAGTTAAGTCCTACTCCTTTGGATTGGGCGATTATTATAAGGCTCTCCTTTGTCGGCCGGCGGATCACCCTGCATCCAATCAGTAAGGACGAGGCCTGTTTACTGTTAGACTTGCCTCCTCCTGAGCGTTCTGCCTTCCCAGTCTCTTGGATTAGTCAGGACGACCGTACTTTTGCTACTGAGCCATCGCCTGCCAGGCGGGATATCATGAGATGGCGACTTGTGTTGTATATCATCTTTAGCTGCTTTTGCAACAATAACAAGTCATTTGTGCCGTGTCGTTTGGTGAGCATATTAGCTGATCTTGGAGCCTTATTTGAGCTAGACTGGGGTCTTTTTCTTTTGGCTGCTTTCTCTGATCGATGCGGGTTCGGACTTCTTCTCGTTGGGGCAGCATGACTAGCTTCTGGCCTTTCCTCGTCTGGTGGAGCTATGAGTACCTGTCGATGCGTCGCCCTGCAGTTGTTGAGGACAATATCTACCCTCGCGCTTTGAGGTGGGCTCGTGACTGGGTAGCCCAGCGATCGGAGATTACTGACTTTGTGATGCTCTGGGCTAACCTGGAACTGATTGAGGCGAGGGATGTGACCTGGCGGCCCTTCATTGGATCAGTCCATTACGAGACAGTCTGGTACTTGGTCCCGTTGTCCCTGTCGAGAGCTGCCTTTCTCAGTGATGACACTTGGGAGTCCTATCTTGGAGAGCGACACTGGCGACAGTTTCATGAGGAGTTCCGATCGGCAGGAGCTCCACCAGAGTATATGTTTGGAGCCTTGGTGGCGGGAGTGCCTATCCCCTACCAAGAGCGTTAGCCAGGTGCCGAGTTCTTGCTTCCTCCGGATACGGATTATGCTGCGCACTTTGGGGCTCATTCAGTTGGTGCCTTCACCCGGTTTGAGGTAGTAGTTGGCGGGTATGCTGTTGGCTAGGAGGTAGTTGACTTATGGTGCCGAGCCAGAGGATATGTGCCTTAGGCTGAGTTTACCGCTGTGAGAGACCAGAGAGATCAGTATCAGATGGAGCAGGATCAGTACCAGGCCGAGATAGCTTCCTTGACAGTTCGATTATCTCAAATGGGCGGTGGGGGGGTATGTTATTATTTCTTTGCTTCTTCTTGCTCTGCTGTTGCTTAGTTTCTTTTATATGTAGCTGATTTCGATTCTATCTTCCCTACAGGATGGTGGTGCTTCGAGTAGTTATCCCCCTCCTCCGATGCTGGGTTTCGGGGATTTTGTTCCAGATGAAATTGACTTCGACCTGTGATAGATGCCCCTTGTAGAGATTATGATCCTTTTTGCCCCTTGTTCCTGTGATGTATTCATGTTAGATAGTTTTATTCTGCAAGTTTTGTATAAGGATGAATATTTATGGTATTCAGATATATGGACAGACATATATATTTGTGATCTTTGTAGCTAGGTATATGTATGATGATGTTAGATATTTATTACATAAGTTGATGTTGATAACTTTTATTTCTACAGGAAGTTATATCCTATGTGTGTGAAGCTTATGCTGATTTTTTTTTTTTTTTTAACATATGCACAAGTTAGAAATATGTTAATAGAATGACACTGGGTGCGGTTAAACTTGTAGTCTTGGGAATAGTAATTCCTTCCTCTTCAGGGATTTAGTCTCTCTTTTGGCTCAACCCTACCTTGATTGGATGATAGCACTTCGCACCTTTCTCAACCACTTGATCGCCTCCCACTTTCTATCTTAGGGGTAGTGTATAGGGTTATTGAGCTGAGACTGTCGACTCTCAAGGTTTTAGCAACAACTTACTTGACCTTTGGCAGAGCGATAAGTGGCCAATCATTTCAATCCGAGGAGACTTTGTTTGGAACCGTAATGCAGGCTAGGTTATGGGGTTTTAGAAACAACGAGATATGCAGGCTCAAATTTGATGTTGTTTTCGATGGGGTTTAGATCCATACCATCCCTGACTACTTTTCAGCAGGATTAACATCCTTCTTTAGCTTTGGCAGCGTATCTAGCTCATTTAGATCAAGCAATCTGCTTTCAATTAGAGGGGACTTTTAATAGGGTTATAATGTAGGCCATGGTTTTGGGGTTCTTGAAAGGAAGGATAAAGGCTCGAACCTATTGTTTCTACTAGGTTTCCTTGTAGCCTAGGATCACCTTTAAATTTCCTTCTTGCTTTTGGCCATATACTTCTCAGGGTGAAAATGACCCTGTTCTTTCACCCTTTCTGTATACTTTTTAAGATAAACATAACTCTCTTCTCATTTGATCTTCATATATGCTTTTGAAGATGACTCAATCATGATTTTCTTCAGGCCTTTCATTAAAGGATTTTTTTTTTTTTTGGCCTCTTGCCCCTTGGCAACTCCTTTCCTTTGCTTTTTCTTTCTATTTCTTTTCTTTTCGAAACACTTCTTTAACCCTTTTCCCTTAAACCTTTTCTTTGGTAGTTCAATATACACAGTGTGGGCGGTGATCCCTAGGTTGGGGTTTTGTTAAGAAAGGATAAGTGGCTTAACGAGTTTGGCAAGAGGTTGCTTTTGACTGTATGGGAAATGAAATGAGGGCCTCTCTTCACTTTGAATTAGATTACTTAATCTATAGAGCTTTCAACACTTTCCTCGCATGATAAAGGTGGACAGCACTCCTAGAGTTCTCAACTATTGTCTGCCCCAGTATGGGGAGGAAAGTTTTGGATCAGGGTTGACAAAGAAAATTTTCGCTTTCCGCGAGACACTAGGGGTTAAGCAAAGGGAATATGAGCACATTTGTTCATTTATTTAGTCATTTATTCTTCATATGTGGGGAAATGAAAGATGGCTCCTCTTCATTTTGATAAACTGGCCACACATCACTTAGCCTTAGAGTCTTGGAGGTGCTGCCTTTGAGGTAGTATCCTCACTCATCCTTATCCTCTCTCTCTGGAAAGCTGACCATTTGGTGAGTGGTTAACTCATGCTATCATCCCTTCAAGTTGGATCATTCCATACGACAAACCATGCCCCTTATGTAGAGGGTAGCCACCATTCCCAAGAGATGATAAGACAACAGCAATGGGATAAAAGACTATTATTTGATTATTATTATCATTTCTTATGGAAAGCATAGAGTTTTTAAGCAATAAGAAAATGTAAGCATTAATTTAAAGACAGGAAGTAAAAGGGATAGAAAGAAAGTGGGTGACAACACTCCTCTCTTGTATGCTGGTGCAAGGAACCCTTTTTTAGTACGGCTTTGGGACAATTCCCACATATTCGATGCTCCATTCGCGACTTGGATCCTTGGCTAAGGCGAGACAGGAAAAGGCTTCTCCTAGAGCTCCACAGACGTTGACACTGTTGATGCGGTTGTCAGCCTCCTTTTTGTTCTTTGCAACGAGTTCTTCTGTAAACAGGGTGACCAGCTCACCCCCTTCCAATTCGAATGGCTCTGCTTGCTCTCTTGATTCCTCTAGTCCCCAACCCATGTCTTCATAGTTGTACTCAATTACGGGCCAAGGGTTTTTCAGCAAGTGACTTTCAGCTGCTCCATACTTCGAGTGTAGAAATTCATCACCCCACCCATCAGCAGTTATGCTTTCGATGTGTTCTTCCCTCGGCAACATTGGCTCCTCAATGGGCTAGTTAGAAGCATCAGGCACCTCATCAGTGTCATAGAGATAAATTGGGCATAGTGGGAGATCTTCCTTCCAATCACTTTCTTCATCGGCCTCCCAATCACTCTCATAACCTTCGGCCTCAAGCTCGTCGATTTCTCCCTCGCCTTCCATCTCTACTAGTATCATATTGACGGTGTGATCCGGTAGAGGGTTAACGGTCACATTGGGAGTGGGAGCAGGTTTTACGGGCTGCAGATCAATGGTCTTATTGTCAATCAGGTCTTGGATCTTGTGCTTGAGAGCAAAGCAGCTTTCGATGTCGTGCCACTGGCCACCTAAATGATATTCACATGTAAGAGCGACATTAAAGGTCGAGGGCAGATGGCTTGGCAATGGGCGGGCAGGTACGGGCTTCAAGATGTTGTTTTTCAGAAGGCTATGGTAAGCCTCAGTTTGGGTGCAGGCTAAGGCGTCGAAGGTACGGATGCGTCTAGAAGGTTTATTAAAGTAGGGCCATAGTTAGGGGTTGGAGCAGGCATGGTCAAGGTGGGCAAGGGCAGGACTGGGAGTGATTGTAGCAGGGGTCGATATTGGGGTGGTTTACTGGGCAGAATAGCGGACACTTCACTTTCCTTCCTAATCGTGCCCCTTATAGTAGCCACCTTCTTGGCTATGTTGGCAGTATTTTCTCCGGTCTTAGCATAGGGATCTGTAATTCTTCCTATCTTGAGGCCGTTTTCTATCATCTCTCCCTGCATGATGAGCTCGGAGAAGCTTTTTCCTACGCTTGTGCAGAGCTTCTCGTAGAATACACCTTGAAAAGTATGTACAAACAGTTGTACATACTCCTTCTCCTCCAGCGGGGGGTTTACTTGTGCAGCGGCCTCCCTCCATCTTAGAGCATATGCTTTAAAGCTCTCTTTCTCACTCTTGCTCATCGTCATCAAGGACCAGCGATCGGAAATGAGGTCGATGTTGTGACGGTATTGGGCTTTGAATGCATTGACTAGCTCCATCCAGGTGGTGATCTTCCTCAAGTCCAGACGAGCAAACCATTATAGAGCAGACCCTATGAGACTATGTTGGAATAGCTGCATAAGGAGCTTCGGATCATTGCAATGACCACTAAACGCTCTAGCATATAGACGAAGATGAGCAATGGGGTTACCGGTACTGTCATACTTCTAGAAGTCAGGCATTTTAAACTTAGCAGGTCTCGGGTGGTCAGGGAAGAAACAGAGCTCATCATAAGAAATGAACCCATAAGCGTCGTGGCCATGGAGACTTCGCAATGAATCTTCCAATCCTTGAATTTTCAGACTGAGAGGGTCTAGAGAGGCCTTCTTTACGGCCGGTGAAAGCAATATGGTCTCTTCTTCTTCGGCGTTGACCCCCTTGGCATCTTCCTTAGTCCTCCTAGCATTGTCGGACTGAAGCATGATCCTTGAATTAGCGGGTTCTAGATCTTTGGATGAAGTCATAGATGATGACGAGACTACAGTAGCATCCTTCATGGCCAGAGTTTGAATGAGTTTGAGCATCTCATCCATCTTAGTCCTCATTTCGTTAACTTCCTCTCGAGAGACTTGAGAGGATTCTTCAGGGTTAGCAGCCATCAGTGATGCTCTTTGCCGGGTAATAATGGGATCCCTAGCTAGATGTTGCCCTTTCTTGGGAGCAATGTTGACTCAGTGCAAGGTGACTTCTGTAAATAGAAATAGAAGAGGAAGAAAGTAAAAGACAAAAACACAAGTCCCAAGTCAGTTTTTGCTTTTTAGAAAGCTTTATGCAATGCATGTCCTAGGATGCCCCTTTTTAGGAGGGAAACTAGTCATGATGTATTGGCTCACTTTTGGAGATAGGGGATTTGCCCCTGTATGCAGACACCTTACCGTCAGGTAGGAACCTTTAATCATCCATGCATTCATTCATAAAAATAAAGAAGTACATTAAATTTTTGGGTTTAAGATACAAAAGAATTGAAATACATTTTAATAGGGGGAGGGGGAACATTTTCCTTTGGACTTCCACCTATCTACTTTTACAAAGGGAAAACCTAAACTACTCTTGACTCTTCGAATCTGCCTTCGTTGAATTTGATGTCGAGAAGGTCACTGAGAGACCTTGTTGATTGATTGCCCCTTGTCTTCTTGGCAACCCTATCTCCGTGAGCATAGAGGGATTGGGGCCCCTCGTATGGAATGAATTGAGGTGCATGCCATGAGTCCTTAGGGTTACGTGGGAACCCTTAGGGTTTAGGTAGGTTTAATGCAAGGGAGAGTGACCTTGGTGTCACTCTCAACGAGTTGATCATATGCATGAAATGCAGTGACCTGAGTTACTTGGAACTCTTGTCTTGACATGGAATATGGAAATGCATGAACATGGGTATGCGAAGAGTATAAGGAGAGAGAATTATAACAGTAAGAATACAGACATTATAACAACAAGAATAGACAGGTATAAATGAAAGTAAGAGCAGTCGCCCATTCCTCCGTGATTTTGAAAACGGTGCTCATGTCTTAAATCTGACAGAGGTTCGGCTATGCATAGTGTCTATATGAGTATGAGGTTGAGGGTTGACTAATGCGTCCTAAAAAGGCTCAGTCCCCGGATCTTCAAAGCCAGGCCCACTCCCTGAGGTGGCGCCATGATCGGTTGGTCATCTGAGCGGGGGAACCATCAAGAGGCCATAGGCGAAGAAACTGACACAGCATCTTGCCCACAACCAATATACCGTTCCCCCTTTCTAACTAGAAAGGACATATCAGGGTATGCAAGTATGCAGAATGCAAGTGCACATGCAGTGTGTATGTGATTTTTAAACGTGGAGGAAAGAGCCCAACAACTCCCATTCATCCTGTTCATCACATTCATGCATAACAGTTAATAAAACTTAAGCAAAAAGCGCACCTACAAAATAAAGATGCAAGTGTTAGTATGTGGATGACAAACATAATACAAGATAATATGAATAAATGCATGTTTTTTTTTTTTTTGAAAACAATTTTGAAAATTTGGTTTTGAAAATTTAAAGTGAATAAGATTGAATCAAGTTAATTAAAGACTCTACATGGGTGAAGGGTAAAGAGACATAACTACGGCCTAACCCTCTAAGTGTCCTTAGCGGAGTCGCCAGCTGTCGCGCCCAGATTTTTCACACTCAAGTAATACTCACACAAGCGGAAAAAATGTTGTACTCTCTCGTTAGAACTCATCCTCCTAAAAGAATGAGTGCAACTAGGTTTGAATTGAAAATTGATTTGAATAAAGGGCTTTAGAAAAAGATTTGGAGTCGCCACCTAACTTGATTAAAGTGAGTTAGGTCACCTAAAAGTCAAGAATAATCCGAATACTACACTTAGGATTTTGGAAAACGATTTTGAAAATATCTCCTCAAGAGAGGGTTTTTAGGAAAACAGGTTGTTTGGCAACCTTTGGAAAACATTTAGCCCTTTTTTGAAAAATAACACATTTTTGGTCTTTGAAAACAGTGATTCTAGGTTCGGAGGTCGGTTACGAGTAGGGAAGACGCACTTGCCATCACCATACCCCGCACTTTCGGTACCTACATGTCAATCTACCCTAGATTCACCTATGAGAGTTTTTAATTAACATATGTTCAACCCTATTCGCTTTAAAAAATAATGTTTGAAAAGAAACTAACATGATGCATGATATGCAAGTGTAATAGAAGAGATAATTGAAAAATAGATTTGAAAAGAGATTTGATTTGATTTGAAAAGGAAGAGATAGAAGCTTGAATTTGGAAAAAAGATTTTGGGAATTGAAAATAGAGATTTGCAAATCTAGGTTTGGGGCAAAGTTTAAAAATCATGTTTTTGGGAAGAAAATTAGGGCTTCCTAATGGTTAGCTCTATGGCTTAACTTGGACTCTAAGGAAAGAGGATTTTTGGAAAGTGCGTTTTTGGAAACGAAAGTTTTCTAGAAGGGAATCCTAGGGAGGAGTTTTTGGAAAGTGTGTTTTTGGAAATGAGTTTCTTGGAAGGAAAATCCTAGAGGGGAATTTCTAGAAGGGAGATTTTGGGAAAGAGAGTTTTTGGAAAGATTTTTGGACAAAGTTTTTTTAGGAAAGAGACCTAGTGAATGTTTTTGGAAAGTGGACTTTGAAGAGTGCGTTTTGAAAAGGAGTTGAAAAAGGCAAGTTTTGAAAAGAGTATTTAGAAAACAATTTTGGAAAGAGGAGCTTTTGGAAAGCATGTTGCAAAAGAGATTTTTAGGAGGAGAGATTTGAAAAGGGAGTTTTTTGGAAAGTATGAAAACGTCTCACTTTCCTAAAGCGATTCTAGCCATAAGAGGGCTAGAACCACTTTAAGAAAGTGGTTTTGAAAACAACAAGGGTTGAAAATATGGATCATGTTGGTCACTTTAAATGTAACATTTTCCTAAAGCAACCCTAGCCATGGAAAGGCTAGAATCACCTTAGGATTGTGGTTTTGAAAACAAGTTTTTGAAAAAGAGATTTTGATGCAATTTTGAAAACAAGTTTGAAAATGATTTTGAAAACAACTTTGAAAACGATATTTGGAAGATACAAGATCATGATATGCACAATGCAATTTTGGGGTCGTGAACATACAAGGCTAAGGCTTCACTACATAATCAAGGGGGCCGAACCCACGTGGTCTTTGGTTAGACTAGAAGAAAGCCCCCGACACGGTGACTCTCCAATAGCACAATCCTACACATGGACCAGGAATTCCCTTATTTCAAGCATGCAAAGAAGGGGGGGGGGGGGGGAAAGAGATGGGGAATTAAAATAGAGAAAACCCAAGTGGGTTGGAGAGAGAAGAGAGAGGGGGAAGTGCAGAAATTTAAATGAAGAACCTACCTTGTATCTTGTTTATTTTGAGCGCCTTGCTTTCTTCGGTCTTTGTCTTGATCTTCGTCTTCAATCTTCAAAAGTTGCCTTCAAGCTTCAAACTTCAGATTGCAACTCTTCAAGTCTTCGAAGGAGGGTTGAAGGTTAGTGTATGAGTGTATGGGGGTGTGTATGAGTGTATAGGAGGTTAGGGTTTAGTGTATGGTGGCTAGGGTTTGGAAAACCTAGGGAAGCTAGGGTTTATGAGGTGCTGGAGCTCTGTATATCGAATTATATGATTTTTAGACTGAGTTTGCGGATCCTTTTCACGTTGGAGGAGGCTCTATATTTATAGAAGTTGGACAAACCTAGCGCCTGTTGCAGTGGCGCCAGGGCAAAATTGCTCTTAGCGCCACTACTAGTGGCGCCAGCCAGTTAGTAAACTTTATAAGTCAGCAAGTAACGTATCTTTGACTAGATTTGGGCGCCTGTACTAGTAACTACCATGTAATTTTTAGCCTGGCTTCACTAGGAGTGACTCCGAAAAGTCCGAGAATGATTTGAAGGAGCCGGGAATGACCCAGAAGGCCGGAAAGGAGCAAGAACACTTAAAATAGTGTCCTGGAGGTATTTGACTTAAGAAATGAGGATAAGATGGGTTGGAAAGGTTGACCGGGCCTTTAGGGGCAAAACGATCAATCGGATCGGGAAACTGCCGGGACGGACTTGGACTGTCCCGGAAGAAGACTCGAGATTTGGAAACATTATTTAGAATGTTCCCAAAGTTTTCCGATTTGATACCCAGAGCCGGTGTGGTCGGAAAAGGAGACTGGCCCACCAGGGGCAAAACCGTCATTTCGCACTGAGTTTGCTGAAACTGACTCGGAATGATCCGAAAAGGTAGAGAAAGGTTAAGAATACTATAAGAATTAATCTTAGAAGGTTACTGGTTTGATACCTAGAGCCGGTGTGGTCGAAAAAGGAGACCGGCCCATTAGGGGCAAAATGGTCATTTTGTACCGGGTTGGCCGGAACTGACTCAGAATGATCCGGAAAGGTAAAGGTAGGTTGAGAATACTATAAGAAGTAATCTCAGAGAGTTACCGGTTTGATACCCAGAGCCGGTGTGGTTCCCGGGGCATTTGGATGCTTAGGGGGAAAATGGTCATCTTGACCGGAAAGTCTCGGAAATGGACTAATGGGCAGTTTGGTCGTTTTTCACCGAAGTGGGCTAACAGACACTGGTGTTGACCTGGGTTTTGAGTGTTTCCGCCACTCTGACGGCGGTCGCCATGACACAGGGGTTTGTTGGCAATTCCCTATATTGACTTATTTGTGAGTATTTCCGCTACTCTAACGGTTTTGTGAGTAGTTTCGCTACTCGGACCGTCTCGAGGAATAAACTATCTCGAGAGAGGGATTGGAAAGGGGACTTACCGTCTTTGAAAAGACGTGCCTGGATTGGAACCGTCTCGAAGAATAAATTGTCTCAAGAGAGGGGTTGAAATGGGGTCTTATCGTCTTAAAAAAGACGTGCCTGGATTGGAACCGTCTGGAGGAATAAACTGTCTCGAGAGTGGGATTGGAAAGTGGTCTTACTGTCTCCAAAAAGGCATGCCTGATTTGGAACCGTCTCGAGGAATAAACTGTATCGAGAGAGGGATTGGAAAGGGGACTTATCATCTCCGAGAAGACATGACTGGATTGGAGCCGTCTCAAGGAATAAACTGTGTCAAGAGAGGGATTGGAAAGGGGTCTTACTATCTTCAAAGAGACGTACTTGGATTGAAACCGTCTCGAGGAATAAACTGTCTCGAGAGAGGGATTAGAAAGGGGACTTATCATCTCCGAAGAGACGTGCCTGGATTGGAACCGTCTCGAGGAATAAACTGTCTCGAGAGAGGGATTGGAAAGGGAAAGGAAAGGGCATTTTGGTCATTTTGCCTCTATTTGGGCCTGGTGGGCCTGCGAAGCGATGGACAGACGGGATTTGGACTTAGAAAATCGATTTCGATTGGAATACGCTCACAATGACTTGAAAACAAGTCTGGACGGAGTGTAGACTGCCGAGCGGTCAAAAATGGGGTGCTTACAGGCGATGATCATTACGTCGGGTTTTTCAAAGGAAAGTAATTGGCTCAACTAGGTTTTTCAAGGGGATGCTTTTAACTGTATGGTAGAGGAATCGAGGGCCTATCTTCATTTCAATTATTGCTATCGTTGCTCTGTCAAACTTTTCATTACATATAGTAGTGCTTTACCTAACCTGAGTTGATGAGTGCTGCAAAAATTTATTCTACTCTTCTTGCCATAACTTTGTCAACCATAAACAGGTCTTCGTAGTTGGGGGTGAACTTGCCTTTGGCTTTCTACTGACTTGAAATTGTCTTTTTAAGAACAAAATTCCCTTCTTTGAACTAGCAGGGCTTGACTTTCGTGTTAAAGGATCTAGCAATGCATCTTTAATAGCATTGGGCATGGTAGGTGGCTGCCATTCTCTTTTCTTCTAGGAGACAAAGTTGTTCACACTGGCTTTTGATCCAGCCTGCTTTAAGGAGTTGAATTCCCATGAGGACTCGGAGAGAGAGGATTTTTACTTTGATTAGTAGGACTGCCTCGTTGCTTTAGACCAAGGAGAATGGCAGTGCCCTATTTGAAATTCTAATGGTGGTTTGATATGCCATCAACGTAAAGGGTAGCAGCTCATGCCAATCCCTATGGTGGTCGTTTTTCATGCGAGGGATTCTCTTGACAATCTTTTGTTCTAATACTCCGATGGCTCTATGTGTTTGTGGATGGTAGGCTACTGAGTTATAGGGATTGATCTTGAAAGATTTGGTGATGTTTTGCTATTGTGTCGTTATTAGGGATGCTTACATTATCTGTGTTGATGAACTCAGGGAGGCCAACTTTGTAGTGGATGTCTGGATGTTTTTAAGGTCAAAAGATGCCAAGAGTTGGATACCCTGCAAGTTTTGTTTTGTTGAAAAAGATTTTAATATGACAAATAAAACATTTCATGATTAAGGTCATTTATTTCAGATTAGCCTGTTATGTACTTGATATTTACATGATACTTTGATAAGTCAAAATCAAGGGGTTCCTCCTGTAGGCTTTACCAAGGCCTTCAGGGTCTGGGAATATGAAAGGCAGTCCAATTTACCAAGTTTTATCTAATGCTGCTTGAGGAAGATAAGCTAACGTTGAAGGATCAATGCCTAAGGCTAAGGCATCTTTTTTGTGGAACAAGCTTGATAGTGACTCCTCTGGGATTTGAACCGATATATAGGGATGGTAGACTATTGATTGCTGTCTATTGCTTAGTAGTTAGATTTTGGATCGACCTTTTTGCTTAGTCTCCTTTAAAGGGGGATAATATCCCTTCCCGTGAGTATGATGCTGAGCATTGAATTGTTGCAAATGAAAATCACCCTATGGCTATGCCCCTAGTCCTTCCCCCACGTTAGAAGCTTATACTGCTAAGGTGGTTAGCAACTATGTTCTCAACTATCAAATGAATGGAATGAGCCGAATCTTTTTGGGCAGTTGACATATGTTTAAAAGCTTGGAAGTTGGAGGGTTCTGTTGTGGCAATGCATAGGACTAACGTAAGCACCCCATTTTTACCCGCTCGACAATCTCCAGTCCATCCGGACTTACGTTCAAACCAATGCAGCTATATTCAAGTCCAAATTAACTCTTCGAGCTCAATCCAATCAATCAATCGCTTCGTAGGCTCGCTAGGCCCAATAGAGGCAGAATGACAGAAATGCCAGTGTGGCATGGCTCGGTCCAATTCTAATAAGCACATCTTCCTAGAGACGGTAAGTCCCCATTTAAATCTCAAATTCAACTTCAAGTCCAATTCTAATTTCAATCAAATATGGCATGCTTTTGGAGAAAGTTGATCCCTCAGGTGATAAGGCCATCCAATCCAGCACGTTTTTTGAGAAAAATCTTCGGAACGGTAAGTCCCTTCAAACTCGTCAACCGGGATGAGACCCCAAGTTCTCAAGATGGTAGAACGGTCCACCTTTGGCTCCTACTAGCCCGCCAATGAAGAAATGTCTGTTATTCAGCACGTCTTTTGAGAAAGTTAATTCTTCAGACAATAAGTTCACCTAGCAACTTCCCCAGATCCAACAGTCTCCGGAATGAACATGAACCGTCGGAGTGGCGGAAATACTCGTAAACATCACAACCATAAGAGTGGTGGAAACACTCGTAAACAAGTCGACATTGGGAATTGCCAACAAACCCCCTATATCACGGGACCGAATTCGTCTCTTGGCCGTGACACATTTACCAAAGGATGAGATACATTTGGAAATCAACTCGTCAAATACCTTAAGAGTGATGGAAACACTCAAAACCCGGATCAACACTAGTGCCTGCTAGCTCACTCCAGTAAAAAATGACCAAACTACCCCTAGGGCCACTTCCGACACATTTCTTGAGAAAGTACCTAAGTCCTCAGAACGGTAATTCTATCCTTCTAAGATCGTCCTAAAGACGATCCGGTATGTTTAAGTGCCTTCTAGTCAATTCCGGGTCAATTTTGGGACCATTCAGTCAAAATGACCATTTTGCCTCTAGGCATCCAAGTACCTCTGGGAACCACACCGGCTCTAGGTATCAAACCGGTAATCTATTGAGAATGCTTCTTATAGTATTCCTGACCTTTCATTATCTTTCTGGATCATTTCAAACAAATTCCGGTTAACCCGTTGCAAAAATGATTGTTTTGCTCCTAGTGGGCCGGTCACCTTTTCCGCCCACACCGGCTCTGGGTATTAAACTAGCACTCCCTTGGAATACTTTGGATAGTGTTTCCAACCTTCAAGTCCACCCATGGATTATTCCAAGTCCATTTCGGTGGTTTTCTGGTTTAGTTTACTGTTTTTTCCCGAATAGCTCGGTCAATAATTCCAACCTTGTTTTTCCAGTCTATTACCCCAGGGACACTATTTCAAGGGTTCTACCCATTTTCGGCCTTCTGGACCATTCTCGACCTTCCAAAACATTCTCGGACCGTCCGGAGTCACTCCTAGTGGAACCAGGCTAAAAAATGCATGGTAGTCACTAAGACAGGCGCCCAAATCTTCTACCTTGCGTATCAAGGGTTGAAGATACGTTTCTTGCTACCCTAAAATATTTCCTAAGTGGTTGGCACCACTACAATGGGATTTTAAGCCTGGTGCCACTGCAACAAGCACCAAGATAGGTTTATAAATACAGAGCCTCTTCCCTAAGTGAAAAAGGTAGGCAATCTAAAGCCAGAAACTTTCTTTCTCTATATACAGCCCTCGAGCTCTCTCCAAACCCTAGTTCTTTAGGCTTCATAAAACCCTAGCCCCTATACATCTTAACCCTAGCAAACATACACTCAATAAGCGTTTATACAAGCCTCCAAGCCAACCATTGAAAACTTAAGGCGCTGCAAACTCGAAGCTCTCGAAGATCAAATCAAAGTAAAGCAAATAAAGCTAACAACTCAAAGAAGACATGATGTTGGTTTTCTGTTTACATTTGCGTGATTCCCCCCTTCTCTCTTCTCTCTCCTAACCCCACTTAAGTTTTCTTCTATTTTAATCGCCTAGCTTCTTCACCCCCCCCCCCCCTCTTCTTGCATGCTTGAAACAAGGGAATCCCGATTTATGTGTAGGAAGAATGGTTGAAAGTCATTGTGTCGGGGGCTTTCTTGTAATTTGACCTTAGACCACGTGGATTCAACCCCCTTGATTATGTGGTGAAGCCTAAACCTTGTATGTTTATGACCCTACTTGCATTATGCATATCATACTCATACATCTTTTCAAAATCGTTTTCTAAACTTGTATCAAAATCTCTTTCCAAACTTGCATTAAAAATCTTCTATGTCAAATTTATTTTCAAAAATCACAATTCTTAAGATGATTCTAACCACTTCATGGTTAGGATTGTTTTAGGAAAGTATTACATAAGCTTTGGGTACAAACCCTAAACTCAATTTTGTCAAAATCACAGGCTTAGGGTGATTCTAGCCATTCCGTAATTAGGGTTGCTTTATGAAAGTGTCATATTTAATGAGACCAATATGGTCCATATTTTCAAATCCTTGTTCTTTTCAAAACCACAATTCTAGAATGGTTCTAACCTTCTTACGGTTAGAGTTGTTTTAGTAAAGTGAGATGTTTTTAAAGACTTGCAAAAGTCTATATTTCAATCTTCTTTCCAAAATTAATTTTTAAATCCTCTCCAAAATCTCTTTACTAATCTACTTTCTAAAACTTCTTTTCAAATCTATGTCCTAAAAACTCTTTTCAAAAATCTCCTTCCTAAAAACTCTCTTTTCAAAGTTATACTTTCCAAAAACCCTTTTCCTTGGAGTCCAGGTCAAGCCCTATAACCCATGACTAGGAAACCATAATTTTCACTTTCCCTTTCCATATCAAATCATAGATTTTGAAAATTCTATTTTCAAAATCAAACTCTTAAGTTTCCTAAACCTCTTTTTCAAATCAAATCATATTTTCTAAATCAAAGTTTTTCAAATCTCTTCCTTTCCAATTTCATGTCAGGTCTAGTCTTCCAACTTGGGAAACCAAATCTAATTCTTTAATTTTGGAAACAAAATCAAATCATCTTTTTTTCAGAAATAGAATTCAAATCTTTCTTAATTCAATCATTTCCTAATTCTAAACTTTCTTAATGTCAAACCTTTCCAAATTTTAACTTTCTAAATTTCAAACTTTCCAATCTTTCTAAATTTAAACCTTTCCTAATTTCTAAACTTTCTAAATCCTTCTTAAATCAAACTTTCCAAATTAGAAAACTTTCTTAGATTAAAATCTTTTCGAAACCAAAACTTTCCTAATTCCAACCTTTCTTAATTTCAAAGTTTTCTAAATTCAAAACTTTCTTAAGTTGAAACTTTCTAAATCCGAAACTTTCTTAATTTAGCACTTTCCTAAAGTGGAACTTTCCTAAATTTAAGCTTTCCAAATCTTAAAGTCCAATATTTCCTAAACCCTAACTTTTCTAAATCTATTCCAAGTCAAGTTTTTCAAGTCAAATCAAATTTCTTCTCAAAATCTTTCTTAAAATGCGTCTTTCCTAATTCGAATCTTTTCTAATTCAAACATTCCTAATTCAACTGCGTGTTTCAATCTTAGGTTACCTAAACCCTAGGAGACCTAGACCCTAGTTCAACTCTAATGGTAGGAAGTTTCCAACTCTTTTCTAAAAGCTCTTTTCTAAACCAAGATAGTTATCTAATTTCAAGCTTTAAAATGTTTTCAAATCTCTATCTTTCCAAATCTAGTCCAAGTTCTCTTTTAATGTTCAAACCCCTTTTTCAAATTCAATTCTAAGTCTAAGTTCAATCTCGATTCCAGTCTTCCAATCTAAGTTTCAAATTAAATCTTGATTTCATATCTTTTATTTCAAGTTCAAATCAAGTTTCTTTTTCTCAATCGGACTCTTGTTCGAACTACGACTGACTTGATTCGCAAAAAAGGATAAGTAGGCAACCCTCATGGATGTGGTCACAACTTTTTTCAAACTTCCAATTCCATGACCTATTTCAAGTTTCTAATTCTAAAGTCTATTTCCAATCTTTAATTTCTAAAACCTTATTTCAAAAATTAAATCTTTCTTTTCAAATCTATTTTCTAAAATCAAAACATTTTTCTTGCATTTACATATCATGCATCATGTCAAACATCTTTTCGAAATTCTTTTCTAAAGTGGATAGTTTTGGACATGTATTAATCAAGGACTCTAATGAATGAACCTAGGGTGAATAAACATGTAGGTATCGCAAGGGCTGGGTAGGGCGATGGCTTAGTGCGTCTTCCCCACATGTAACCAATCTTTGAACCTAGATCACTATTTTCAAAGACCAAAATGAAGTTATTTTCAACAAGGGCTTACATATTTTTAAAGGTTGCCAAACAATCTATTTTCTAAAAACCTTCTCTCGAGCAAGTTTTTAAAATCTTTTCAAAAACCCTAAGCGTAATCTTTGGATTGTGCTTAGTTTTAGGTGACCTAACTCACCTTAATCAAATTAGGTGGTGACTCCAAATTATTTTCCAAAATCCCTTATTCAAAATTAATTTCTAATTCAAACCTAGTCGCACTCGTCCTTCTAGGAGGATGAGTTCTAACGAGAGAGTAGTGTGTTTTTCTCACTTGTCTTTTTCGAGTGCAAAAAATTGGAGCGCACAACTGATAAAACTTTGCAAATCATGAAGTCTTCTTCTGCATGAATGGTGATTGTCGTGACATGGTGTAGAGATTACGTCTTGTAGATAGATGGCCAGTTCTTCTTACTCTTCAATGTAGGCCTCTTCCCATAACCGAGCTTATCCTTGCATGAGTTTGAATTGGGCAAGATGCTAGAGGGGTTCTATGAGTTCAATTATGCTCTTTAACTTAGAAAAAAGGACAAGAAAACAAAACACAGTTAGCATGTGGAGTTGGAAGTTTTATCCAACGTTTGTCTTATGGAGGTCCCTTTTTTGAGGGAATCTAGGCATGATGCTGATTTCATTTTGGAGATGGGGTTTTGCCCTTATATGCAATACAATACCTCTTCGGCATGAGCCAGTTGATGCTTATTTGTTTAGATAATCACACCTCCATGGACAGATAGAGATTTTAACCTTTTTTTAAATATGATTTCATGCATGCCATGAACCCTTAAGGTAATAGGGAACCGTTAGGAGTTTAGGTAGGTTTGATCAGCATGAGATCAGATTGTTCCTTTCTCTCTACAGTTGATTAAATGCATGAGAACTTAATGACTTAAGTTTTTTGGAACTCTTGTCTTGAGATAGATATGGATGCATAAGTATAATGGAAGTGAATCTGTGAGCAGCATGATAACAGTAAATGAATGGTTTAGAAGACCCCCTTCTTGTCTTGCTTCTGCCTTCAGTTTTCTTAGTACTCAAAGATGAGGGGGGAGGATAGAAGATAAGAAACAAAAGATAAGTTAGTGCCTCAAGTTGAAATTTTTTGTATAATGTATATTCTAGGGGTGTCACTACGGGAGAGGAGATTAAACATGATGTATTTGGCTCACTTTCTTAGAAATAAGAGGTCTGCCCCTGTATGTAGATACCTTACCGTCGAGTAGGAACATACATTCATTCATTCATTTGCAAAAAATAAAGAAGTACATTGAACTTTTAAGTTTAAGATACAAATGAATTGAATTACATTTTAATAGGGGAAGGGAGAACATTTTCCTTGTGACTTTCACCTATCTACTTTTACATTTGAGATCCTTAACTACTCTTGAGTCTTCAGGTTCGCCTTCTTTGAGTTTGATGTACCTTTCTGTTTGATTACCCCTTGTCTTCTTGGCAACCTTATCTCCGTGAGCATGGAAGGATTGGGGCCCCTCTTTATGAAATGACTTGAAATGTATGCCATGAGTCCTTAGGGTTACGTGGGAACCCTTAGGATTTTGGTATGTTTTATGTAAGGGAGAGTTATCTTGGTGTCACTCTCTATGGGTTGATCATATGCATGAGAATGCAACAACTTAAGTTACTTTGAAACTGTTGTCTTAAAATAGAATATTGAATACATGAACATGTATGCACAAAGGAGAGAGAGAGACAGACAGAGAAAGAGAGAGAGAGAGAGAGAATGCAATTGTAAAGTAAATATGTATGCATGAGCATTTATACAAGCATTATAACAATAGGAATCAGACAAGGATAAAGGAAAGTAAAGCAATTGGCCCTTTCCTTTATGGTTTTAAAATTGATGTACAGGTCTTAAATCCAAAAGAGGTTCGGCTATGCATAGTTTTTACATGAGCATGAGGTTGAGGGTTTACTAGTACTGCCTAAGAAGGCTTGGTTCCCAAATCTTCAAACCTAGGCCCACTCACTGAGGTGGTGCCATTATAGGTTGGTGATTTGAGTGGGAGAACCATCAAAAAGCCGTAGGCTAAGAAATTGTCACAACATCCACCCACAACCAATATGTCGTTCCCCCTTCTAACTAGAAGGGACACAATTAGGTAAAGAATGCAAATATGCAAATATAAGTGCACATGCAATGTGTGTGTGGAATTTTGAAAAACAGAGGAAAGGGCCCAATAACTCCCATTCATCCTATCCATTCAATCCTATTCATTCATGATATATATGGCAGTTAATATGACATAAAATCAAATGTGAACAAAAGTCCACCTACAAAAATAAAGATGCAAAAATCCAGTACTTAGATGGCAAACTTAATGCAAGATAGAGTGATTGAATATGAATTTAATACAAATAATGACATGTTTTTTAAAACAGTTTTGAAAAGGTTGATTTTGAAAATTTTGAAGTGGATAAGATTGGAAAAATTAACTGAAGATTCTAAATGAGTGAAGGGTGAAAACACATGATAATAGCCTAACCCTCTCAGCGTCCCCAACAGAGTCGCCAGCTGTCACATCTCGATTTTTCACACTCAGGAAAACACAAGTGAGAACACGGTACTCTCTTGTTAGAACTCATCCTCTTAGAAGGATAAGTACGACTAAGTTTGAACTTGAAATTGATTTGATTAAGGGCTTTTGAAAAAAGTTTGGAGTCGCCACCTACCTTGATAAAGATGAATTAGGGCACCTAAAACTTAGTGTAATTCGAAGATTAAACTTAGGGTTTTTGAAAAGGTTTTGGAAAACTTCCTCAAGAGAGAGTTTTTGAAGAAAATAGGTTGTTTGGCAACCTTTGAAGAAATTTAAGTTCTTTTAAAAAAAATAACTCCATTTTTGGTCTTTGAAAACAAAGATTCCAAGTTTGGAGGTTGGTTACGTATAAGAAAGATACACTAGACTATCACCCTATCCTACCCTTGCAGTACCTACATGTCTATTTACCCTAGGTTCACTCAATTAGAATCTTCGATTATTCAATGTCCCATACTATTCACTTTGAAAGAGAATTTTAGAAAGAGATTTGAAATGATGCATAACATGCAAGTACAAGAAAAAGATTTAATTTTGAAAATAGATTTAAAAAGAAATTTTAAAGTTTGAAAAAGGTTGTGACCACACCCATGAGGGTTGCCTACGTATCCCTTTGTTAGGAATCAGGTCAGTCGTAGTTCGGACTCGGGATCCAATTGAAAGTAGACACTTTGAGATTTTTGAAAAATTTGAATTGAAAAGCTTTGATTTGAAAATGGTATGATTTGAACTTTAAATAGAAGATTAGAAATTAAACTTTGATTTGAAACGCTTGAGGATTTGAAATTGAACTTGAGGATTTGAAATTGAGCTTTGATTTGAAAAGATTGAACTTTGAAGGAGAACTTGGACTTGATTTAGGAAAGATTGAGTTGAGCTTTGAAAACATCTTGACTTAGATTGAAGTTTGAAAGTCATCTTGATTTAGAAAAGAGTTTTAAAAAAGTCTTTGAAAAAAGTTGAAGCTTCCTAACTTTAGGGTTAGGGTTGAACTAGGGTTTGGCCTCCTAGAGTTTAGGTAACCTAAGATTAAAGCATGCAATTGAATCAAAAAACTTGACTTGAACTTAAGAGGTTTGATTTTAGAAGGTTTTGAATTAGGAAATTTCCATTTTAGGAAAGTTTCGAATTAGGAAGGTTGGATTTAAGAAAGATTTGGAAATGATTTGATTCGATTTAGAACACGTGACATGAAAATACTTGTAAAGATTTGACTTGATTATTTGATTTGAAAGAATTTAAAAAGTTAAGGTTTAGGAAAGATTGGATTTTGAAAAGTGTTGAATTAGGAAAGTTTCATTTTAGGAAAGTACCAAAATAAGAAAGTTTCATTTTAAGAAAGTTTTTATTTTAGAAAAGTATTGATTTTGAAAAGATTTGAATTTGGAAAGTTCCATTAAAGGTCTTGATTTAAGAAAAGTTTGAACTAAGAAAGATTTAAAATTTAAAATAAGATTTTGAAATTAGAAATTAGGAAAGTTTTAAAATTTGAAAAGATTTGATAAGTTGAATTTAGAAAGTTGAGATTTGAAAATGTTTAAAATTAGGAAAGATTGGAATTAAGAAAGATTAGAATCAAAAAAAGATTTAATTCCTATTTTCTAAAGTTAAAGATTGGATTTTATTTTAAAAAATAGATAATTTGATTTAGTTTTCAAAATTAGAGGGCTTGATTTGGTTTACTAAATTGGAGGATTTGATCTAGTTTCCTAAATTAGAAGATTTGATTTGGCATAGAATTGGAAAGATTGAGTTTTTGATATCTTGGATTTAAAAATTTATGATTTGATGTAGAAAATAAAAAAGTCATGATTTTAAGAAAGAAATTAAGGTTCCCTAACCATGGATTTTAGGGCTTGGCTTGGACTCCATGAAAAAGATTTTTTAAAAAGTAGATCTTTGAAAAGAGTTTTTAGTAAGTAGATTTTTTAAAAGAGTTTTTAGGAAGTAGATTTGCAAAACTATTTGGAAAGAGATTTGAATATGGAATTTTGCAAGTCTTTTGAATATATCACTTTCCTAAAACGATTCTAACTATGGAAAGATTAGAACCATTCTAGTGTTGTGATTTTGAAAACAAAAAGGATTGGAAATATAGACCATAATCATCACATTGAATATCACACATTTATAAAATAACCCTAACCATGGAATGACTAAAATCATCTTAAGATTGTGGTTTTGATGAAAACAATTTAAAGTTTACACATAAAATTTGAACCTTGATAGGCTCATTGAATATAACACTTTCTTAAAACAACCCAAACTATGGAATGACTAGAATCACTCTAGGATTGTGATTTTGAAAGCAAGTTTAGAAAAGAAGATTTTGAATGCAAGTTTGAAAATAATTTTAAAAGTAATTTTGAATGGATGTATGAATATGACATGCACAATGCAATAGGGTCGTGAACATACAAGTCTAGGCTTCACTACATAATCAAGGGGGCCGAACCCACACCATCAAAGGTTGAATTAAAAGAAAGCCCCCAGCACGGTGACCTTTAATAGTCTTTCCTAGGCATGAACTAGGGGTCCCTTGTTTCAAGCATGCAAGACGAGAAAGTGGAAAATGGGGATTAAAATAAAAGAAAACCCAAGTGAGTTAAGGAGAAGAGAGGGGGGAGATTACGTAAAAATAAATAAAAAAACTAACCTCGTATTCTTCTTACTTTGATTGCTTGGTTTGCTTTGCTTTACTCGAACCTTAAGAGTTTTGAAGTTGCAACACTTGAGTCTTCAATAGATGGTTTGAGGCTTGTGTTTGAGTGTAAAAGGTATATAGAAGCTAAGGTTTGAGTGTATAGAGGCTACGACTTAAAAAGGCTTGAGAGAGTTAGGGGTTGATTGAATTTGCAGACCCTTTTTATATGAGGAGAGGGGGGGGAGGGGGGGTCTGTATTTATAGGCAATTAAAACAACCTTGGTGCCTGTTGTAGTGGCGCTAATCCAAAATTTCTAATGGTGCCACTAGGAGTCGCGCCAGCCACTGCAGAAAGTTTTAAAGTGACAACAAATGTATCTTTTGACCCTTGGGATGCAAGGCAAAATATTTGGGCGCTTGTCCTAGTGACTACCATGCAATTTTTGACTTGGCTCCACTAGGAGTGACTCCGGAAGGTCCGAGCATGATTTGGAAGGTTCTGAGTAACCAGACTCGACTAGGAATGTATGGGAACCCTCAAGAGAGTGTCCCAAAGGTAGTTTGAGAAACAATGCTAGAATAGTTGAAAAGGTTGATCAGCCCGCAAGGGGGCAAAACGATCAATTGAATTGGAAAACTCCAGAATGGACTCAGAGTGACCCGTGAGAAGGCTTGAAGGTTGAGAGTGTTTCAAGGGGTTGCCGATTTGATACTCAGAGCTACTGTGGTTGGAAAAGGCGACTAGCCCACTAGGGACAAAATGGTCATTTTGCACCGGGCTTGCCGGAATAAACACAAAATGATCTAAAAAGTGTGGGAATGTTAGAAATTCTATTAGAAGTATCCTTAGGAGGTTACTAGTTTGATACCCAAAGTTGGTGTGGTTCCCGGAGATGATCAAATACTTGGGGGCAAAATGGTCATTTTCATCGAATGGTCTGGGAATTGATCTAGAATCAACTGGAAGGTATTTGAACATGTCATATTGTCTTTAGGATAATCTTAGCAAGGTGGACTTACTATTATGAAGACTTAGGTATTTTCTCAAAAAGTGTGTTGGAAAGGCCTAAGGGGCAGTTTGGTCATTTTTCACTGGAGTAGGCTAGCAGGCACTAGTGTTGACCCGGGTTTTGAATGTTTCCATCACTCTGACGATGTGTGACGAGTTGATTTCCAAAGGTATTCTATCCTTCGATAAACGTGTCATAGCCAAGAGGCGTGTTCGATTCCATGACATAGGGATTTTGTTGGCAATTTCCAATGTCGACCTACTTGCAAGTATTTCCGCCACTCTGACAGTTACAATGTTTGCGAGTGATTCCATTACACTAACGGTGTACGTTCATTCCAGAGATTGCCTAATCTCGAGAAGTTGCTGGATAGTCTTATCATTTGTGGGATCAACTTTCTCGAAGAAGGTGCCAGATAATGGACATTCTACATTAGTGGGCTAGCAGGTGCTAGAAGTGAACCGTTCTACCATCTTGGGGATTTGGGTTCGATTCCAGTCAACGGGTTTGAAGAGACTTATCGTTCTGAGGAGTTTTCCCAGTAAACGTGCCGAACTGGATGGATTTATTGTCCGAGAGATCAACTTTCTCAAAAGACATGCTGGATTGAGCTTCACTGGTCTGGATTGGAATTGAAACTAGAATCGAGGTTGAAATAAAGACTTACCGTCTTTAGGAAGACGTGCCAACTGGAATTAGATCAAGTAATGCTCCAAGAGAATTTTGGTCATTTTGCCTCTATTGGGCCCGCGAAGCGATTTATTGACTGGATTGTGTCTAAAAAATTGATTTGGACTTGAATGTATCTGTGTCAGTTTGAATGTGGATCCGGTCAGACCGAAGATTGCCGAGCATGTAAAAATGGGCTGCTTACACGCAACTGCTAGGGTTTCTTGCTCTCACAGAAATTTGTATCTCTCAATTATGAGTAAGTGTAACTCTAGCTACTCTTAGAGTCCGTATATATAAAGGTTACAACAGGAACTATATGATTAGTATAACTACGGCTTTTTATGCTAATAAGGATTCCTAATCCAACCAGGATTAATCCTTATTTACGTAAATTATAATTTATATCACGAATGAATTATCCTGTCATACTAGGAATTATATTTCAAACTCCATATTAATGCTTATTTATCTCCCCACGTTAATATCACAAATACTTGTCTATTAAACTAAATTACTAATAATTAAATTTAATAGACTTATTTAATTTCTTAAGACTTTCCACTTAACTTATTTGATATGTCATATTCATAATCCTCCTGTAAAGTTTGACATAATCAAAATTTATAAGCTTCCTCAAAGGGTATCATCAATCTCTATGCCAAGATGTAGATTCCATTAATAAGTAATATTCACTATATGCATAATATTATTGTCCAACTCACTGAGTTTATTGACTCACAAAGAATCTCACTTTTCTGTAAATCAAAACAATAAACATCAAATGCACGTGTCTATTTATTATATTAGGATTAAAAGCATAAGCACTCATCATCATGAGGTATTAATTGTTTTATACAACCAGTATAAAAACAATTACCTCAACACGGTCATGTTCAATACATACAAAGTGTACTAGTGCAAGAAGTTAGAACTATGCTATTCCTCATAGTAAAGATAGACCTATTAAAACCTTGTGCTACAGTTCTACTAATGGTGTGTCCAGTTCCATTTAAAAAGGTGAACGATAAGCTTATATTTCATAAAAACTGATGATTTGATCTTCCGTGTGTAAGCCATACTCTACACACCAACTCATCTACTATATAGAATAAAAGACACACATGCATAATCATTTAATAAATAATATAAGGCAAACATTTCTCACACATATTTTGATTAAAATGGAATAACTAATTTATTAATAAATACTAAAGCCATTACACAAAGCATGTCTTTTAGTTTAAATCTCTAACACCTAAAACTTTAGTGTACTCTGCGGTCATACGACTCATTTGTTGTATGATCTTATATTTGGCGGTTGAGAAATTGATGATTGTTTTCTGTATACTTATGTGCAAGTGGTAGATGTTGGTATATGGGCTAGTTCGGCGCCTATGGGCATGCCCAACCCAAGACCTATGGGTGATAGCCCCACTTCCCACTAACTGGGAAGTTGTAAACCTCTTTGGCAAGTTACAACTACTCTATATACGTATAACATATAGACAGACTCTTTAGAGGGACATCTCTGTATCTCTTTTTTTTCTCTCTAGAGAAAAACTCTCTCTCTTCCAAAAACATAGATAGTAAGAAAAGCTCTTAAGTTGTGGATTGTGAGGGTGCTCTTAGCCTCGAAGAGATTTAACTACACTCCACCGCGAATAGATCTACAGGGATACGCAAGAATCACGTGGAGTTCTTTCGATTCAAGTTTTGGCTTTTTCAAGTTTTCTTTTGGACACGCTTCAAGAGATAAGACCGGATTTACCCTTTCGTAAAGTTTGTAGACGATTCTACACATATATTGAAAAATTAGCTTTGGGAGGATACAAAAATATTGCAAATTATGATAAGTGTGTTTCTATTGAGTTTTTCCAATATTTCCTAAGTATTTCTGTTATACTATGATAAAATTTCTATGATGTCTCATAATATTTCCTATAAATTTATCTTAAAATTTTTCACGACTTTTGTTTCTATTCCCAAAAAAATTTCTGGGAAAACATGTTGTCCCCACAAAAATAGAACTTTAGTTCCTCTTTCATGAACTTTTGAGTTCAAATTCACATGAAAAATATGGAAGAGTTTTTGTAGAAAAATTATGTAGGATGGTTGTGTTATGTGCGCTTTTAAACTACAAAAATGGTTTAGCTCGAATGTTGCTTTTGTTATGAGAAAGCATAGCCCAAAACATGTATAGAAATCTAGATTTTGGATGCATTTCGTAATTCGTCTGGGCTAGTTGAAATATATTTTTTCTTTTCAAACGAAGGGTTTAAGCCTAATTTGAAGGGTCCAATTAGGGGTGCACAAAGGAACCAAAAAAACTCGAAAACTGAACTAACTTAGCCTCTATGGATTGGTTTAGTTCGGGTCTATCAAAGGTTTGGTTCGGTTGTGAGTCTATAAAAATATCAAATCGATAAATTTGATTCATTTCTTGGTGGTTGCATGTATGTCTTTAAACCAATGTGACTTAGACTTCATTATTACTAATATATGTTTATTTATTGTTATTTAATTATTACAAAAAATTGAGAATGCAAGATTATTCTTATTTTTTATTTTTAAATAAAAAAATATGTTTCACATCATAAAAGCTGACCAGACTCAACCTAACTTGAGCTAGATTTGAACCAATCCGAGGCATAGAATCGAACCGAACCAATCTGAACTGATTAGGATTGGTTCGGTTTAGTTCCATGAAAGGATCAATTCGATTCTAAGTCTAAAATTAGAATCGACCAAGATCGAATTAGTTCTGAGTTGAGTATGGACCAGACTCAACCCGACCAATACGCATCCCTAGGTCCAATATGTACTAACATGTAGACATGAAAATAACAGTGCAAGTTGAAAATTTGTGGCACTGATGGCTTCAAACCAAAGGAGCGTTTAGTTTGCCAAACATGAGTTGAACGCACTTTGTAGTGAGTCCAGGTAAAAACTAATGTGGATGCTTCTAGGAGTGGATATTGGTTTGGTCGGGCCGAGCCTACGCCTGAAATAAAATTCATCGAGCCTAGTATTAAATCTCAAGTCTCCTCAAATTAAAAAATTACATTTTTAAGCCTGTGCATTTAATCAAAATTTTTATAATAAATAATTTTATTATCTAAAAATAATCTTAATTAATCTAAAATTTAATTAAATATATATACAAAAAAAATTTTGATATTCTTTGAGTCGGCCGGGCTTCAAATCAATTTTTAAGCCCACCTATTACGTAATGGGGTTTGAGTGTGCTTAAGCTGGCTATTGGGCCTATGGCTACCCCTAGACGCATCTGATAATGTGTTGAGTGGGCTTATTTTGCTCAACAACGGCTCGAGCTCCCCTTAAATTGAAAGTGGCACAAAATGTGGAGTGTCCATAGTAACATATTACCCATGGAAACACAAATGAAAACAAAGATTCATAGTTCAACCTTCATGCCCTCAATCTTCTTGCGCATTAGCAATTAGTTCCTTTACGCTTCGTTTGGAATCCGAAATTTCGGTTGGAAAAGAAAAGGAAAAAAAACGTGATAAAAAATTGAACAAAATTACTTTTTCATTTTGTTCAATTTTCTTTCACTCTTTTTCTTTTCTCACTAAAAATTTGAGTTCCAAACGAAACATTAATATTTTGAAGTTTTACGTTCTGCTCACAACAAGAATCCTTCAATGTGGACTTCTAGCAAGATGAAAATGGAAATGGGCGAAACTTGCCTTGCATGCATGTTACGTACCTTGGGGTCAAAGTCATTTGCCTAATGTGGCGAGAAGAAATCAAAGAGTTGCAAACTATTTTGAAAGATTTAAAAAAAAAATCTAAAAGATTTAAGAGATTGAAAATGGTTTAGAGACTAATTTGCCTTCATCATTGATTTTAGAGCTGCATAAATGTGAGATTGAAGAGGAGCCATTAGCGATACAATTCTGGGATGCTACTCACAGCAATTTTATTTGCGAATCCTTTTGTTTAATCTTAGAAATATGAAAAATACGTGTTTTTCATATTTTGTTGTCTTGAACTTTTCATTTGTTTTTTCAAATTATATCAAGAATAGTTATCAAAATCACTAGTCGATTCAACCGAGAACCGGAGGTCTCAACAGTTCAATTTAGATAATTGGATTGTTCAGGTCAAACACCGAAAAAGTAGATAATTGGAATATTTAGGTCAAATACCCCAAAAGTCAACTTAACTTCAAAATTTCCGTTGGCAAAAGTTTTGAACTCGTGACCCTTCACTAATTCCAAACCTTTGTGCAACCACAACGCCACTTCATTTGTTAGGTTGAGCTCGTCCTACGTATTATATAAGGAAATATTACAAGAATGAATAAAATACATGGTATATTATAATAACGGTTGAACCACCAATTGAACTAATGAACCGTAAATTGAAGTATTCACTGGTTCAACGTTCAGTTCAGTTCTGATAATTATAATATTAAGATATCACTCTTATAATTACTTATTTATTTTCGTTGAGAAAATAACCCATGGAAATGACTAATTTGAAGAGAAGAGAAATTATTCACTGTTCCTGGAGCGTTATGTGTTTTTACTCTTTTATTTACATAGGAATCGCTCCCCCAGTTGTTAGGAGTATTTATTCAATGCTCTTAAAACAAGAAGTGCCCTTGCTCCTTTAGTAGGTCCCCCACTTGCTAGGTGGGGTATTTATCAAGCGGAACTCTTTGGTTCTCTATAGACTCCAAGCTTGTTATTTGCTTGAGCAATCATAACACAAGTTCGAACCAAGCTTGTTATTTGCTTGAGCAATCATAACACAAGTTCGAACGATGGTGTTTTAGATGTTGCCCTCATCTTCTAATCTTGTTCCAGTTGATGTCCAAGTTACAGTAATAACTTAAAAACATGCACAAAGTTTTTGTCATGAAATTTGCCAACTAAAAATCTAACAATCTTGCGCTATGGCAATTCCATAAAAAACTCAAGAAAATAAAACCGAACAAGATTTTACCATTACAGTCCTAACCCTAAAAAAACTCAAGAAAATAAAAACGAACAAGATTATATCATTACAATCCTAACCCAATCGACTCCAAACAAATCAAACCTATGGGATGTAATGATTCTGATGAAAGATGCTAAAACTATACATTCAAAAGCAAAGCACAACCTTCTGCAGTGTTGAAGGCTCTTGAGAAGTACCTAGTTCAAGAAGCTTTTAGTTGCAGTCTTGTCTCTGTGGGTTCTACAATAGCTCAGTTTTCTTTGTTTTCCTGTCTGTTTTTTTACGTCTTTGTGTATTTGGCCAAGCCAAAATATATATATATATATATAGAAGAAGAAGAAAGAAAGAAAGAAATTATTATGCGAGCAATACTACACGATGGAACATCTATATACACAATGATATTTGCACCTTTTTATTATCATATTAAAAGAAGAAGAAAAAAAAAAAAAGAAAAAGAACATCAGCTATAAAATTGGCTGCCATCAAAATTTTTTTTTTGTATTTTTTTAACATAAAAAAAAATGAAAACCCTAATCATGTTTATATTAAGGTATCCGTAGATCTTCAGTAATTGTAATAAAATTTGTCTTATGAATTTTCTAACTTTTGAATGGTACACACAATCATAATTGAGAATGGACAGAAGTTGCCTCTTCTTTTCCTATTTACCTTTTAAGCTTTTTGCAGATTGCTACTTTAGGAAGAGGCATTTCTGATTCCTGATTGTACCTGGACACTGTGAGAGACGGCTCATTGTCTATTGACCAAGTTATGGGTCACTTTCATGCTCTACATTCATTCAAGATCCATTCTTCAACTTCATGGCTTGATTTGATCTCCTAGAGGGGTTTAGAATGTTACATCTTATTCATTTGGGATCATCCAATCTCCTTCCCATTGTGCATAGAGACTGTTGAGGCTGAAATATATTTTCATGCTAATTACACTCGATTTCAGACTAGAGAAAACACCAATAAATACTCAGGATAATGCCAAGTAAACCTTGGCAGAAAAGTTATCTGATCTGGAGAATGTGTTTAACCAGTTTTACAACACAGAATTTTAGGACAACATTGGACTTAATTAGCTGATTCCTATTCCCGAGTGCCACAAAAAAACTTGTAAGGTAGCTACTGGCATGCTTACTGTTGTCTGTGACAAAAAGAAGGAAAAAATTGGCATGATGGCCTAACAAAGGTTTCGTCAAGTGAAATGTCAGAGAGATACATGCTTAGTCAGTTTGATAATGTTTGATTTGATGGATTGATGAACTAGCTAATACCGACTTCTTGAAGGAAGGGATGCTAATTAGTAAACTTCCGCCTAGCAATCGCGAAACAAGTGAGAAAGAATTAGGAAATTCAGCGGCTTTTAGGCGTATTGATGACACTTTCTTTAAGGTAATATTTGCTGCCATTATGATTTGTTGGTAGCCAGCTTACAAGCAAATCACATTCAATATATAACAAAGACGCGTGAAACCCACAACAAGCAATTCTAAAGATCAACCATTGGAACTTCTCTTTGGAAGCTTGTATTTAAACAATGAACAGAATATATAGATGTATTTCATAAGGAAATTACATACTAAATTTTCTTGTGTTTTAATTGATCGATGTTTACACTTCTAGATATATCCAATGAAGGGTTCTAAACCCTCCCTTCAGAATTGGACATGTTAGTAGAATTGAATAGGTGTCTTTTCACTTAAATCTGCGGAGTTATGACAATTAAAATCAAATATTTGGATAATATGTCCGGAGAACGAACTCACTCGAGTGAACTTTAACGCTTCGTTTGGTTTTGTTTGAAATTTAAATTTTCAGTCAAAAAAGTAAAAAAAAAATGTATAAGAAATAAAACAAAAATATTCTTTTATTATTTTATTTCTTCACATTTTTCTTTTTTCACTAAAAATTGGGATTCTAAATGTAACATAAGCCAAACTCTCTAGATGAAATCTGAAGCTATAGGACCATCTCAATCGAGTGAAATGGACCTCACTTGAGCGAATACTGCATCTCGCTTCCGCAAGACTAGATTTGCTCAACGAACTATTAGAGTGCACTTATTCAATTGAACCTAATCATATCGCTGTTGGAGACTGAGAAATTTTTCTATTGGGTACTGCGGAATTTCTTACCACCTGGCTATAGTATATACGCATACTATCAAAAATTCTGGTCTGATTAGCATAACCTAATTTACGTGATTAGAATCGTACCTTCGAGATCTCTCTGATTTAATCTCGAAAACAAGAATCAGCACCAAGCACGAATCAACAAGCTCGAACTCAACCTTCGGACTTCTGCTGTGTTTCTCGTACACTTCTTGCTCTAAAGAGAGTCGGCTCACTGCTGCTAGGGTTTCTCTTCCTCACAAAATCGTGTATCTCTCAATTATGTGTAGAGTATGCAACCCTAGCAGCTCTTAGAGCGCGTATATATATAGGCTACAACAGGGACCATAGGATTAGTATAATTAGGGCTTCCTACCCAAATAAAAACTCCTAATCCAACCAGGATTAATCTTTATTTACGTAAATTATAATTCATACCACTAAGGAATTATAATTGCACTCCCTGTTATACTAGAAATTATATTTCGAGCTCCATATTATTGAACGCTTATTTATCTCCTCACGTTAAGATTACAGATACCCGTCTATTAAATTAAATTACTGACAATTAAATTTAATAGACTTATTTAATTCCTTTAGACCTTCCACTTAATTTATTTGATATGTCGGATTCATAATCCACCTGCAGGGTTTGACATATTCAAAACTTATAAGCTTCTTCAAGGGGGTATCATCAATCCCTATACGGGGACGTGGATTACATCAATAATAAATATTCACCATACACGTAATGTTATCGTCCAACTCACTGAGTTTATTGACCTACAAAGAATCTCACTCTTCTGTGAATCAAAACAATAAATACTACATGCACGTGTCTATTTATTATGTTAGGATTAAGAGTATAAGCACTCATAATAATCATGAGGTATTAATTGTTTTATATAGTCAGTATAAAAACAATTACCTCAACACGGTCCTGTTCAATACACACAAAGTGTACTAGTGCAAGGAGTTGGAACTATACCATTCCCCATAGTCAAGACAAACCTATTAAAACCTTGTACTACAGTCCTACTGATGGTGTGTCCATTTCCATCTAAGACTGTGAACGATTAACTTATATTCCATAAGAACCGATGATATAATCTTCCGTGTGTAAGTTGTACTCTACACACCAAATCATCTACTATATAGAATAAGAGACACACATGCATAATCATTAAATAAATAACGCAATGCAAACATTTCTCACACAGATTCTCATTAAAATGAAATAACTAATTTATTAATAAATACTAAAGTCACTACACAAAGTATGTCTTTTAATATAAATTTTCAACATTTTCATGACTTAATTATAGTGTATACGTGTAATACCAAAATTATAATATGAGTAACAGAGCCTAATCTATGTAATTAGAATCATACCTTGGAGATTTTTCTGATTTGATCCCGAATAACAGTATGTATGAATTTCAAAATCCTTTTGTTTTGGTCTCAAACAACTAGCAACAACAACAAGCACGAGTCAATTGCTTGAACTCAACCTTCAAACTTCTGTTGTATCCTTCGTAAACGCCTTACTCCATACAGAGAGAGTTTACGGCTGCTAAAGTTTATCTTCCTCATAAAAACGTATATCTCTTAATTAAGAGCAAGTATAACAATAGCTATTCTTAGAGTGCGTATATATAGAAGCGACAACAGAGACCATATAATTAATATAACTAGAGTTTCTTATGCAAATAAAAATTCCTAATCTAAATTATAATCCCTATTTACGTAAATTATAATTTATACCACTAAAAAATTATAATTGCACTCCCTGTTATATTAGGAATTATATGTCGAACTCCATATTAATTATTAAATGCTTGTTTATCTCTTCACGTTAAGATTACATATATCTGTCTATTAAATTAAATTAAATTACTAACAATTAAATTTAAAAATTTATTTAATTTCTTCAGACCTTTCACTTAACTTATTTGATATGTCGGTTTCATAATCTACCTGCAGAGTTTGACATAATCAAAACTCATAAACTTCATCAAGGGAATATCATCAATCCTTATACCAGAACGTGGATTCCATCAATAATTAATATTCATTATACACGTAATGTTATTATCTAACTTACTGAGTCTATTGACCTATAATGAATCTCACTGTTTTGTGAATCAAAACAATAAACACTACATGTACGTGTCTATTAATTATATTAAGATTAAGAATATAACTAATCATAATAATAATGAGGTATTAATTGTTTTATATAGTCAATATAAAAATAATTATCTCAACACAGTCCTATTCAATTACACAAAGTGTACTAGTGCAAGAAGTTAGAATTATACCATTCCTCATAGTCAATATAAGCTTATTAAAATCTTATGCTACAGTCTACTGATGGTGTGTCCAGTTTCATTTAAGACTGTGAACAATAAATTTATATTTCATAAGAAACGATAATTTGATCTTCCGTGTGTAAGCTGTACTCTACACACCAAATCTATTATATAAAATAAGAGACATACATGCATAATTATTAAATAAATAACGCAATGAAAACATTGCTCACACAGATTCTCAGTGAAATAAAATAATTAATTTATTAATAAATATTAAAGTGATTACACAAATCATACTTTTTAGTATAAATTTCTAGTAGCCGCCATGTCACAAGTATAGTCCGGAGCTAGGACATTAATCCAAGACAACCTTACTTTTTATAAGTAGAAAACAAAGTCGTCCAAGATTTTTTCTTAAAAATCAATAATAGTACATTTGATTTTTGTATATAAATGTATAATGTATTTGAAGCAAAATAATTATTTGAACAGGTGGCATTTACATATACATTCAGGAGAAAATTTATAAAAAAAAAATTCTAAGCCGGTATGCTAAAATACAATTTTTAAAATTTGAGCACATGTGCAGCTGATGTAATCCACTAGATCATGTCCCATTGACATCTCTATCTTAAGCTTATTTCGTGGTGTTTGTTAGACTTTATAGTTTATATAATATAAGAAAGTTTTGTAATATTTATATGTGGGATAAACCCACCAACACACACACACACTTAACATTATCTAAACTATATAGAACTTTATATATAAGATCCGCGCTCTAGATTTGTAGTTTAAATAGAATGTTATAAAGCAAAAAATCTCTCCTCTGAGTAAAAATTTAGGATAAAAACAATGCAACAAACTAACTTAGGTCACTAAATTAATTGGTGCCATATTTTCATTCAAAGTTAAAAACATAGTTATTGATCTTGTTCCATTTTGACCGTTACATACAGCATTGAAAAATAAAATAACAGATGAGGGCCAATTTTGTTCCGTGTTATTTTTAAGCTTACACCTGCAGGTGTTGGACTGTACCAATATGTACCAGAATTGTTTTATTTTTTTTTTTTTTGTGTGGCTAAAATGATTTGTTCTTATGATATATATATATTGTAACTTGCGTTGGACATGCACCATACAATTAAATATCTTTTTACCCTTTTTAATATATACTTTTGTTTAATAATATGGTTATATTACCCTAAACTGATTTGGTGTTGAATAATCCTTGGCAACATCATCTATACTATATCTATATGCAATGTAGTATACTATATCTATATGCAATGTAGTAGGAGGTTCTAAGTCCTTCAAAATTCAATTCTTATTTTTTTAAACATCCTAAAAAACTACAATGCCATATGGCACATTTAACTCTTCCAACCAATTAGACTACTCTCTCTTTCTCTTATAAAGGAAAACAAACAAAATTAAATAATGATTAAACGAAAAGTAAATCATACAAAGTAATTAAAAGGAGTTAAATATTGATAAAGAAACACAAAAATTAACTAAAGGAAAGAATTTTATTATGGGCAAAAATCTCTCCCTAATAAAAGTTTGATTCCTAAAATCTTTATGACGCTGTAGATATCTATCTATATATAGTCAATACTATTTTCTCTCTCTCTCTCTCTCTCTCTCGTAATCAAAAGAGCAAAAATACACCCGGCTCCTCCTCTCTCTTACAATTTTTTGAATTTTCAAAATTTCATTCGAAATTCAAATATCTCATTAAAGATATTGTGATTCTTAAAATCTCTACATTCAAAGTAATTAAAGGAGTTCAATATTGATAAAAAAAACACAAAACTAACTAAAGAAAGGAACTTTATTATTGGCAAAAATCTCTCCCTAATAAAAGGTTGATTTCTAAAATCTTTATGACTATATAGATATCTATCTATCTATAGTTTATACTACTCTCTCTCTCTCTCTCTCTCTCTCTCTCTCTCTCTCTCTCGATCAAAAGATCAAAAATACACCCGGCTCCCCCTCTCTCTTACAATTTTTGAATTTTTAAAATTCCATTCCAAATTCAAATATCTCATTAAAGATATTGTGATTCTTAAAATCTCTAAATGTTATTGTGATTCCTAAAATCTCTCTAAATATTATAGCTACCTATAAATATATATTTTACTTTCTTTCACTCCTTCAACATTTTTATTGTTATTCTCTTCTCTTTTCCTAGAATCCAGTCGCAAATGTGAGTCTCACTCTCTTTCTTCTTTTTCTCTATCACAGTAGTGAAAACTCAAGTGGAATAGAAAAAAAAATTTTTCAACTGGGGCACAAACCTAGAAGTGAGTCAACCTATCTCTCTTGCCTCTCTTTATTTGTGTAATATAGATATCTCTATCAATTACCGTAGTTTTTTTTTGAGATGGTTTTTATTTCCCAAGTTGTGGAAGGGGATTGCGCGATGAAGGTATTGTTGAAAAAACTTTTTTGATGATAACTTTAGGTTGATATTTTTAAATGGTTTTTTTTACCAAAGTAAAAACTGTGATATTTTTTTCCTGATTTAAACTTTATTTGAATTTGTTTAAATTGTGCTAGATTGTCCCAAACTACGCCAAAATTCACAATTGTGGAGGGGCTCTTTATTGATCATTGACTCCAACACCTAAGATTTTGATTTATATGATATTACCATTGATTATTGGATAAGGTTTTTCAAATCATAAATTGAGGTTGATAAAAATTGCGCCACGATTAGCCCAAGATAAGAGGGAAAGTTTTCTTTTCTTTTATTAATTTATTTATATTAATTATGTCTTTTTTCTTTAGGTGGTTTCCAGTCCATTGATTTCTATACCATTGGGGATATATGTCACACAAAGGAATGTACACATGTTGATGCTACAATCGAAAAACATGTGAGGAAAGACTGTCCGAAGACAAAAGAGGGCAAGCTGGGAGTAAATGCACTTAAAAACTACGGGTTAAATTTGTTTTTGGAATAATTTCCTTACTATTGTCCTATAATTTAATTGAGTTACGAATAGCATGTGATATCTATATTTGTGTACAAAACTTGCCTTTTGCTTTTTATTTACTCTCTGAATTTTTTTTTTAACATTTTAGAGTTTGGATCTCGGTGGATTAGAGAGATATTTGAGCAAGGAATTAGGAAGATATTTCAGCAATGAATTGGAGAGAGATTTTAGGAATGAATTAGAGGGAGAACGATAGTGGGATTAGAGAGATTTTAGGATTTTTTTTTCCCGGAGTGTTTCTTAATCAATTATGGAAATATTTTAGGATTTAGGAAGAGATTTTAAGAAGTTATGATTATCTAACATAGATTTCAGGAATGGAAGAGGGATAATGATAGTGGGAATAGAGAAATCTTAAGAATTTTTTTGCTGGAGTGTTTCTTAATCAATTACGGAAAGATTTTAGGATTTAGGGAGAGATTTTAGGAAATTGTGATTATCTAACATTACATAGTGATTTTAGGCATATTTTGTACTTTTAAAAAAAAAATTAGTCTTAAGTTATTTTTTGCCTATTTAGATTTCAACGCATGAAATACTCAAAAAATTAGAATACAATATTGAAGCACAAAGAATCCATAACTTTGTTTTTTTTTTTATCGAAAAAATCGGTACTTCCCAATGATGGGTTTCCATGTTAAATTCAACCCATCTAAAAAAATACAATCCTTTAATTTCTATGTTACTTTATGATCTCAATTTGCACTTTTTTATTTTTTTGTGCCACCTTATAATAATCATTAGTGCCCCATATATATTATTTTAGATTATATAAATTTCTGTATAACATGAATTAATGCCTTTAGATTCTATAAATTAATATGCATAGCAGGGGTTATTGCTTTTACCACACGGACCTAAGGTTTAATATGCTATATTTTTAATTAACTACACTTTGTATTATACAAAATCTCTATAATTCATATTATAATTAAAAAAATTTGAGTTCCGTGCATCGCACGAGTCAACGCTAGTATTATGTAAATTGAAGTTTATAGATAAATATACGTTGCCCAATTTTTATAGATCTATAATATTTACAACAATAAATTCGGACAATACGCCAACATGTACAGGTACTAATATGTATAATATAAATGACAAAAATAATTAGTTGACTGGTATGAGATTGACAACTATATGTTAAAGTGAGGAAATGAGATAATGTAACGTGAGAAGCTTGATAGAGGAGTAAGATGACCAATTATCAGAAATAGGGATGATTGAAGCTCAAAGGTAAGAACATGTCATATCATCATCATTGTTTATATGTTGCGCTTCCTCTTCATTTGTCAAAATATCTTCTAGATATACCAAAATAATAAATAATAATAATAACAAAAATATATCTTCCACAATGGATCAATACTAGCCCCAATCTTAGTCGTTATATCATTGTTCATGGGAAAGTTTCAAAACTGCCCACTTCCCACATAAAACTTTTAGTGATTTAACTTTATTTTCAGATTTTTGTAAGATTTTTTTATGCAGTCTTTGTTTTCGTATTTTCTATATTGTTTTTTAGGCGACCTGCAGCCAGGACTATTCAACTCTCCCGGAGGACGTGATCTTCAATAAAAAAATACTGTGCGCTCTTGAGTTTAATCTTGAAACATCTTGAATCGGTTTAAACTTTCATGTGGGAGGGATAGTGGCATTAAGACAGCAAATACGTGCCTTTCTATTTATAGACCAGATGTTTCATATAATTATGTTTTACAAGTTTTGATGTATTATTCGTTTTGTTTGATCTTGTTTATTTCTTGAAAATAGATTGAATAGAAACTGTATATTTGCACCTGTTTATTGTTAAAATATATACATATTTTGTAGCATATTTCTAACAATTTTCACATCCCTTGAAATTCAGAAATCACAGCTTATTGCTTGGTAAAGCCAAACTTCTTTTCTACGATGCCTTCTCATTTACCCTCATATTGCTTGCTGCTATCAATAATTTTGCACGACTGCAAGCAAACTACTATCAAATTTTGAGTAATTATACTTTGTCTCTTGCACTTTATATTAAATTTAACTTTAAAATTTTTATTTTTAATTGTAATAATTAAGCCCTTACACTTCTAATTTGTTGTAATCAGGGGTGGATCTAAAAAATCTGTTTAGTGTGGGCAAAACTTACATAAAGTTATACATGAAATTATTTTCTAATTGCTAATCTATTTTCATTTGTAAGAAAAAAGATACTTATATTAAATAAGTCAAAAAAGGGGCGTCACCTTTGTACAAAAACTCTATACAAAATAAAAAAAATAAAAAAACTATACCCCTCTACAAAATAAGGATCACATAATAAATCAAAAAATTGCTCCATAATTGCCTTACAACCTCTTAAGTTTGATTTACAAATGGCCCTTGTGACTTTTCATATTTTGAAAGTGATGCATGATAGCCTCACTTGGCTTGCTATTGAAAATATCTCTCTCAATATACACAATCAGGCTATCATTCAGCCATTGATCACCTATTCGGTTGTGAGCTCGTTCTTCAGAATCTTCATAGCAGAAAAAGCCCTCATTATTGTCGCAGTCGCAATAGGTAAGATCAATGCCAAAGTAAGGAGTTTGCAAACCAATGAGTATACTATGTCTCTTTTACTTTCAACCATCTTCTTAGCAAGATCACTGATTCCTTTTAAATTTAAAGACTCCATATTGATCAGAAAGTGCCAAAAGCTCAACATTTGAAAAGTCTTCAGGATAAAACTAGGCACGACGAATCAATTTTGCTTATCAAAAGCATCAAACGAATGGGATGGATTTAAGCTTGCAACACAAAGAAGCAACTCAGTGTTCACCTTATTAAAACGATTATTTGACTCTTGGAGTTGCATGTCTATGACAGTATAGAATAGCTCGACACTACTGGGACTACGAAATTTCCTACGACCTGGTGATAGTGTATACGCATAATGCCAAAAATTCTGATCTAATTAGTAAAACTTAATCTACGTGATTAGAACTATACTTTTGAGATCTCTCTGGTTTGATCCTGAATAACAAGTAACAGCAACAAATACGAATCAACTACTCAAAATCAACCTTCGGACTTCTGCTGTATCCCTCGTATACGCCTTACTCTAGAAAGAGTGGCCTCACAACTGCTAGGGTTTCTCTTTTTCACAAAAATGTGTATCTCTCAATTATGAGCAAGCGTAACCCTAGCTGCTCTCAAAGTGCGTATATATAGATGCTGCAGCATGGACTATATGATTAGTATAACTAGGGCTTCCTACGCAAATAAGAATTCCTAATCCAACTTGGATTAATTCCTATTTACGTAAATTATAATTTGTAACACTAATGAATTATAATTGTACTTCCTGTCATAGTAGGAATTATATTTCTAGCTTTATATTATTAAATGCTTATTTATTTCCCTACGTTAAGATTACAGATATTCGTCTATTAACTTAAATTACTGACAATTAAATTTAATACACTTATTTAATTCCTTGAGACCTTTTACTTAACTTATTTGATATATCGAATTCATAATCCACATGTAGAGTTTGACATAATCAAAACATATAAGCTTCTTCAAGGGGGTATCATCAATCCCTATACCTGGATGTGGATTCCATCAATAATTAATATTCACCATACACGTAATTTTATTGTCCAACTCACTGAGTTTATTGACCCACAAAGAATCTCACTTTTCTTTGAATCAAAACAATAAATACTACATGCACGTGTTTATTTATTATATTAGGATTAAGAGTATAAGCACTCATAATAATCATGAGGTATTAATTGTTTTATATAGTCAGTATAAAAACAATTACCTCAACAAGGTCCTGTTCAATACACACAAAGGGTACTAGTACAATGAGTTAGAAATATACCGTTCCTCATAGTCAAGACAGACCTATTAAAATTTTGTATTACAGTCCTGCTAATGGTGTGTCCAATTCCATCTAAGACTGTGAATGATAAGCTTATATTCCATAAGAACCGATAATCTGATCTTCCGAGTGTAAGCCGTACTCTACACACCAAATCATCTACTATATAGAATAAAAGACACACATGCATAATCATCAAATAAATAATACAATGCAAACATTGCTCACATAGATTCTCATTAAAATAAAATAGCTAATTTATTAATAAATACTAAAACCATTACAGAAAGCATGTAGTAACGCATCTAATTCTCATCCCTTTTAAATGATTATCAAAAGTCTTAGCTGGTAAGCTCTTTGTAAAAGGATCTGTTAGGTTGTCTATTGATGCAATCTTAGTAACCACCACATCACCTCTGTGCACTATATCTCGTATCAAGTGATACTTACACTTTGTGTTTTGCCTTCTTGTGGGTCCTAGGTTCCATCGAATTAGCAACCGGCCCACTATTATCACAATAAAGTGTAATAGGTGATTGTACTGAAAGTACCTCTCCTAGATCCAACAGAAATTTTTTGTGCCAAACAGCCTCCTTGGCTGCCTTAGAGGTCGCCACATATTCGGCCTCTATGTTGGAATCAGCAACACACGATTGCTTGATACTCCTCCAACTAATGGGTCCACCTCCTAGGGTAAACACATTTCTTGAGGTTAAGTTTTTGGAATCCTTATCTGATTGGAAATCTGAGTTTGTGTACCCAATGGATACTAGACTATTTGCCTAGTAAACCAATATATAATCCCTAGTCCTTTTCAGATACTTGATTATATACTTTACTGTAGTCCAATGTTCTAGCCCTGGGTTCAACTAATATCTACTTGTCAGGTCTAGTACAAAGTATAACATACATGAGACTTCCCACTGCTGATGCATAGGGAACTGCCTTCATATTCTATACCTCAATTGGTGTCTTAGGACACTGATCCTTGGTTAGAGAGATTTCATATCTAAAAGGGAGGAACCCTTTTTTAGATTCATGCATGCTAAACCGGGCAAGAATCTTATCGATATAAATAGCTTGTGATAAGCCCAGCATCCTATGCTTGCGATCTCACAAAAGATTGATCCCAAGTATATGACCGGCTTCTCCCAAGTCTTTCATATTAAACTGTCTAGATAACCATACCTTAATCGAAGATAATACCCCCATATCATTTTCGATAAGCAAGATATCATCCACATATAGTACCAAGAACACCACCACGTTTCCACTACATTTTTTATACACACACGACTCGTCAATGCATTGATCAAAACCATAAGACTTAATGGCTTGATCAAAACAAGTGTTTGAAGACCTAGACCCTTGCTTAATTCAATAAATAGACTTCTTAAGTTTGCAAACCATGTGCTCTTGGCCTTTTGTTACAAAACCATCTGGTTGGATCATATAGATGCACTCATCAAGACTTCCATTAAGGAAAGCGGTCTTGACATCTATTTTCCAAATTTCATAATCGAAATGAGCCGTAATGGATAAGAGAATCCAAATAGACTTTAGCATGGTTACCGGCAAAAAAGTTTCATCATAGTTGATCCCCACTTTCTGAGTGAACTGTTTCGCAACAAGCCTAGCCTTGAAGGTTTCCACCTTCCCGTATGCTCCTCTTCAATAGATTCACTTGCATCCGATGGGTTTTATCCTTTCGGGTGGTTCTACAAGATTCCAAACTTGATTAGAGTACATGGACTTCATCTCTGATTTCATAGCCTTTGTCCAAAGTCCTACGTTTTTATCTTGAAGCGTTTAATTGTTGTAAGCATCCCATTTTTGCCCGCTCAACAATCTCCGACCCGACCGGACCCAATTTTCAAACATCACAACACATGCTAGCCCAAGACGGGTCTTTCAAAGTCCAATCCAGTCAACTAGTTGCTTCCCAGGCCCACAAGGTCCCACTGAAGCCATAAACACCATCATGCCCCTAAGGCATTCCAGGCCACTTTCCAAGACCGGGCGGTTCCAAGAACCAAGCCATCCAGGTAGCTTCCCGAGATCGGGCGATCTCGGGGACCAATACCTTATCAAGTTCTAGACGGTTCACTTCTGGCGCCGGCTAGCCGCCAATGTAGAATGTCCTTCATTCGGTAGATTTCCGAAACCAAGCGTTCTCGAAGACCAACACCACCCTCACAAGTAATGTTTTTAGGCCAGGTGTTCTCAAGAACCAACACCACCCTACAGGTAGATCTTTGAGACCTGGCAGTCTCAGGGACCAACACTGCACAGGTAGTTTTTCGAAGCCAGGCGGTCTCGGGAACCAACACCTAGGTCAACACCGGCACCTACTAGCCCGACTTGGTGAAAAATGACCAAACCGGCCCCTTGGGCCTCCAGGCACGTTTTGAGAAAGTTCAAAATCCCTCAAAACGATAAGTCCACCATTCCAAAGTGCTACTAAGTAGTTAGGCGTACTCCGTACACCATTCGGCCCAATTTCGGTCCCATTACGGCTAACTCTTGTCAAAATGACCGTTTTGCCCCTAAACACCCCAACACTGCACAAATCCCACTGAAAAGTAAAAAACTCTCCCGGGATCATCCCTAAATGACCCAGCATGCTTAACATAACACTCTGATCCATTCCTAACCATTTTCAACCAAACCCAGCCAAAATGATAATTTTGCCCCTAATAACCCGAACGCGCCCTGAAATAACACTAGTCCTAGAATATTGAATGGTGGGTCTTGTCATACACTCCTATTTAACCTAAGGAGGACCTTACAACACTAAACACCCCAAACTCAATAAAAGTTCCCCGGAGCGTCTTGTAGACGTTTTGCCAAAATTACCTTTTCTCCCGATTTTCTAGTTATAACACATTATCAAATAACTTGAGAAATGCATAAACCGGGGAATTCTTGAAAGCTCATTCATAGGTCTTTCAATCGATACGGCTGATTGGATAGATCACTCCCCGAAGTCCCTTATCGTGTGGCTAGAAAACTACTACTTTCAACCACCCGTGGAGCATCTCACAAACGCTCTACCAAGATTAACTTTTTCCTCAATTCCCTGATTATAACGCACTGTCAAAGCGACTTAAGAAATGCGTAAATTAAGAAATTTCCAAAATTATTTCTAGAGTACTTTCCATCAGTACAATCCGATCGGAGAGATCACTTCCCAAAGGCCTCGATCATACGGCACAAAAATAGCTATTTTTGAACCCCCTGCAAAGCGTATCACAGATGCTCTGCAGAGAGGCCATTTCATACACATTTTCTAAGATGATGTCTCACACTTCTAAACACCGTTCAAACTTTTCAAAAACTCAGAAGTTCACGAGAAACCCTAGGAGAACACTGTGGATGCAACCGATTCCTCTGAAACCTTCTCGGTTTGCTCAATTATTAAGGCAAAGTTTAAACGAACACTCCCAATGATGGAGCATATGCTACATGCACTTAGATTTTGATCAGATCGACCAAATTTCAATCAACCATCAAGATTTAACTAGTACATTGGGTGCCACGTGGTATTTTAGCAATGGAACAATATTGGTGCATGTGCTACATGTGTCAGGGCAAATTTTGTCTAGGCATATATACCACATGGTCCAGGCCTTTCCAAGCTTGCCTATAAATATAGGCATCCCCCTTTGCATATTCTAGAATCGAAATTGATAGTGAAGCTCTACAAAAATTGCTCTAGAACCTTGAATTCCTATATACATCCCACACCTCAAACACTTAGCCTAGATTACACCTCCCCTAAACCCATACACTTCACCTACATAGCCTCTCATGCCATAAAATACCTATTCCAACCCCTCAAGCATACTTAAAGCTCTCCTAGATCAAGCCAAAACATCCATAGAAGATTGCAAGTGTATTGGAAGCAAAAGGTGGTATTTCTTTTATGTTTTTGTCTCCACCACTTCTCTCTTCTCCCTCCTAGCCTACTTAGACTATTCTCTATTTTAATTTCCATCTTTTACCCCACTTTCTTGCATGCTTAAAGTAAGAGGGCCCTTAGTTCATGCCTAGAGGAAAGTTAGTGAGAGCCATCGTGTAGGGGAATCTCTCAGTAGCCTATTTTAAGAAGGGCAACTGTAAGCACCCCATTTTTGACTGCTCGGCAGTCTACACTCCGTCCAGACTTGTTTTCAAGTCATTGTAGGTGTATTCCAATCGAAATCGATTTTCTAAGTCCCAAATCCCGTCTGTCCATCGCTTCGCGGGCCCACAGGCCCAAATAGAGGCAAAATGACCAAAATGCCCTTAGGGGCATTGTCCTTTTCTTTTCGATTCCAATCCCACTCTCAAGACAGTTTATTCCTCGAGACGGTTCCAATCCAGGCACGTCTCTTCGGAAACGGTAAAACCCCTTTCCAACCCCACTCTCGAGACAGTTTATTCCTCGAGACGATTCCAATCCAGGCACGTCTCTTCGGAGATGGTAAGACCCCTTTCCAATCCCTCTCTCGAGACAGTTTATTCCTCGAGACGGTTCCAATCCAGGCATGTCTCTTCGGAGACGGTAAGACCCCTTTCCAATCCCTCTCTCGAGACAGTTTATTCCTCGAGACGGTCCGAGTAGTAAAACTACTCACAAAACCGTTAGAGTAGCGGAAATACTCACAAATAGGTCGATATAAGAAATTGCCAACAAACCCCTGTGTCACGACGACCGGCGTTAGAGTGGCGGAAACACTAAAAACCCAGGTCAACACCAGTGTCTGTTAGCCCACTTCGGTGAAAAATGACCAAACTGTCTTTTGAATCTTTTCCGAGACTTTCCGGTCGAGATGACCATTTTGCCCCTGGGCATCCGAACGCCCCGAGAACCACACCGGCTCTGGGTATTAAACCGGTAATGTCCCGAGACTACTTTTTATAGTACTTTTTATAGTATTCTCAACCTTCCTTTATCTTTCCAGATCATTCTGAGTCAGTTCCGGCCAACCCGGTACAAAATGACCGTTTTGCCCCTGGTTGGCCGGTCTCCTTTTCTGACCACTCCGGCTCTGGGTATCAAACCGGTAACCTCCTGAGACTACTTTTTATAGTGTTCTCAACCTCCTTTTACCTTTCCGGATCATTCCGAGTCAGTTCCGGCCAACCCGGTGCGAAATGACTGTTTTGCCCCTAGTGGGCCGGTCTCCTTTTCCGACCACGCCGGCTCTGGGAATCAAACCGACAACCTCTGGGAACATTCTAAATAATGTTTCCAGATCCCAAGTCTTCTTCCGGGACAATCCGAGTTCGCCCCGACAGCTTCCTAGTCCGATTGACCGTTTTGCCCCTAAAGGCCTGGTCAACCTTTCCGACACATTTTGTCCTCACTTTTCAAGTCAAATACCTCCAGGACACTATTTTAAGTGTTCTTGCTCCTTTCCGGCCTTCTGGGTTATTCCCGGCTCCTTCAAATCATTCCCGGACTTTCCAGAGTCACTCCTAGTGAAGCTAGGCTAAAGATTGCATGGTAGTCACTAGTACATGCGCCCAAATCTAGTCAAAGATACATTGCTTGCCGACCTTAAACCTTTCCTAGTTGGCTTGGCACCACTAGTAGTGGCGCCAAGCCAATTAGGAAAGGTTTAAGGTCTGCAAGCAACGTATCTTTGACTAGATTTGGGCGCCTGGCGCCAAGCCAAAAAATGGCCTGGCGCCATTCCTAGTGGCGCTAGTGTAAAATTTGGCCTGGCGCCACTGCAACAGGCGCCAGTATTGTCCAACCTTTATAAATACAGAGCCTCATTCAACGTGAAAGGGATCCGCAAACTCAACCTAAAAATCATATAATTCGATATGCAGAACTCGAGCACCTCCAAAACCCTAGTTTCCTTAGGTTTCCCAAACCCTAGCCACCCTACACTAAACCCTAGCCTCATATACACTCCTATACATCCCCATACACTCATACACTAGCCTTCAACCATCTTTTGAAGACTTGAAGGGCTGCCATCTAAAACTTAAAGACAACCCTTGAAGGTTGAAGAAGAAGATCAAGACAAAGACTGAAGATTGAAGACAAGCAAGGCACGCAAAATAGAGAAGACATACGGTAGGCTTTCTATTTAAATTTTCGCACTTCCCCCTCTCTCTTCTCTCTCCTAACCCACTTGGGTTTTCTCTATTTTAATCCCCCATCTCTTTCCCCCCCCCCCTTTCTTTGCATGCTTGAAACAAGGGGATTCCTGGTCCATGTGTAGGATTGGGCTATTGGAGAGTCACCATGTCGGGGGCTTTCTTCTAGTCTAACCAGAGACCACGTGGGTCCGGCCCCCTTGATTATGTGGTGAAGCCTTAGCCTTGTATGTTCACGACCCTAAATTGCATTGTGCATATCATAGTCTTGTATCTTCCAAAGTTCGTTTTCAAACTCGTTTTCAAAACCGTTTTCAAACTCGTTTTCAAAATTGCATCAAAATCTCTTTTTCAAAACCTTGTTTTCAAAACTACAATTCTAGGGTGATTATAGCTTTTCCAGGGCTAGGATTGCTTCAGGAAAGTGTTACATTTAAAGTGACCAATACGGTTCATATTTTCAAATATTGTTGTTTTCAAAACCGCTTTCCTAAAGTGGTTCTAGCCCTCTTATGGTTAGAATTGCTTTAGGAAAGTGAGATGTTTTTACACCTTCTAAGAACTCTCTTTTCAAAAAGTCTTTCTTCCTAAAAAATCTCTTTCAACATACTTTCCTAAAACTCTCCTCTCCAAAATTGTTTTCAAAAACTCCCTCCAAAATCTATTTTTTAAAGCTTCCTTTTTCAACTCCTTTTCAAAAACTCTTTCTCCTCAAAATACACTTTCTAAAAAAACATTCCCTAAATTCACTTTCCTAAAAACTCTCTTCCCAAAATCTTCCTTCTAGAAATTCCCCTGTAGGATTTTCTTTCTAAAATCTACGTTTCCAAAAACATGCTTTCCAAAAACTCCTTCTTTCCAAAAATCTTTCCAAAAACTCTCTCCAAAAACCTTTCCAAAAACTCTTCCCTAGGATTTCCTTCTAGAAAACCTTCGTTTCCAAAAACGCACTTTCCAAAAATCATCTTTCCTTAGAGCCCAAATCAAGCCCTAGAACCCACAATTAGGAAACCCTAATTTTCTTCCCAAAAACATGATTTTCAAACTTTGCCCCAAACTTAGGTCTCCAAAACCTCTTGTTTTCACATCCAAACTATACATGTTTCCAAAACCTCTTTTCTACGTCAAAACTATAATTTTTCAAAACTAGGGTTTCTAGAATCCCCCTTTCCAAATCCTATCTTCTCTTTAGGAAACTGAATCAAATCTTCCCGTTTAGGAAATTAGACCCAATCCTCCGTTTTTTGGAAACAAAATCAAACCTTCCCTTTTAGAAATAAAATCCAACTGTTTCCTAATTTAAATCCTTCCTGAACTTCCACTTTCCTAAATCTTAAGTTTTCAAGACTTGAACATAAAAATTTTTCTTAAATTTTGAAATTCAACTTTCAAATCTTTCCTAATTCAACCATTTCCTAATTCTACCCTCTTTTCAAATCTTAACTTTTCAAATCTAAGCTTTCAAACTTTTCCTAACCTCAAACATTTCCTAATTTCAAGGTTTTCTAAAAAACTCTAAAATTTTCAAAATCTTAAACTTTCTAAATTTCAAATCTTTCCAAATTCGAAACTTTCTAAATTTAAAACTTTCTTAAGTTAAATCTTTCTAAACCTAAATCTTTCCAAATTCTAAACTTTCCAAAACTTCCAAATCTTTTCAAATCTAGAACTTTTCTAAACTCAAAACTTTCTTAATTTAAGACTTTTTTAAGTTGAAACTTTCTTAATTCAAACGTTTCCTAAATTGAAAACTTTCCTTTTTTTCAAACCTTTCTTAAAACAAAACTTTCCAATTTTCAAAACTTTCCTATTTCAAAACATTCCAATTTTCAAAACTTTCCTAAGTTGAAACTTTCCTAATTCAAAACTTTCCTAATTCGAAACTTTCCTAAATCGGACCTTTCCTAATTCGAACATCTCCTAACATCTAATCTTTCCAAATCTTCCAAGTCAAGTCAAATCTTTCCTAAGTCTCTCCTATCTTTCCTAAGTCTAGGTTTTCTAAACCTCTATCTTTCCACAACCAAGTCTTTCCAAAATTAATCTTTCCAAAGCAAGTCCAATCTTCTCAATTTAAATTTCCAATCTCCTTTTCTAATCTCAAATCAAATCCAATTTTCAATTCAATCTCTTTCTTCCAATTCAATCTCTCTCTTCAAGTCAATCTCTTTTCAATCGGACTCCAGTCCGGACTACGACTAACCTGATTCCCCCAAAGGGATACGTAGGCAACCTTCATAGGTGCGGTCACAACACTTTTCAAACTTTCAATTCCACCCTCATGGGTGCGGTCTCCACATTTTCAATCCCAAATTCCAATCTATATTCAAAATTCCAATTTTAAGATTTCTATTTTCAAATTTCTACTTCCAATTTTCAAACTTTCCAATTTCAATTTTCAAATCAAATCAATCTCTTTCTAAATCTATTTTTCATTTCTCTTAACTTGCACTTGCATATCATACATCATGTTAGTTTCTTTTCAAGCATTGTTTTTCAAAGTGGATAGGATTGGCTAATAGTTAGTTAAAGACTCTCATAGGTGAATCTAGGGTAGATTGACATGTAGGTATCGAAAGGGCGGGGTAGGGTGATAGCTTAGTGCGTCTTCCCTACACATAACCAACCTTCGAACTTAGAATCACTGATTTCAAAGACCAAAAGGAGTTATTTTTCTAAAAAGGGCTAAATGTTTTCTAAAGGTTGCCAAACAACCTGTTTTCTTAAAAACCCTCTCTTGAGGAGATACTTTCATAATCGTTTTTCAAAAACCCTAAGTGTAGTCTTCGGATTATTCTTAGTTTTTAGGTGACCTAACTCACCTTAATCAAGTCAGGTGGCGACTCCGAATCTTTTTCAAAGGCCCTTTATTCAAATCAATTTTTCAATTCAAACCTAGTCGCACTCATTCTTCTAGGAGGGTGAGTTCTAACGAGAGAGTACAACATTTTTCCTGCTTGTGTGAGTATTCCTCGAGTGCGAAAAATCTGGGCGCGACAGGTATGGCCTTGGAGCCCTTTGATTAT
>CM065384.1:16720000-16830000 GCA_033060915.1 Euryodendron excelsum | reverse complement strand
AAACTTAAAATTCAATCATTAAAATATGGTTCCCTCTACCAATATTTTAACAGAATTCGCCAGCAGCCTAGTATACCGTAAATAGCATGCCTCAATGGTAGGTCGTCTACTATTCAACATTTATCTTGACAGGTCAATACCTATTAACTTTACTACCTAGGCAAGTGACTATGCTAAATAAAATTAAATAGCCGACTCAGTTTTGGTCCTATAAATAATAGTAGTGACTTAGATGGTGAGGATACTATTATTTATAGCTAAGTGTATACCATCACTAAACTCTAGACCTGTTGTTTAGTAATAAGTTACTCAGATGGAGAGTTAACCCAATACTAACAACTACTAGTGTTTATACTCAGTGAGTCCCTAACTTATTCTATCTGATTTTTGGGGGGGGGGGGGGGGGTTGGTACTAAAACCAACGCATAGAATAAATTACTTCACTTATAAGCTAATGATGGAGACCATGAGATTTATACGTAATAAATTCCCTCACCTACTTAGACATTTAATACATGAGGGATGTCATGTGTTTAATTATGCAATAAATATAATATTTCAATATTAGTGACTCATATATGTGCAACAAATAAAATTTTAAATTCCCTTAATTTAGAAAAATAATATTTAAATTAAAACATGGGAATTAATTTTGCTCTATAGTTGAACATATACAAACCAAAATTGAAATTTCAAATTTATATAATTAAAACACAACTTAAAGGTCATTTATGTATTATCCATGTTCTCTCATACTAATAACATAACAACAAGAACATAAAAGATAATAATTATAGACAAATAAGATAAATAAAATTTAATCAAGATCCTAGCTGTTATGGTCAAGAAATCACTCCAAAGTGATGAAGAGTCCAACCGCACCATGATATTACCAAGAATCCTTATTTTTCATTTCACTGACGCACAGAGATTCGGGGGCAGCGCCCCTGATGACGGAGATCAACCTGCCCAATTAGGTCGTAGGGATCGACTTGCCCTGTCAGGTCACGGGGGCCCGAGGGCAGCGCCACTGGTCAGGGTTCGGGGGCAGCCCCCTTAAAACTTAAACAAAATACCGCATCACGTTCTTAGGACTGTTCGTCACGTCTTTAGGATTTTTCCAGTTTTGTGCCACTACTATTCCTCTATCTTCTTCGATTATAACTTATCGTATTCTCAATAACAATAGAGTTATAGAGTACAAGGAATCAAAATTTCTAAAATAGTGGAGTTCCGAATATAAGGAATCAAAATCTCCAAAATAGTGGAGTTCCAAATATAAGGAATCAAAATCTCTAAAACAGTGGAGTTCCCATACTTCAAAAAATAATTATTACATCTGATTCTATGTCTCCTTAAATCGGAGTTCACAGTCTAAGAATCATGTAAAAACCACAATCACACAACATACATTCATGTGACCATAATAACCAGGCAGAACGCTGCAAAACAGAGGTTAGCACAAATCTACATTCTACTCTAAGCATGCATGGAACCAATTTTCGGAGAACAGAGTAGGTATTATACGTATACAATATTAACCAAGGCTCTGATTTCAATTGCTGGGACTGAGAAATTTCCCACGACCTGGTGTAAGCACCCCATTTTTGCCCGCTCGGCAATCTCTGGCCCGATTGGGCTCACTTTTACACATCACATGCATATCCAGACTCTAACCTACCTTCTAAACTTGAATTTAGTCCATCGGTTGCTTCTCGGGCCCACTTGAAGCTAAATGATCATTTTGCCCCTAGGCCTCCAAAAGCCCCAAGAACCATATCGGCTCTGGGTATCAAACCGGTAACTTCTCGGGGATGTTTTTGATAGCATCCCTAGCTTTCCATTACTCTTCCAAATCATTTTGAGTTAGTTCCGGCAAACTTAACGCAAAATGACCGTTTTGCCCCTAGAGGGCTAGTCGCCTTTTCCAACCACACCGGAAGCTTTCTGGCTCTAGGTATCAAACCGGTAACCTTCGAAAATATTCTGAGTAGTGTTTCCAAACCTTGAGTCTTCTTCTGGGACATTCCAAGTCCGTCCCGGTAGCTTTCCGACCCGGTTAACCGTTTTGCCCCTAATGGCCCAGTCAACCCTTTTAATCAATCTTCTCATAATTTTTCAAGCCCTTTGTCCCCGAGACACTATTCTAAGGGTTCATATCCCTTTTCGGCTCTCCGGGTCGTTCTCGGTACCTTCAATTCATCCCCGGACCTTCCGGAGCCACTTCTAGTGAAGCCGGGCTAAAAATTACATGGTAGTCACTAGTACAGGTGCCCAAATCTTCTGAAGATACATTGCTTGCCGACTTAAAAGCTTTCCTAAGTGGCTGGCGCCACTACAACAGGCGCCAGGTTCATTCTTTGTCTATAAATACAAAGTCTCTTCCAGCGTGAAAAGGGCCCGCAAACTCAGTCTAAAAATCCTACTTTTCGATACACAGAGCTCGTAGCCTCCTAAAACCCTATTCTCCTTTAGGTTTTCCAAGCCCTAGCCTCCATACACAAACCCTAGCCTCCTATACACTCATACACACTCTCATGTACTCATGCACTAGCCTCCAAAGCCTCCATTGAAGACTTGAAGTACTGCAAACTGAAGCTCTTGAAGATCAAGACGAAGACTGAAGCAATGACCGAAGCAAAACAAGAAAAGCAAAGCATACAAAGCAAAGCAAAATAAACAAGACACAAGGTACTCTTTCTATTTAAGTTTATGCATCTTCCCCCTCTCTTCTCTCGCTGAACCCACTTGGGTTTTCTTCTATTTTAATCCCCCATCTTCTTCCCCCCTTTCTTGCATGCTTGAAACAAGGGACTTCCCAGTCCATGTGTAGGATTAGGCTATTGGAGGGTCACCGTGTCAGGTGTTTTCTTTTAGTCTAACTAGAGACCACGTGGGTTCGGCCCCCTTGATTATGTGGTGAAGCCTTTAACCTTGTATGTTCACGACCCCAATTTGCATTGTGCATATCATGACCTTGCATTCTTCTAAAATCCATTTTTAAACTTGTTTTCCAAAGCTTGCATCAAAACTATTTTCAAAACTTGCATTAAAATCTTCTTTTTCAAAACTTGTTTTCAAAATCACAATCCTAGGGTGATTATAGCCTTTTTATGGTTAGGGTTGCTTTAGGAAAGTGTTACATGTAAAGTGACCAATATGGTCTATATTTTCAAAAACATTGTTGTTTTCAAAACCACTATCTTAAAGTGGTTCTAACCTTCTTATGGTTAGAATCGTTTTAGGAAAGTGAGATATTTTATATACTTTCTAAAAACTCCATTTTCAAAAATCTCTCTTTCTAAAAAATCTCCTTTCCAATATACTTTCTAAAAACTCTCTCCAATCTCCTTTTCAAAATTCCTTTCCAAAATTGCCTTCTAAAAACTCCTTCCAAAAATCTATTTTTCAAAACTTCTTTTTTAAACTCGTTTCCAAAACACTCTCCTCAAAATTCACTTTCTAAAAACGCTATCTAAATCTCTTTCCTAAAAACTCTTTCTAACAATCTCCTTTCAAAAATCCCCTTCCAAAAACTCTCTCTTCTAAATTCACTTTCTAAAAACTCCTCTCTAGGATTGCCTTCCAAAAAATCTCCCTTTCTAAAGCTCACTTTCCAAAAATCTCTTTTCTTAGAGCCCAAGTTAAGCCCTAGAACCCACGATTAGGAAATCCTAATTTTCCTTCCCAAAAACATGATTTTCAACCTTGCCTTAAAACCTAAGTTTCCAAAATCTCCCTTTTTACATCAAAATTATAAGTTTCCAAAAAACCTCTTTTTTACATCAAAACTATAGTCTTCCAAATCTAGGGTTTTCAAAACTTCATCTTTCTAATTCCATGTCAAATCTAATCTTCCCTTTAGGAAAACAAATCCAATCTCCCCAGTTTAGAAAATTAGATCATATCCTCTGTTTTTGGAAACAAAATCAAACCATCTCTTTCTAGAAACAAAATCCAATCCCTTGTTTTAGGAAATAGGAATATCAATCTTTCCTAGTCTAAACTTTTCCTAATTCAACCCTTTCCTAGTTCCATTCCTTTCCAAATCTTAACTTTCCAAATATAAATCTTCAAATCTTTCCTAATCTCAAACCTTTCTTAAATCTCAAGATATTCTAAAACTCAAACTTTGAATCCTTCTCAAATTCTAAACTTTCCTAAACTTTAAATCTTTCCAAATCTAAAACTTTCTAAATTCAAAACTTTCTTACTTTCAAAACTTCCCTATTTCAAAACATTCCAAATTCAAAACTTTCCAATTTCAAACCTTTCCTATTCCAAAGGCTTTCCTATTTTAAACTTTCCTAATCCGAAACTTTCTTAAGTCGAAAACTTTCCTAAATCAAAATTTTCCTAAAACGAAACTTTCCTACAATGACACTTTCCTATTTTCAAACTTTCCTAATCCAAAAACTTTCCAAATTTGAACCCTTCCAAATTCTAACCTTCCCTAATCTTCAAAGTCCAATATTCGAGTCAAATCTTTTCTCAAATCTTTTCTAAGTTGACTCAAATCTTTCTTAATCTCAAGTCCTTTCTAAATCATATCTTTCCTAAGTCTAGGATTCCCAAATCTCAATCTTTCCAAAATAAGTCCAAATCTTTCTTCTAAGTTCTATCTTTCCAAATCAAAGTCCAATCTTTTCAATTCCAATTTCCAATCCTTTATTCTAAATTCAAATCAAATCCAAATTCCAATTCAACTCCTTTTTTCAAATCAAATTTTCTATTTTCTATCGGACACTTGTCCAAACTGCGACTGACCTGATTCCTCCAAAGGGATACGTTGGCAACCCTCATGGGTGCGGTCACAACCTTTTTCAAATCTCCAATTCCACAATCTTCTTCAAGTTTCCAATTTTCTAATCTCTTCCAAGCTTCCAATACCAAATTTCTATTTCCAAATCTCTATTTCCAATTTCTAAAACTTTCCAATTTCTAAAACTTTCCAATTTCAAGTCTATCTTTTCAAATTTCTTTTAAATCAAATCAAGTCTTTTCAAATCTATTTCCAAAGTTATTTCCAACTCCCATTTTCTGTTACATTTACATATCATGCATCATGTCTTTTTAAACATTCTTTTCTAAAGTGAATAGGATTGAACATTGGTTAGTTGAAGATTCTCATAGGTGAATATTTAGTAAATAGACATGTAGGTACTGCAAGGGAGGGGTATGGTGATGGCTTTGTGCATTTTCCCGACACGTAACCAACCTCCGAACCTAGGATCATTGTTTTCAAAGACCAAAATGGAGTTATTTTTTAAAAAATGACTTAAATATTTTCCAAAAGTTGCTAGATAACCTATTTTCCTAAAAACCCTCTCTTGAGGAAGTATTTTCAAAATCATTTTCAAAAACCCTAAGTGTAATCTTCAGATTGTGCTTAGTTTTTAGGTGACTAACTCACCTTAATCAAGTTAGGTGGCGATTCCAAATTTTTTCTAAAAGTCTTTTATTCAAATCAATTTTCAATTCAAACATAGTTGCACTCATTCTTCTAGGAGGGTGAGTTCTAATGAGAGAGTATAATATTTTTTCCGCTTGTGTGTGTATTCCTTGAGTGCGAAAAATCTGGGCGCGACACCTGGCTATAGTGTATACACATAATACCAAAAATTCTGATCTGATTAGCAAAGCCTAATTTACGTGATTAGAATCATGCCTTCGAGATCTCTCTAGTTTGATCCCGAATAACAAGCAACAGCAACAAGTACAAATCAACTGCTTGAACTCAACATTCAGACTTCTCCTGTATCCCTCGTATACACCTTACTCTAGAGAGAGTAGGCTCGCAGCTACTAGAGTTTCTCTTTCTCACAAAAATGTGTATCTCTCAATTATGAGCAAGTGTAACCCTAGCTACTCTTAGAGTATGTATATGTAGAGGCTACAGCAGGGACCATAGAATTAGTATAACTAGGGCTTCCTATGTAAATAAGGATTCTTAATCCAACATGGATTAATCCCTATTTACGTAAATTATAATTTGTACCATTAATGAATTATAATTGTACTCTCTGTCATACTAGGAATTATATTTTGAGCTCTATATTATATGCTTATTTATCTTCCTACGTTAAGATTATAGATACCCGTCTATTAAACTAAATTACTGACAATTAAATTTAATAGACTTATTTAATTCCTTGAGACCTTCCACTTAACTTATTTGATATGTCGGATTCATAATCTACCTACAAAGTTTGACGTAATCAAAATATATAAGCTTCCTCAAGGGGGTATCATCAATCCCTATATCGAGACGTGAATTTCATCAATAATTAATATTCACCATACACGTAATGTTATTGTCCAACTCGCTGAGTTTATTGACCCACAAAGAATCTCACTCTTCTGTGAATCAAAATAATAAATACTATATACACGTGTCTATTTATTATATTAGAATTAATAGTGTAAACACTCATCATAATCATGAGGTATTAATTGTTTTATATAGTCAGCATAAAAACAATTATCTCAATACGGTTTTGTTCAATACACACAAAGTGTACTAGTACAAGGAGTTGAAACTATACCATTCCCCATAATCAAGACAAACTTATTAAAACCTTGTACTATTGTCCTACTGATAGTGTATCCAGTTTCATCTAAGACTGTGAATGATAAGTTTATATTCAATAAGAATCGATGATATGATTTTCTATGTGTAAGTTGTACTCTACACACCAAATTATCTACTATATAAAATAAAATATATACATGCATAATCATCAAACAAATAATACGATGCAAAAATTGCTCACACAGATTCTCATTGAAATGGAATACTAAAGTCATTACACAAAGCATATCTTTTAGTATAAATCCCTAACAGACACAGTAGTGGTGATTGTTCGTCATTTCTTGAGCTCTACGACTTGATCTTCCTTGAGCTACATATAAGTCATCCATATTAGGAACATCAATATAATGTTTGACACAGAAAGTAGAAACTCCATCCATCATAGAGCTTCACCCATTATCCCTCATCATTTGAAGCTGTTGCTTAGACAATTTAACTAATCTCTTGGCATTCTCAATTTCTTGATTCTTTCTTTGTAATGCTTGAGACAAATCATTTGTAATTCTCAATATAGATTTCATTATATGTAGACTAATCACAAACTCAAAGGATTGCATCAATTCTAATAAATGGAATGATTCTGCTCTTTATTCCAAATTAGACCCCTTATCTACTATAACATCAAGCACTTCAATCACTGTTGAAAAGATACTAATTAAACTGAGCAAAGTACTATAATGTGATCCCCAATGTGTATTATTAGCACAAATAAGAGTGCTCTCTTGATTTAGGCTTTGCCCACTAATAATCTCTTTACTCTTTAGAGCCTCAATAACTTTAGCAGCTTGTTTCTCTTGCATAATGTCTCGACACTTACATGAGGCCCCAACAACATTAACTATGTTAGAAACCAAGTTAAAAAGTGTGGCAATATGAATATGGTTCTTTGCTAATATGCAAAACAATGAATATAATATGCAGATTCATTCTCCATAACAAGTGTCTTTAGTCCATTAAACTCACCTTGCATATTACTGATTGAGCTGCATAAGTGTAGTTTGATGCAACTAAACTGACCTAAGTTAGCTTTGGATTAGATTAATTATGCTCTCTTTAATGTATATTGTACTGATAATCGTGTTTTGAGTTCGTTACAGGTAGATGTTGATAAAGAAGAGGATTTGGAGCCATAAAAGCAATTCGGAGTGCAGGCATGCATATCGAGGGTTGTTGCTAGGATTTATCTTGGGAAATATGCGATTTATCCTCTGTAGCTTGGAATGGAATGAAGGATGCGTCGTTGGAAAGATCTCACAAAGTTGTGCAAGTTTGCGTCTAATGAGCATTTCAAGAAAGGGGCTCCAAAGGCTTTGGATTAAAGCTGCAAACGGATAAGAAAAGATAGCTGGGAATTAGGAAAAAACATACTAAGAGTTTGAACAGTGTGATCAAGAAGGAATTGGGAGTTCGAACCATGGCTAGTAAAAGTTGAAGAAAATGATTTTTTTTGCCTTAGGGTTCCAACCCTCATTAGGGAGTTCGAACCATCAGAAGCTGGTCAAATAAAACGGGCTTGTGCAGGCCTTAGGGTTCGAACCCTAATTATAAAGGGAAATGGGCGCTCGAACCATAGGAAGGAAAAAGTGTAATTCAGGTTGCTGAGGGTTCGAATGCCCTGAAGAGGGTTCGAACTCTAAGAAGAAATTTTGGTCAAAGTCTCCTATTTCTATTAGGACTCAGCTCGCGATGTATATATATATCTCTTCGATTTTCTGGAGAGAATGACGTTTTTCTTGAGGGTCTTTATCACTTTGTAGTCTAGATTCATAGGGGTAATTAGTTTTTCCATTATTCTTGTAATTACTTCCATTAAATTCAAGTTTTATTGTTTTAAATTCAAGATTGTGTTCAAGAATCCCTATTTACTGCACTTAGTTCAAGATTCGTCGTTCATCACATGTTTGTTTATATTCTAGCAAACTCTCAACATACAATCTCTTGTTTTTCTATGGCCATGAGCGGCTAACTCTCTCAACTCGGGATTGATTGTGAAGATTAATCGGGGGTCAAGGATGACCAATGAAGGTAAGGTTGAATTCACTGCTACATCTTTTTGATTTTTGTTTTTCTCTTTCTTCTTCTTCATTCTAGATACTTTTCAAAACCTGGGCGTCCTATTATGTTCGGTAACGCTTATACGTGAATACCATACTCAGTATATACGCTACCTTGTAACGTTTATGCATGAGTCGGGTTCCGTATAAGTGTTGCATGAATCGATGATGCATGTCCTTGATTATAACAATCTGAACTATTCTAGAAGTTGAAGATTGAGGGAAGTATTGGTTATAAAGCTAAATTTTTTGAATTCGAGACTCACGACGTAGTCGAAGGATTTGAGTTATAGAAAAAACCTTCGTTGGGATTCCGAGAAACTTGATTAATCAGATCAATTGATCCTGAGTCTTTTTCTTTACAAAGTTTTAATCAATTTCATCCACTTCCATTATTTAGATAAAGTTTAGTTCATTCGAAAAACCAAACACAATATTTTTTTTTTCTTTTCTCTTTTTAGAAGCATCAGTTGAGTGAAGTTAGGATTGGGTTTAGTAGTAGAGTTTTCTTGTGAACACCTTGGCATTGCTCCTTGAGGGACGATACTCGTACTTTTGAGATTTTATATTGCATCGCGACCCGTGCACTTGCGGTTGAGCACCATCTAACTGGGTAGCGTTCAAGCAATTACTAGCCCCATCATATCCTTGTCCGCTCAACCTAGATATGCTCAAGTCATGTGTAAAAAATAAGTCTTCAATTGCCTCCTTAAGTGATAGAGCACTTGTACTAGTAACATGCTTAGTACCCAAAAATTACTAATCACACATCCCCTTCTATCCACATATCTCAAAGCAATGACCATTTGCTCCTTCATTGATACATCCTGGGACTCATCAAGGAGAATAGAGAACAACCCATCACCGAGCTCCCTAAAAATAGCCTTAGTAGTTTCAAATCCAGTAGCCCTAACAATAATATTAGGTGTAATCAACTTAAGATTTCCAGGGGCATTTTTTAATACAACATTTCTCACAATCTCATTCTGATTTGAAAGAAACTTCAAAAGCTCATGAAAGTTTCCTTGGTTGCTCGAAGTTTCATATTCATTATGCCCACGAAATGGAAGCCTTGTCGCAAAAGAAATCGAATACAATCAATTGATGCATTCAATCGAACCATATAATCATTCTTAGCTTCATCGGATAGTTTACAAAAAAATGTTTCTATATGTTTCTTTTGATTCAATAAGTATTGACTTTTACTCCAAACTTGATGATGGCCATTGTTAACGCCTCCCTTATGAACTTGAAGCCTGTCTTTCGTCTTCCAATTTGTAAAACCATCCCCAACAAAAGAATCACCACCTCCTAGATCTTCTACTTCAGTTTTGAAACGGTAGCAATAAAGGCAAAATGCAGCGTCTTTTGATATACTATACTCCAATAAACTACTATGTTCATTATAACCATAAACTACAGAACTTTCTTAATGATTGCTCAAATCTTCTACGTGGACAAGTATCAATATGAGGTTGACAATGGCCTTTTAATAAATGTGCCCTACGAACTTGTGCTCAAATATTAGGATCATAGTCGGTAATTCAAGGTCGTAGCCTTGGGTTAGCAGGAAGATTTGGCAAGTCATTTATTATACGACTTTTTTTTTTTAAGGCTCATCATGACTTATGGAAGATGATGAGTCTAACTTTGACTTTCTCTTAAAATATCTCTCCATAACTATAAGAAACTGATGCGGATCGTATAGCTGACGAGTACTTGGAGACGTGGAGGCGGCGATATACCCGGGCCGGGGGTCGGCAAACTTCAATCGACCGTAACTTTTGACTCGTAACTCCGTTTCGCCATTATAATATGTCGTTGAAAAGGTATCGACGAGCCGGATAAAGAAAAAAATATGAAATGATTTTTCAGCCTAGGAAATCGCAAAAAAATGCTTCTAAGTGTCGTTTTGGCCTGTTTTGTTTTTTTTGGGATTTTTTTTTGCTTTGGGCCTTTGTTTTTTTTAATTAATCCGGTTTGTCCCGGGCCTAGGGTTTCGTGTCGTATATTTATAGTCGCGTTAAGACACTTTTCAGCAGTTTTGGGATGTTTAGTAAAGCTTGTGTGCGTTTGCACTTTTCCAATCATTCGGTATTTTTTCTACGAAAATCAACGAGTGTTTGATGCCCTAGAACCTAGCATTCGTGGTGAATCAATAGGTTGCAGGACGACTCTGAATCCGGTATTCGTGGTGAATCAACGGATTCGAGTGTATTATCTTGTTCGTTACTAGCCGCTGCATCAGAAACAAACCCAAAAAAAAAAAAAAAAAAAAAAAAATTCATTTGTCAAATTGTTTTAACTAAACCTAAGCTTGGGTATTTTATATTACTGACACAAACTCTCCAAAATGAAAAAAGCTATTAGATATGTACCCAAAATGTACAAAAAAATGCATATAATTAGAAGAATTGCAAGACAAACAAGGCAAACAGTTGAAGAAAAATATGAAGGACATTGAAAATTTAGACACATATCATATAAACATGGGACAATACTAAAGGCTCATTTTCTTATATAATAGAAGGCTCATTTTCTTATATATTTATGTTATTTAACACTGTCAAAGCTAGATGGCCTGACACCAGAATTTCGACATATGCATTTATTCAAACACATTAGAATAAAGAACCCATAGTGGCAAAAACGTCAAAACCATCGTCAATCATCGACAAACGAAGAACTATTGTTGAGGGAGTATTACGGGAATTCGGAGAGAAAATGTGAAGCACTTACCAACAGTGAAGGAAGGTCTCGACCTGCTACAAAACTACAGTAACATGCCTCTCTGTGGTAGAGAAGAAGAGCAATAGCACTGCCACGAGTTACACTCCAATGTCAAATTCTAAAGACTTAGACAACAAGAAGAGATTTTGAGAGAGAGTTTGGCTAGGGTTTGAAATGTGAAAGAGAAGTTTTGGGATTTGGGATACAAGGCACGAGGCGAAGGTGCTGATGGAGAGAACAAAAAGATTAAAATTTGGCGGTTTGGGTTTGTCTCTATAGATTTGGCTCTTTTCTAAATATAAAAAAAAAATATTGACTGTATATCAGTATATGTGTTTTAATATTAAAATAAAGAGCTGTGACTGTGTGTTTACTTGACTAAATAATGAGTGATTAGTAAAATTCAGTAGAATTTTTTTTATATAGTAATAAGTTCAGTGAGGACAAATGTAAGTGTTAAAAATTTAGTAGGGACAAATGTAAATATTGGTAAATTCAGTGAAGGAAATGCACTATATTATATCTTATGAATGAATAAATATTAAAAAAATAAATTTTTAGTAGAGGTTGCCCGGTCAGTGGGGGTAGCTTCCCCCACTTGCCCCTCAATCCGTTCGCCCCTGGTTGTAATGTCAACTTTGGAAGGAAAATTCTCATGTAACAAGCGACATGGTCATTTTTAAAGAGCAAAGATATAAAAATTCAATTTTTTTTCTAACCAAAAATTCACGTGTATTGCACAAGAAACAAATTTAAGCTTTTACATGATGCCTAACTACGTTATACATATCACAGAATTGATTACACTAATGATTTTAAACAGATTTGTGGTATATTATTAGGGGACGAAGTTAGATATTACATTTTTTCCCTCTTGATTTTGGCCATGTGCTTGTTACATGCGAAAATTAACAAAATATTGATATTGCAACAAATTAGAAGTAAAACAGCTAATTGTTACAGTTAAAAATGAAGGTCCTGAAATGAGATTTAGTATAAAGTATAGGGATGAAAAGTGTAATTAATCTTTTTTTTTTTGGGGGGGGGGGGGGGGGTGTGTTGGGGGTTGATTTTAAGCAGGATAAGCTTATGTTGAACTGCATAGGTATCATCTCTCTTTGAAACTTGTTTTAAATTCTCCAAAATAGTCTTTCTACTGTCATACAATATCTTGAATGCTGAAGAATGAAAGGATTAAGATAAGTTATCCTCGTTTATGTTTAACCTTTCTCACCATCTACTCCTTTTAATTTTTTTTTTTCTTGTCTTTTTGCTTTCTTCTAGTATCAACCATCAATATCTTGCTTTTTTTCAGTTAGAAAAATGAAAATTATATCTTGCATTTGTTGATGAAATGTATATCAAGCATATTATATTCTAGGATAACACAAGTAATCTATAACCCACATACCAAGTCACTTCAACATCCAACTTCGGATCCCGTATTTCAATGTCAAACCCTCATCTAATTTCTATTTCAGACCTCTTCATTGGAAAACCTCTCTCTCTCTCTCTCTCTCTCTCTCTCTCTCTCTCTCTCTCTCTCTCTCTCTCTCTCTCTGAGACATGTACACTAAACAGACATGATACATCTTGTTACTCGAAGAAGGCCTATGGCTGTCATTATAGAGGTCCTGTGACATTTACTATAATGTAGCTCTTCATTGATTCAACCAACATGGTCCAAATGCATTTTAAGGCAACTTTCTTTCATACCCACAGTAGTACCATTGCACTGCGTCATGAAAGGTTACATCGACAACATTAAAGACATCACTAGTTACCAACAAAAATACAAAATCTCAACAAAACCCATCATCTTACCTAAGTAGCAAAGTTGAAAGGTCGCTCACTGCTTCACACATGGGTAATTTTTGGCCTTGTCAGTTTAATTCTTCAACGGAAGAAACTCGAAAAACTGGTGAGGAGTAGTGAAGTTGGCGTTCAGGGCGGCAAAAGATTTCTCAGTCTCCTCCCCCCTGACGCTGTTGTGGCGGTCGCCGCTACGAAGAGGAAACAATTGTAGGGTTTGAGATGCCCCACAGCCTGCTTCGCCAGCGTGATAGTTGCCGACACAGTTAAGATCTTCTCTGTAGGGTGCTCTAAAGATGTTCAGGTCTTGAGTGCTCTTTATGACCTTTGGGTCCATTGTTCTTACTGTTTCTGAGGTTGTAGTAGTAGTGGTGGCGGTGCTAGTGATCGCAGTGGTAGTAGTAGTGTTTACGAGGTGGGTGGGAGGTGAGCAAGACAACTGCATCATCATCTGCCACGTGGCATTCCTTTCTACCAAGTTCCTCCTCTGCTGCAATTCTCCCTCATCGAACTGTACCCATCCATCTGTTCTACATTCTGGTACTGCTGCCCTCTGTATTGAAGCAGTTCTCTGATCAATTAAATGCATAGAAAATTTAGCTGCATAAATTTGTATATGTTGTTCAATAACAAATACCCAAATAAGCATTAATTTGGGCACACCCTACTTTTTCATGAGGCTAAATCACTACCCTAATCAACTAATCAAGAGCAACGGCCCCAGAAGCAGTAAAATTTTTCTGGGTTCAGCTTTGTCTTTTCAATAGAGGGTACGGATTTTCTCCAACTAGACGGTAGGAATTCCTAGTCTCTCTGTATAGGGAAGCATACTATTTTTTTTTTTTTTTGGTGTAATTTTACTTTTTTTTTTTTGTATTTGAGTATCTTTTTGGAGATATACCAATCCCAAGAATAATGTCAATAGACTAGAGATTGAAAAAGTGGATTAACAATACAATTTTGATACCTTGAAAAAACGAGTAGCAAGAATTCCTCTAACCTAGGCTAGAGAAAATTCTTGTTGTTCACTATATAACTACATTTGTACCCTATTACATTAAAAAATTAGGGACGCCCCATGGCCAAATCACTGGCCTAAATGAGATGAATAAGCAGAAGACCCAAAAACCCTAGCTTTGATTCATAACAGCAGCAGCCCGACAGAAAGGAAAGAATGCAGCTTTCGAACCCTTTTCATTTCGCAACAAACAAAGCTTTTGTTGCTTCCTCTGAATATCTTCCATATAATCATGTATGTATCTAATAACGCTTGCATGAACTGATAATCATGTGGGTATTATTACAAGATTAGGTTATTCTAATTGTCCTAAAAAAAAAGTCAGTGTCATGCCTAGATTTTAAAGGAGTGAGAGAGTCTATGAAGAAAGACAAAGGAAGGTAAATAGACCTCTGCAAGTGTACTGCAGTTTGTGGGGAGTGCCCAGCTCTTGGTCTGCTCAACTTCAAAACCTGTCCTATTTGCCCCTGTAGACAAAAAGAAAAACAAAAAGAACACAACTTTACAACTCAAACAACAATCAGAATGGGAAGAAATGCACTTCAAATTAAGCATCAATACAACTTTACATCTAAAACGACAAACAAAATAGAAGAGGGAATAGAAACCACGTATCAAACTCTCTCTCTCTCTCTCTCTCTCTCTCTCTCTCTCTCATGTATTGTGCAACTTAGATGAGCTCTTGTTGAGATAACTACGGAGGGTAAAATTAGAGATTATTATGCTTTTTTACCTGGTTCTTTTCTTTCTGTGGTTTGAACATCAAGGTATTGTTGGTCATCAGAGAGTGATTCAAGTTGACGACGGCGTTTCTGACGTTCTCTAGCCTTGTGATTTTGAAACCAGTAGAAAACATTCTTGCCCTCAATCTTGCCGTATCGGCGAAGCTGTGCTGTAATGCGCTGAATTTGCTCGGCAGAAGGCGTTCGAGTCCCCCTTCGATACAATTCTTCAAGTGTCTCTAACTGCTCTGGTGTGGGGTTCCAACGTGAGCTCACTACAACCTGCTGTGTGTTGAACTCTCTCCTAGTTTGTTCAGCCACTGCCGCTGAAAGAAAAAAACAGATTAATTCTCATGAAAACTATGGATATAAACTGACAAAATAATACCAAATGAACATAAGCTTACACATCAAGACGGTGAGAGAGAGAGAGAGAGAGAGAGAGAGAGAGTACCCAGATGGTGATTCAATGCAAGAAGATCAGTCCCATGTATACAGCTCAAACATGGAGCATCTGTGGTGGCAGTGTTGTTGGGAGAGAGAGAAGTAGCTGCCCTTGGAATCAAAGGCCGGAGCTTCCGGCCGTTGAATGAATCTTGCAAGTTGAGCTCTGCGCCATCATTGTATCCCATCGTCCACATTGTGCTATGATGAGAGAAGTAGGAAATTGTGATAGTGTTATAAGTAGAGCTCTCTCTCTCTCTCTCTCTCTCGTGAATGTAATGTGGACTGAGCGGAGGAAACGGGGTTGGAGATGGAAACAAGAAAAAAGGTCAAGGAAAGGAGGTATTCAGGTGGTTCAAAATAGTAGTCCCTCGCTCCTCACTTTGGGATGAGATAAGGGTTCATGTATGGTAAATGTTGATGCTAATAAAGACAGTTATAGTTGAAATGGGTTATATAGGCTGAGCTGAACACTGGGTATTTGAGTTTCAGAGATAGAGATTGAACACTAAAAAGAGAAAGAGGAATAGAGAGAGAAAGGGAGAATGGTGTTGGTTTAAATTGGAACAAAGTGAGGAAGACATGAGGTTGACTGGGCTATCTCAATGCAGAGAGAGAGTGAGAGAGAGAGACAAAGAAAGCAAAGGAAGGAGAAAAAGAAAGCAATTAGAGGAAGCGTGGAATTCTGGGAGTTATTGGGAGATGCGAATGAAAAACGACGTGACGATCATGAGCGCTATCATAAGCCTCATCACCTCTTACAGACTCATTTATTGTTCGTCTACTGTCTCGTGCCTTTCACGCTTATTCTCAATCCGAACTGCCCCTCTCCTCCCTCTCCTCCATGCCCCTTTCTTTGCCTACTTCAACCTCTCTCTCTCTCTCTCTCTCTCTCTCTCTCTCTCTCTCTCTATATATATATATATATATATATATGTATCTGCATTTTGTACGTTTCTCTTTTGAAATCCCCTTGATACCCTCGCCCCTCAACCAAACTGTTTTGATCACATCTGCTCTTCATGTCCATACAATATTACTATACATGTATGCATATGGATTTTGTTTCATACCCATACATTATTGTCCTTTTACGTTCACACATAACACCTCTAGGTGATATTGCGATTACTGTGGCTCCTTTGGAATTTTCCCTGCCCTCGTTAATTTCATCTTGATGTTTCCTGTGTCGATTTCTATACTCCCACGCTTGACTATCTATGTGCACTACTGCAGCTCACTTACCTCCAAGATCTCGCCCCCCCTGGCCATCATTGTTGAATGATTCTATTTCTTGAGTTAGTGTACATGGATATCATTCTTATTTTTGTACATTCGTGGACAGAAGGGTCATCTTTGATAGTCTCAATCCTTCATTTATGGTTTGTAAGATTATATATACTAGGGGTGGGTGCACACACGATGCATATGCAATATTTACACAACAGTTACATAATAAAAATCGCAAATATGAAACCGTTGCAGCTATGAAATTTAAATGTAAGAAGAACTTATGTTGAAGTAATTATGTCATTTGGTAAAGGTTTTTTTGGAATTGAAATTGTCCGTACAATTTCAGAAACTAACTGTGCTTCTCCCTTTATAATACAAAAGATATATATATGTGTGCATATGGAAGCTTACGTATAAAAATGGAAAAATTATCAGTAAAATGTAATCTCAATTCTTAAATTTATCCCCTTGTATTTAAATGTCAAAATATCAGTAAAAGAGGGATACGAGGATTAAAGAGTGTATGGTTAGAAAATCAGGGATTCAATGCGTTAAGCATAAATGAGTTTGCTATTTATAGTGGAGAAGAAGCCGACGTGACGAGCCATGCTCACTGATTGGACATTCAAGGGTACCATCATGGCTAAGAGAGGCTATGTTACTATCGGAGTCGTTTTATTGAACATCGAGACACGCCACATCTATAATAGATGTAAGGCATTCCTTGCTCATGATATGCCATGTGTTGTCGTATAGAATGAGAGTCAGCTTTGTATTAAAGGTTTAAAGTCTCTTCATTAATGCACTTGATCTTGCACATGTGTGCATTTGGATGGGGAGGCTCTCTCTCTTTGTTGGTAGGCTTGTCAATGGACCGAGTTTAGTCTAAACCAGATAAACTTGGATCCTATCTGATGCAGCAACACTTTAGAAAACTAGAAACTTAGTTTTAATCCATTGATTCACCACAAATGCCGGAATAAAGTCCTCTACCAACCTGTAGAATCACCACGAATTACAGGTTCAAAGGCACCAAGCGTTCGTTGATTCGCAAGAATACTGAACGATTGGGAAAAGCGCAATTTCCAAGCACAAATTTTATTAAACTTCAAAACTACTCAAAACAAGTCAAACAATAGTATATAAAGCGGCACGCAACCCTAGGGCCCGGGACAAACCGGGTTAAATAAGAAAAACTGACAAAAAGCCCAAAAAAATAAGCCCAAAACATAAAACGGGCTAAAAAACATACTTAGAGGCATTTTTCACGTTTTTCTAAGCCAAAAAATTATTTTTTATTTTCCTGTATCTCCGACTCGTCGCTAGCTCTTCAAAAACATATTATAATAGGAAAATGGAGTTATGAGTCAAAAGTTATGGCCGATTGAAGTTTACGGATCACCGGTTCGGGTATATCACTGCCGCCTCGTCTCCAAGTAATCTTCGGCTATGCGATCTGCATCACTATCCGATCCAGATTCGGATCTAAAAAATCGGATTTCACATGTACAAGCCCTATTCGTTATTAAACGGATTAGACCCGATCCTTTTTTTTTTTTTTTTAAGTGTGAGGAAAGGGAGCTTTACTGTATTTTTTTACCCTATCAAAAATCAAATGTTTCCAATCATATCAAATATTATATTTAAATATAATGGCTAACTACCAAATTACATATGGGTTCCTTTCCTTCAATAAAAATACTTAACTAACAACATTTAAATCCAAAATCTTTCACCTAATTCCCATACACTATTAAAAAACGAACTTTTTGCGACTAGAGTATTTGCGACGGCTATTTTGCCATGGCAAAAAGTGGTATTTGCGACGGGAACATTGCCGTTGCAAATATCGTTTCAAAAAGTAGCTTTTGCGATGGCGTGTTTGCGACGGCAGTGTTCCTGTCGCAAATAAGTGGCTTTTGCGACGGGCTTTTTGTGACGGCTCGAAGCCATCGCAAATAACTTACGAAACGACCGCATTTTGCTAATAACTTAAAATTCCCCCCTTTTCTTTCTCTCTGTCGAGGTTAGAAGTTAGGGCTGGCTGCATTCTCCGTCTCTCTCTCGAGAAGAAGGGGATCTTCAGCCATCGCCATTGCCGCTTTCAGCCACCACCGCCACCGTCACCAGCCATCGCCACTGCCACTGCCACTGCCACTGCCACCGGCCACCACCACTGCCTTCAGCCATCACCAACGCCACCGCTGCGTTCAACCCCCACCACAGGCGCCTTCAGCCTCTGCCAAACTAGCACCAGCGCCATTGCTGAGCCTTCGGCCTCCGCCGACGCCACCGCCAGCGCTGCTTTCAACCTCCACCAACGCCACCACCAGCGCTGCCTTCAGCCTCCGCCGACGCCGACGCCTTCGCCAGCGCTGCCTTCAGCCACCACTACTGCTGCCTTCAGCCACCGCTACCTTAGGTATGTAGTGATGTTAACTTCTTTCAGCCATCGGCGTCTCTTCCTTCATTCTTTTTTCCTTTTATTTTTCCTAAATTCTACTATGCCTTAGGTATGTAGTGATGTTTTAACTTCTTGTGTTCAGATTGATCTTATGTACAAACAGGAACAATAACTCTGAATTTGGTATATATATACATACATATATAAGCATCAACTGTTTGCAATGTTGCTTTTATCATCAAATAGCAAACTGTAAGATGATTAAAAAAATAAAACAAGGGTGTAAAACTTCAAACGGCCATAACTTTGGCTTCGTTTGTCCGTTTTAGGTATTTTTTTTAATTTCATGAATTTTTTGAGATCTAGGCACTGCAAACTGCTGAAGGCAGTTTGTGGACTTTATTTTTTTCGAAAAAATGCTTTTTCAGTACCAAAGACATGGCTTGCAACAATAAAAGTTACAATAGGATAGGTATGCGTAAGTTTTACTTTAAATAAATAGGTTTGACATAGCTTTTAATGAAAGTATTATTATCTTTGTTGGCTTTTTTCCTCCCTAATAGTTTTGATAACCTAAATGCATTGTTAACTGTGCTGACATCCATTTTGGTCTGAGATAATCCAAGCATTATACTTGTATTGTTAGCATAGGGAAGTCTTGTAACATCTTACGAGGCAATAATCAAATAGGTGCTTCAGATGACATAATTAAATTATCATAATATAAACTTTGGATTGTGGTCACGAGAAATTTGAATTCTATAAATTTATAAATTTGATCCTTCGTACAATTGATTAAGCTATTTGTAAAGTATTAAATAGCTTCAAAATTGTTGTTGTGATCCAAGGCAGTTCACACTCGAATGCATTGCTCCCAAGAGAAGAGGGCAGCTATATCTTATCACGTGTAAAGTTTTTTTTGGACTAGGCCAACACAATAGACAACATTTATTGTTGTCAATAGACTATGGCCGATGAATTATTAAATCAATTGATATAAATTTTAATTCCAAAGCCTAAATTATAACACGTGGTAATTAATATTATCATTGACCTTTCAAAGGTTAAAAAGAAAATAGAAAGTGTGATTTATTATTTCTTCTACTAGACGAGTAGAAGAAATGTTTTTAATGTGCTTAATATTGTTTATGATAGTTTGTTGCATACATGCATGCATATATATTTTGATTAACTCATCCATGCATGAGTTTGTTTAATTGTAAATATATAACCTTAGACCCGTTCAAAAATCCTCATCGGAGTTGGTGGATTGACTACGATGAGGCGGTTCTTGAATTGTCCAGTTTCAGACAATTTGGGAATGCATAAATTTATATGGCAGTTAGTGGCTTATCACTTGATATTGTTCATCTTTCAGAGATATTTTGTGCGGCAAATCCTGTTGTTCTCTGTGTGCATACTGGATGTCTGTGTACAACAATACACTTCGTCTACGTCGTGTACATGGAGAACTGCGAGAAGATGTTGCCGAAATTTCTGAGAGATAGATGAAGCGGTTTGAGTTGCTTTATGCTATATAGGTTGTGCATTTCTAAATGGGATAGGACCACCTACCTTGTAGAGAGAAATTGGATGGATAGGTTTCACGATGCATGGGCATATAACTTGTTTTTTCATTTATTGTGGCGGATAAGTAACTTTGTCAATATGGGCATGTATAGCACTATGGACAGGAGTTGGATTGATTTTGGTGAGAGGTTATCCAAGGAATACCTAGATGGGATTCAACAATTCCTTGCATTTGCATACAAAGATAAGGTTGAAGGTTCTGTGATATGGTGTCCTTGTAGAACTTGTTGCAATCATTACCATAATTCACGAGAGGTTGTGTATGACCATCTTCTCAATAACGAAATGCAAAGAAATTACAAAAATTGGACACGTCATGGGGAAGCCCAGCATCCTTTGCAGCCTCAACAAGCAACTGATATGTTAGTGGATTCAAACATTGGGATTGAGGCTGTAGATAATATGATTAGAATGGTACATGAGGCTATTCCACATGTAGATACAACTGTTGACACTGAGGAGGGCCGGACTGGGGCAAATGTAGAAACGATAAATTATTTCAAACTCTTGGAAGCTGCACAGACTGAATTGTATCCGGGGTGTACGAAATTTACGAAATTGTCATTCATCGTTCGACTTCTGCATATGAAGGTACTTAATCATTGGACGGATAAGTCCATAGATATGTTGCTAGATTTGTTGAGAGAGGCTTTCCCTGAGGGTGTGAATCTTCCAAAGAAATACTATGAAGCTCAAAAGATAACTGACAATTTAGGATTCACTTATGAGACTTGGGATGCATGCCCTAACAGTTGTATGTTATTCAGAAATGAGGATGCCAATGCTCGACGGAAGCCAAGGTAAAAAAGAGGATGCCAATGCCAATGCTCGACGGAAGCCAAGATAAATGAGCCATATGCAATAGTTCTAGATAAAAAAGAGAATGTGATGGTACTACCATATCCCGAGATAAGAAAAAGAAGCCAGCAAAACAGATGAGGTATTTTCCTCTGAAGCCAAGGTTACAAAGATTGTTTATGTCATCCAAGACATCCAAGTCAATGAGATGGCATGCAGAGAAACGGGTAAATGATGGGAGATTAAGGCATCCTACTGACTCGCAGGCGTGGAAACATTTCGACCATCAGAACCCAGACTTTGCGACTGATAGCCGTAATGTAAGGCTTGGGCTAGCATCAGATGGATTTAACCCATTCAGGTCAATGAACATAGTCCATAGCACTTGGCCAGTAGTGTTGACTCCTTACAATTTGCCACCTTAGATGTGCATGAAACAACCATTTTTTATTCTTTCTGTGCTTATCGATGGCCCAAAATCCCCAGGTAACAAGATTGATGTGTATATACAGCCACTAATTAAGGAGTTGAAAGAATTATGGAATAAGGGTGTACCAACATTTAATGCATCAACGAAGAAAATTTTTCAGTTGCACACATGTTTACTTTGGACAATTAGTGACTTTCCAGGATATGCGATGTTATCAGGATGGAGTACAAAATGTGAATTTGCTTGTCCTTGTTGCAATACAAAGACTAAGTCCAAGAGATTGAAGCACGGGAAAAAGTATTGGTACATGGAACACAGTCGATTCTTACCTGATGGTCACAAATTTCGAAGGGATAAAGTATCTTTTGATGGCACTCGAGAAGTGGAAGGGAAACCTAAAATGTTATCCGGTTCAAAAATATTGCAACAATTAGAATCAGCAGGTATTCTAACTCAATACAGGAGGGATGATCTTAAGGAAAGACACAGCGTAGTAGGTGAAAAGGATAAGCCCGGGACCAAAACACATAATTGGAAGAAGAAAAGTATATTTTTTGAATTACCTTATTGGAAGCACAATCTAATCAGACACAATCTCGATGTGATGAATATAGAGAAGAATGTTTGTGACAATATATTGTGGACAATACTGGGAGTCGTGGGGAAGTCTAAGGATAATGCAAATGCTCGACGTGATCTACAGTTAATGGCACTTAGAAAATCATTACACCCACAAGATAGAGGGAACAATAAAGTCTATTTACCCCCTGCACAGTTCACGATGTCCAAAACTGAGAAAGACTTGTTCTTGAAAGTATTAAAGGATGTTAGAGTGCCTGATGGATATGCATCTAATATATCCCGACATGTTCGTTTACAAGACAGAACCATTTGGGGTTTGAAGAGTCACGACAATCATGTTATGATGCAACAACTTATTCCTTTAGCTATACGGAACTCATTGCCAAAAACTGTGATTCAACCTTTGATTGAATTGAGTAACTTCTTTAGACAACTGTGTTCGAAAATCAACAGTGCAACTGACTTTCAATATATTCAGGCCCGTGTTGCTGTAACCCTTTGTCATCTTGAGAAAATATTCCCTCCAGCATTCTTTAATGTAATGGAGCACTTACCCGTACATTTAGCTGATGAAGCATTGTTAGCTGGTCCAGTGTCATATCGATAGATGTACTCAATTGAAAGATATCTCCTTACCTTAAAAGAATATGTCCGTAACCGAGCTTTTCCTGAGAGTTCAATAGCTAAAGGTTACTTGATGGAAGAGTGCATGAATTTTTATGCACAATATCTTTATGACGTTGAAACCAAATCCACCCGATCGGTGCGGAACATCAAAGGTGCACTAGGTGAGGGCTCAGAGGTTATTCTTAATCTTAAGCAATGGATCCAGATGCATCGCTATTTCTTGTTCAACACAAAATCAGTTCAACCGTTCATAAAGTAAGTTATAGTATTTACTCATATAATTTTTATTCTCATTAAATATTATGTAGTGATCATAATATATGTCTCACAAATTACATAGCATGCACCTTGAATTCCTTAAGGAAAAAATGCCTAGTGCAGATGACTGTCAGATCCAGCATGAGCATTTTGAAACCTTCCAAACTTGGTTCAAAGATTATGTAAGTATTTAAATATAAATGACACTGAACCCCTCATAATTATAGGACATGCATGCCTTTTGATTGCACATTTATGTTCTTAACAGGTCCAAACTTTAAGTAGGACACCTGATATCACATTCTCTGAAGAAATCAATATATTGGCAGATGCTCCTCATAGCAAAGCTTGGAGACATAACGCCTATGTTGTAAATGGTTTTCATTTCCGAGTGAAGGGCACAGATGACAATCGGCTTACTCAAAATAGTGGTGTAGCTTTGAAGGTAGAGACACTAAGTTATGGTAGTCAAAATGATAATAATCCTCACATTGGGCATGTTTACTACTATGGAAAGTTGACCGACATTATAGAAATCCGATACAATAATGTCTTGTTTAATTGTGAATGGATTGATAACAACCACAGGAAGAAGGAAGACACATTCAAGTTCACATTGGTCAACTTTAACCATTTGTTGTACCCAAATGATCTACTTACTGATGAACCTTTCATCTTGGCATCTCAAGCAGAGCAGGTTTGGTATGCTTCAGATGCTTTGGAACCACAGTGGCATGTAGTTGTGAAGATGACTCAGAGGGGTTTGTTCGGTATGAATTCAGAGCCTCAAGCAGACCCCTACATAAGTCAACAGTTGGAAGAAAATGTAGTGGCATATTAGGAGAAAGATTTTGTTTGGGTTAGGGATGGAACTGAAGGAGAGACTGTTGTTGATGTACCTGGTCATTAATAATCCCTTTTTATATAATTTATTTTGTTTCTATTGTAATCTCTTTTCATTAATGAGACAGTGACATAGTTGTGAACATAATTTGTTGTATATTTCATTTCACTTTTTTTTTTTTTATATATAACTTGTTGTATATTTCATTTTACTTTTTTTTTTGTTACACTTTGCCACACATATAGTATGTTATAATTTGTTTTACAGATAGATGTCTTCTTCGAGGAAGGGTGGCAAGCTCCCTCGTACTATGTTAGACGCAATTCAGTTACCCACTTCTGGCAGTAATAAGGGCTCTCCATCACAGACTACTGAGCCATCTCAGCGTGCTCGATTAGGAGAGATTGAGAGGCCATCATCATCATTATCAGCTGCTAGTACCCCTTTATCATCACCACTAGCTGCTACATCTACTCAGACATCATCATCTACACACTCTACAGGGATATATACAGGTTAATATTACGTATTTGAATAAGTAAATTTATGTATTAAATTATATTTGTTGTTTTTTAGGTGCTGGGGGCCGAGGCCTTGCTAAAGGCATTCCGGGCTGGGGTGTTCCGGGCAAGAAGATTGCTATACGGTTTCATGAAATGGACTATCCTGTTAAAGATGATATGATCCTACTATCTAGCCAACTTAGCGTTCTAGTGCGGGATAAGGTCTCATTCACATACTTAGACTAGGATGTGGTTCTCGAAGATGTCAAGCAACGCATATGGGAAGACATTGAGGTAAAATACTTCAATTAATTTTAAAGTTTAGATAAATAGTATATATGTTGGCTAATATATTTGAATGTTATATTGTAGAAAAACTTAGTCCATTGTCCACCTGAATATAGAACATTTTGCATGAATGCATGTAGAATTAATTGAAAAAATAAGAAGAACAAGTTGAAGAGCAAGCACTTCACACCATACAAAGATGACCCCCTTCTTGATACTAAACCACCACGAGACATCATGCCAGATGTGTGGAGAGAGCTTGTGGTGTATTGGAGGAGCGAAAAAGGGAATGTATACTTTTTGCTATCTTATTTATGTTTGGCAAACCAAGTATGCTTTTCGCTCATACGAGTTTTTATTTCAATGTAATGGTGTAGGCGATATCGAATTGAAATTCTCGTTATTGAGCACAGCGTGGTCCACCACATCGGACTGGCAAAAAGCACTTCGCCAACATACGGGACAAGGTAAATACTTATAAATAACATTACTTAATTTCATAGAATATCCCACATTTAGAAAAATAATTAACGTACGTGTTTCAAATTTCTCAGTTACAAGATGATGGTGATAGGACTGATAGGACGAGTGTATATATCAATACTCGTAATCCTTCTAACCTAGAGGTGGCAGCATTTATTGTAAGTCCAACCATGGTTATTATCTCAATTTTCATTTATAATATTATTGCATCATTTAACTACTTCAATACTTTTTAGACTGAGTTTAATGAGCAACTAGAGTTGGTGCTTGAGCAGCGTACTGATGAGGTTCGAGATGGCATCTTCATAGACTTGTTTGGTAAAGATGGACATGGTTATTCCCGGACCTACGGCACAGGCATATTGCCAACTATAGTGCACCAACAAAGTGCAGGACCTTCTCAGTCTACAGCACCATCACAGACGCCCACACAGTTGCCTAGTTTAGAGGAGATTCCTCAACATGTACTCGAGCACGTCAAGACACGGTTGATGGACGATCTCACACAATTGGTTGGCACGATCGTATCTCAGGCCATGGCATCCCAAGGAGGCGGAACTCCACATTCTGGTAGACAGGTAAAATGAATTTATTTTGTATGGTGTTTATGTATTTTATGTTGCCTTATTAGATATGGAAATGTAGTTTCATTTTATGGTATTTCTCTTATTTAGGAATTTCTCTAATTTACGCAATGAAGACGCAGGTTAATCCCTCTTCTAATGACCATTAGCAATATTAAGCCTTTAAAATGAACAAACACAATATGAAAAAGAAGGAAGAAGATCTAGCTAATTAGGAAAAAAAACTAGCAGATTTACTCTCACATGACTAGCAGAAAATGACTAGTTAGTACCCACATATGTTACTAAATGAGACATGAGTTCAATAATATGTTGAGTGCCAATTGCTGTTGTTAATTATTTTCATGAATAGAACATAGCTTTTAAATAGATAAACAATTTTCTTATTTAAAAAGCTAAGATAGATAAAAATATTTTATATAAAAAGTCATTCAAAATAAACTGTAATAATGAAGAGGGTTGAAACTTAGAGGACAAAAATATTTTATCACTCAAAATTCAATACTAAATATTTTTAGCACTTAATTTTTAGTTATATCAAATAGCCCCTTAAATTCTGTTAGCTGGTAATTCTTTCAATTTGATATGATAAGACCCAAATCTACCATGTCATTGTATATAAAATTTTTGTGTGATTTTCTGGTTTGTAAAGTGTTTCTTTTAGTAGAATGCCATACGTTATTCAAATTTTGTTCCTATGGTTTCATTTTATGTTTGGAGAGGGCTTTACTGAAGAAGAGGTTGTGGCAGTTTTAAAACTCTTGATGGGAAGCTTCGGTCACATGATTCAAATTCAACTCATAATGATATGTTTAATCTTGAATTTGTAAGTTCCCGATGCATCTAGTGGCCACCAAGCATTACGAGAGTCTGTTGGCGACGACAACATACCTTCTAGATTTGCATCACCTTCTACGCCACTGCCAGCTTCTCCACGACCTAATGAGCAGGTACATTAGTCTTTAGATTTTAGATATTAAATTTTGTAAGTATCAAATTATTTTTGTTGTAGAACAAGTTAATTTACATCACACAGTCTAGGCACGGGTAACATGTGGGAACTGACAGAATGGTCACACAACTCACGGTATGGGAGTTATAAAAATTTTTTCATTTTATAACAACTTAAGTTAGAAAGTATTAACTTTCGGGAATTAATGGCTTCAAATCCCAAAACGGCTTCCAAACAGCCCCAAACTTGGTACGTAGCACGATCCAGACATGGGTGACGTGCGGGAACTTACAAAATGGTCACGCGACTCTCGGTTTGGGAGTTATGAATTTTTTTCCGTTTTAGAACAACTTAAGCTATAAAATGTTAAGTTTCGGATATTAATGGCTCAAAATCCCCAAACGGTCTCCGAACGGCCCCAAACTTGGTACATAGTACGGTCTAGGCACGGGTGACGTGTGAGAACTTATGAAATGGTCACGTGACTCTTGGTTTGGGAGTTATGCATTTTTTCTTGTTCTAGAACAACTTAAGCTATAAAATGTTAAGTTTCGAGTATTAACGGCTCAAAATCCCCAAATGGCCTCCGAACGGCCCCAAACTTGGTACATAGTACGGTCTATGTATGGATGACGTGTAAGAACTGATGAAATGGTCATGCGACTCTCGGCTTGGGAGTTATTAATTTTTTTCCATTTTAGAACAACTTAAGCTATAAAGTCTTTAAGTTTTAGGTATTAACGACTCAAAATCCCCAAACGGCCTCCGAACGGCCCCAAACTTGGTACACAACACAGTCTAGGCACGGGTGATGTGTGGGAACTGACGAAATGATCACGCGACTCTCGGTTTGGGAGTTATGAATTTGTTTCCGTTTTAGAACAACTTAAGCTATGAAGTCTTAACTTTCGAGTAATAACGGCTCAAAATCCCCAAACGGCCTCTGAACGGCCCCAAATTTTGTACGTAGTACGGTCTAGGCATGGGTGACGTGTGAAAACCGACGGAATGGTCACGCAACTCTCGGTTTGGGAGTTATGAATTTTTTTCCGTTCGTTTCAGAACAACTTAAGCTATAAAATGTTAAGTTTCGGGTATTAACGGCACCAAAATCCCCGAACGACCTTCGAACGGCCCCAAACTTGGAACATAGCACGGTCTAGGAACGGGTGATGTGTGGGAACTAATGGAATGATCAGGCGACTCTCGGTTTGGGAGTTATGAATTTGTTTCCGTTTTAGAACAACTTAAGCTATAAAATATAAAGTTTCGGGTATTAACGGCTCAAAATCCCCAAATGGCCTCCGAACGGGCCCAAACTTCGTACGTAGCACGGTCTAGGCACGGGTGACGTGTAGGAACTAATAGAATGGTCACGCGACTCTCGGTTTGGGAGTTACGAATTTGTCTCCGTTTTAGAACAACTTAAGCTATAAAATGTTAAGTTTCGGATATTAATGGCTCAAAATCTCTAAACGGCATCCGAACGGCCCCAAACTTGGTACGTAGTACGGTCTAGGCATGGGTGACACGTGGGAACTAACGGAATGTTCACGCGACTCTCAGTTTGGAAATTATGATTTTTTTTCCATTTTAGAATAACTTAAGCTATAAAATTTTAAGTTTCGGGTATTAACAGCTTAAAATCCCCAAACAGCCTCCGAACGGCCCCAAACTTGGTATGTAGTACGGTCTATGTACGAGTGATGTGTAGGAACCGACAGAATTGTCACGCGACTCTCGGTTTGGGAGTTATCAATTTTTTTCCGTTTCAGAACAACTTAAGCTATAAAGTCTTAAGTTTCGGGTATTAATGGCTCAAAATCCCCAAACGGCCTCCGAACGGCCCCAACTTGGTACGTGGTACGGTCTAGGCACGGGTGACGTGTGGGAATTGAAGAAATGGTCACGCGACTCTCGGTTTGGGAGTTATGAATTTTTTTTCCGTTCGTTTCAGAACAACTTAAGCTATAAGATGTTAAGTTTCGGGTATTAATGGCACCAAAATCCCCGAACGACCTTCGAACGGCCCCAAACTTGGAACATAGCACGGTCTAGGAATGGGTGATATGTGGGAACTAATGGAATGATCAGGCGACTCTAGGTTTGGGAGTTATGAATTTGTTTCTGTTTTAGAACAACTTAAGCTATAAAATATAAAGTTTCGGGTATTAACGGCTCAAAATCCCCAAACGGCCTCCGAACGGGTCCAAACTTGGTACGTAGCACGGTCTAGGCACGGGTGACATGTAGGAACTAACAGAATGGTCACGCGACTCTCGGTTTGGGAGTTACGGATTTGTCTCCGTTTTAGAACAACTTAAGCTATAAAATGTTAAGTTTCGGATATTAATGGCTCAAAATCTCTAAACGGCATCCGAACGGCCCCAAACATGGTACGTAGTACGGTCTAGGCATGGGTGACACGTGGGAACTAACGGAATGTTCACGCGACTCTCGGTTTGGAAATTATGATTTTTTTTCCATTTTAGAATAACTTAAGCTATAAAATTTTAAGTTTCGGGTATTAACAGCTTAAAATTCCCAAACAGCCTCCGAACGGCCCCAGACTTGGTATGTAGTACGGTCTATGTACGAGTGATGTGTAGGAACTGGCAGAATTGTCACGCGACTCTCGGTTTGGGAGTTATCAATTTTTTTCCGTTTTAGAACAACTTAAGCTATAAAGTCTTAAGTTTCGGGTATTAATGGCTCAAAATCCCCAAACGGCCTCCGAACGGCCCCAACTTGGTACGTGGTACGGTCTAGGCACGGGTGACGTGTAGGAATTGAAGAAATGGTCACGCGACTCTCGGTTTGGGAGTTATGAATTTTTTTCCGTTCGTTTAAGAACAACTTAAGCTATAAAATGTTAAGTTTCGGATATTAACGGCACCAAAATTTCCGAACGGCCTTCGAACGGCCCCAAACTTGGTACGTAGCACGGTCTATGCACGAGTGACGTGTAGGAATTGATGCTATGTTCACGCGACTCTCGGTTTGGGGGTTATCAATTATTTTCCGTTTTAGAACAAGGTAAGTTATAAAATTGTTAAGTTTCGAGTATTAACGGCACAAAACCCACAAACGGCCTCCGAACGGCCCCAAACTTGGTACGTAGTATGGTCTATGTACGGGTGCCGTGTAAGAACTGACGAAATGGTCACGCGACTCTCGGTTTGGGAGTTATGAATTTTTTTTCCGTTTTAGAACAACTTAAGCTATAAAGTCCTAACTTTCGGGTATTAACGACTCAAAATCCCCAAACGGCCTCCGAACGGCCCCAAATTTAGTACGTAGTACGGTCTAGGCACGGGTGATGTGTGGGAACTGATGGAATGATCACGCGGCTCTCGGTTTGGGAGTTATGAATTTGTTTCCGTTTTAGAACAACTTAAGTTATAAAGTCTAAACTTTTGGGTCTTAACGGCTCAAAATCCCCAAACGGCCTCCGAACGGCCCCAAATTTGGTACGTAACACGGTCTAGGCATGGGAGACGTTTGAAAATTGACAGAATGGTCATGCGACTCTCGGCTTGGGAGTTATGAATTTTTTTCCGTTCGTTTCAGAATAACTTAAGCAATAAAATGTTAAGTTTCGGGTATTAACGGCTAAAAATCCCCGAACGGCCTTCGAACGGCCCCAGACTTGGTACGTAGCACGATCTAGACATGAGTAACGTGCGGGACTTGACGGTATGAACACGCGACTCTCAGTTAGGGGGTTATCAATTTTTTTCCATTTTAGAACTAGTTAAGTTATAAATTGTTAAGTTTCGAGTATTAACGGCTCAAAATCCCCAAACGGTCTCAAAACGGCCCCGAACTTGGTACGTAGCACGGTCTAGGCACGGGTGACATGTAGGAACTGACAGAATGGTCACGTGACTCTCGGTTTGGGAGGTATGAATTTGTTTCCATTTTAGAACAACTTAAGCTATAAAATGTTAACTTTTGGGTATTAACGGCTCAAAATCTCTAAACGGCATCCGAACGGTCCCAAACTTGGTACGTAGTACGGTTTAGGCACGAGTGACACATGGGAACTGATGGAATGGTCACGCGACTCTCGGTTTCAGAATTATGAAATTTTTTCCGTTTAAGAATAACTTAAGATGTAAAATTTTAAGTTTCGGGTATTAAAAGCTCAAAATCCCCAAACGGCCTCCAAACGGCCCCAAACTTGGTATGTAGTACAATCTATGTACGAGTGATGTGTACGAACTGAGAGAATTGTCACGCGACTCTCAGTTTGGAAGTTATGAATTTTTTTTCGTTTTAGAACAACTTAAGCTATAAAGTCTTAAGTTTCTGGTGTTAATGGCTGAAAATCCCCAAACGGCCTTCGAACGACCCCAAACTTGGTACTTAGCACGATCTAGGCACGCGTGATGTGTGGAAACTGACGGAATGATCAGGCAACTCTCGGTTTGAGAGTTATGAATTTGTTTCCGTTTTAGAACAACTTAAGCTAGAAAATATTATGTTTCGGGTAATAACGACTCCAAATCCTCAAACGACCTCCGAACGGCCCCAAACATGGTACGTAGTACGATCTAGGCACGGGTGACGCGTGATGACTGACGGAATGGTCACGCGATTCTCGGTTTGGGAGTTATGAATTTTTTTTCCGTTTTAGAACAAGTTAAGCTGTAAAGTCTTAACTTTCGGGTATTAACAGCTCGAAATCCCCAAACGGCCTTTGAATGGCCCCAAACTTGGTATGTAGCACGGTCTATGCACGAGTGACGTATAGGAATTGATGGTATGTTCACGCGACTCTTGGTTTAGGGGTTATCAATTTTTTTCCATTTTAGAACAAGTTGTAAGTTGTTAAGTTTCGAGTATTAACGGCTCAAAACCCACAAACGGCCTCCGAGCGGCCCCAAACATGGTATGTAGTACGGTCTATGTACGGGTGATGTGTAAGAACTGTTGGAATGCTCACGCGACTCTCGGTTTGGGAGTTATGAAACTTTTTTCCATTTTAGAACAACTTAATCTATAAAGTCTTAACTTTTGGATATTAACGGCTCAAAATCCCCGAACGGCCACCAAACGGCCCCAAATTTGGTACGTAGCACGGTCTAGGCATGGGTGACGTGTGAAAACTGACTGAATCGTCACGCAACTCTCGGTTTGGGAGTTATGAATTTTTTTCCGTTCGTTTCAGAACAACTTAAGCAATAAAATGTTAAGTTTCAGGTATTAACGGCTTAAAATCCCCGAACGGCCTCCGTACGCCCCCAGACTTGTTACGTAGCACGGTCTAGACACGTGTAACGTGCGGGACTTGACGGTATGAACATGCGACTCTCGGTTTGGGGGTTGTCAATTTTTTTCCATTTTAGAACAAGTTAAGTTATAAATTGTTAAGTTTCGAGTATTAACGGCTCAAAATCCCCAAACGGTCTCCAAACGGCCCCGAACTTGGTACGTAGCACGGTCTAGGCACGGGTGACATGTAGGAACTGACAGAATGGTCACGCGACTCTCGGTTTGGAAGGTATGAATATGTTTCTGTTTTAGAACAACTTAAGCTATAAAATGTTAACTTTCGGGTATTAACGGCTCAAAATCTCTAAACGGCATCCGAACGGCCCCAAACTTGGTACGTAGTACGGTCTAGGTATGGGTGACACATGGGAACTGATGGAATGGTCACGCGACTCTCAGTTTTGGAATTATGAATGTTTTTCTGTGTTAGAATAACTTAAGCTATAAAATTTTAAGTTTCGGGTATTAACAGCTCAAAATCTCCAAACGGCCTACGAACGGCCCCAAACTTGGTATGTAGTATAGTCAATGTACGAGTAACGTGTATGAACTGACAGAATTGTCACGCGAGTCTCGGTTTGGAAGTTATGAATTTTTTTTCGTTTTAGAACAACTTAAGCTATATAGTCTTAAGTTTCGGTTATTAATGGCTGAAAATCTCCAAACGGCCTCCGAACAGCCCCAAACTTGGTACGTAGCACGATCTAAGCATGGGTGACGTGTGGAAACTGACGGAATAATCAGGCAACTCTCGGTTTGGAAGTTATGAATTTATTTTCGTTTTAGAACAACTTAAGCTAAAAAATATTATGTTTCGGGTATTAACGACTCAAAATCCTCAAACGACTTCTGAACGGCCCCAAACATGGTACGTAGTACGATCTAGGCACGGGTGATGCTTGATGACTGATGGAATGGTCACGCGACTCTCCGTTTGGGAGTTCTGAATTTTTTTTTCGTTTTAGAACAAGTTAAGCTATAAAGTCTTAACTTTCGGGTATTAACAACTCAAAATCCCCAAACGGCCTTCGAACGGCTCCAAACTTGGTACGTAGCACGGTCTATGCACGAGTGACGTGTAGGAATTGATGGTATGTTCACGCGACTCTCGGTTTGGGGTTTATCAATTTTTTTCCGTTTTAGAACAAGTTAAGTTATAAATTGTTAAGTTTCGAGTATTAACGGCTCAAAACCCACAAACGGCATCCGAGCGGCTCCAAACTTGGTACGTAGTACGGTCTATGTACGGGTGACGTGTAAGAACTAACGGAATGGTCACGCGACTCTCGGTTTGGGAGTTATGAATTTTTTTTTCCATTTTAGAACAACTTAAGCTATAAAGTCTTAAGTTTCGGGTATTAATGACTCAAAATCCCCAAACGGCCTCCGAATGGCCCCAAACTTGGTACGCAGTACGGTCTAGGCACGGGTGATGTGTGGGAACTAACGGAATGATCACGCAACTCTCGGTTTGGGAGTTATGAATTTGTTTCCGTTTTAGAACAACTTAAGCTATAAAGTCTTAACTTTTGGGTATTAACGGCTCAAAATCCCCAAACGGCCTCCGAACAGCCCCAAATTTGGTACGTAACACGGTCTAGGCATGGGTGACGTGTGAAAACTGACAGAATAGTCACGCGACTCTCGGTTTGGGAGTTATGAATTTTTTTCCCTTCATTTCTGAACAACTTAAGCTATAAAATGTTAAGTTTCGGGTATTAATGGCTAAAAATCCCCAAACGGCCTTCGAACGGCCCCAGACTTGGTACGTAGCACGGTCTAGACACGAGTAACGTGCGGGACTTGACGGTATGAACACGCGACTCTCGGTTTGGGGGTTATCAATTTTTTTACATTTTAGAACAAGTTAAGTTATAAATTGTTAAGTTTCGAGTATTAACGGCTCAAAATCCCCAAACGGTCTCCAAACGGGCCCGAACTTGGTACGTAGCACGGTCTAGGCACGGGTGACATGTAGGAACTGACAGAATGGTCACACGACTCTCGGTTTGGGAGGTATGAATTTGTTTCCGTTTTAGAACAACTTAAGCTATAAAATGTTAACTTTTGGGTATTAACGGCTCAAAATCTCTAAACGGCATCCGAACGGCCCCAAACTTGGTACGTAGTACGGTCTAAGCACGGGTGACACATGGGAATTGATGGAATGGTCACGCAACTCTCGGTTTCGGAATTATGAATTTTTTTCCGTTTTAGAATAACTTAAGCTATAAAATTTTAAGTTTCGGGTATTAACAGCTCAAAATCCCCAAATGGCCTCCGAACGGCCCCAAACTTAGTATGTAGTACAGTCAATGTACGAGTGACGTGTACGAACTGATAGAATTGTCACGCGAGTCTCGGTTTGGAAGTTATGAATTTTTTTTTCATTTTAGAACAACTTAAGCTATAAAGTCTTAAGTTTCGGGTATTAATGTCTGAAAATCCCCAAACGGCCACCGAACGGCCCCAAACTTGGTACGTAGCACGATCTAGGCATGGGTACCATGTGGGAACTAACGGAATGATCAGGCAATTCTCAGTTTGGGAGTTATGAATTTGTTTCCATTTTAGAACAACTTAAGTTATAAAATATTATGTTTCGGGTATTAACGACTCAAAATCCTCAAACGACCTCCGAACGGCCCCAAACATGGTACGTAGTGCAATCTAGGCACGGGTCCCGCGTGATGATAGACGGAATGGTCACGCGACTCTCGGTTTGGGAGTTATGAATTTTTTTTCCGTTTTAGAAGAACTTAACCTATAAAGTCTTAACTTTCGGGTATTAACAGCTCAAAATCCCCAAACGGCCTCCGAACGGCTACAAATTTGGTACGTAGCACGGTCTAGGCATGGGTGACGTGTGGGAACTGAAGCAATGGTCACGCGACTCTCGGTTTGAGAGTTATGAATTTTTTTCCGTTCGTTTCTGAACAACTTAAGCTATAAAATGTTAAGTTTCGGGTATTAACGGCTTAAAATCCCCGAACGGCCCCAAACTTGGTATGTAGCACGGTCTAGACACGAGTGACATGTAGGAACTGATGGTATGAACACGCGACCCTCGGTTTGGGGGTTATCAATTTTTCTCCGTTTTAGAACAAGTTAAGTTATAAATTGTTTAGTTTCGAATATTAACGGCTCAAAATCCCGAAACGGTTTCTAAACGGCTCCAAACTTGGTATATAGCATGGTCTAGGGACGAGTGACATGTAGGAACTGACAGAATGGTAACGCAACTCTCGGTTTGGTAGTTATGAATTTGTTTCCGTTTTAGAACAACTGAAGCTATAAAATGTTAACTTCCACGTATTAACGGCTTAAAATCTCTAAACGGCATCTGAACGGCCCCAAACTTGGTACGTAGTACAGTCTAGGCACGGGTGACACGTGGGAACTAATGGAATCGTCACGCGACTCTCGGTTCGGGAATTATAAATTTTTTTCCGTTTTAGAATAACTTAAGCTATAAAATTTTAAGTCTCGGGTATTAACAACTCAAAATCCCCAAACGGCCTTCGAACGGCTCCAAACTTGGTACGTAGTACAGTCTACGTACGAGTGACGTGTACGAACTGACGGAATTGCCACGTGACTCTCGATATGGGATCTATGAATTTTTTTCCGTTTCAGAACAACTTAAGCTATAAAGTCTTAAGTTTCGGGTATTAATGGCTCAAAATCCCCAAACGGCCTCCGAACAGCCCCAAACTTGGTACGTAGCACGGCCTAGGCACGGGTGATGTGTGGGAACTGATGAAATGATCTAGCGACTCTCGGTTTGGGAGTTATGAATTTGTTTTCGTTTTAGAACAACTTAAACTATAAAAATATTATGTTTCGAGTATTAACGGCTCAAAATCCCCAAACGGCCTCCGAACGGCCCCAAACATGGTACGTAGTACGGTGTAGGCACGAGTGGCGCGTGATAACTGACGGAATGGTCACGCGACTCTCGGTTTGGGAGTTATGAATTTTTTTTTCCGTTTTAGAACAACTGAAGTTATAAAGTCTTAACTTTCAGGTATTAACGGCTCAAAATCCTCAAATGGCCTCTGAACGGCCCCAAATTTGGTACGTAGCACGGTCTAGGCATGGGTGACGTGCCGGAGCTGAAAGAATGGTCACGCGACTCTCGGTTTGGGAGTTATGTATTTTTTTCAGTTCATTTCAGAACAACTTAAGCTATAAAATGTTAAGTTTCGGGTATTAACGGCACCAAAATCCCCAAACGGCCTTCGAACGGCCCCAAACTTGGAACATAGCACGGTCTAGGCACGGGTTATGTGTGGGAATTGACGGAATGATCAGGCGACTCTCGGTTTGGGAGTTACGAATTTGTTTCCATTTTAGAACAACTTAAACTATAAAATATTATGTTTCGAGTATTAACGGCTCAAAATCCCCAAACGGCCTCCGAACGGCCCCAAACATGGTACGTAGTACGGTGTAGGCACAGGTGACGCGTGATAACTGACGGAATGGTCACGCGACTCTCGGTTTGGGAGTTATGAATTTTTTTTCCGTTTTAGAACAACTTAAGCTATAAAGTCTTAACTTTCGGGTATTAACGGCTCAAAAACCCTAAACGGCCTTCGAACGGCCCCAAATTTGGTACGTAGCATGGTCTAGGCATGGGTGACGTGTGGGAACTGAAGGAATGGTCACGCGACTCTCAGTTTGGGAGTTATGAATTTTTTTTTGTTCGTTTTAGAACAACTTAAGGTACAAAATGTTAAGTTTCGGGTATTAACGGCACCAAAATCCCCGAACGGCCTTCGAACTGCCCCAAACTTGGAACATAGCACGATCTAGGCACGGGTAATGTGTGGGAATGGACGGAATGATCAGGCGACTCTCGGTTTGGGAGTGATGAATTTGTTTTCATTTTAGAACAACTTAAACTATAAAATATTATGTTTCGGGTATTAACGGCTCAAAATCCCCAAACGGCCTCCGAACAGCCCCAAACATGGTACGTAGTACGGTCTAGGCACGGGTGATGCGTGATAACTGACGGAATGGTCACCTGACTCTCGGTTTGGGAGTTATGAATTTTTTTTCCGTTTTAGAACAACTTTAGCTATAGAGTCTTAACTTTCGGGTATTAACGGCTCAAAATCCCCAAACGGCCTCTGAACGGCCCCAAATTTGGTGCGTAGCACGGCCTAGGCATGGGTGATGTGTGGGAACTGAAGGAATGGTCATGCGACTCTCGGTTTGGGAGTTTTGAATTATTTCCGTTCGTTTCAGAACAACTTAAGCTATAAAATGTTATGTTTCGGGTATTAATGACACCAAAATCCCCGAACGGCCTTTGAACAGCCCCAAACTTGGTACGTAGCACGATCTATGCACGAGTGACATGTAGGAACTGACGGTATGGTCACGCGACTCTCGGTTTGGGGGTTATCAATTTTTTTCCGTTTTAGAACAAGTTAGGTTATAAATTGTTAAGTTTCGAGTATTAACGGCTCAAAATCCCCAAACGACCTCTGAACGGCCCCAAACTTGGTACGTAGCACGGTCTAGGCACGGATGACAAGTAGGAATTGACAGAATGGTCACGCGGCTCACGGTTTTGGAGTTATGAATTTGTTTTCGTTTTAGAACAACTTAAGCTATAAAATATTAAGTTTCGGGTATTAACGGCTCAAAATCTCTAAATAGCCTCCGAACGGCCCCAAACTTGGTACGTTGTATGGTCTACACACGGGTGACGCGTGGGAATTGACAAAATGGTCACGCGACGCTCGGTTTGGGAATTATGAATTTTTTTCCGTTTTAGAACAACTTAAGCTATAAAATTTTAAGTTTCGGGTGTTAACAGCTCAAAATCTCCAAACGGCCTCTGAACGACCCCAAACTTGGTACATAGTATGGTCTAGGCACGGGTGACGTGCGAGAACTAACGGAATGGTCACGCGACTCTCGGTTTGGGAGTTATGAAATTTTTTCCGTTTTAGAACAATATAAGTTATAAAGTGTTGAGTTTCGGGTATTAACGGCTCAAAATTCTGAAACAGCCTCCGAATGGCCCCAAACTGTGTACGTAGCACGGTCTAGGCACGGGGGACGTGTGGAAACTAACGGAATGGTCATGTGACTCTTAATTTTGGAGTTATGAATTTTTTTCCGTTTTAGAACAACTTAAGCTATAAAATATTAAGTTTCGGGTATCAACGGCTCAAAATCTCTAAATAGCCTCCGAATGGCCCCAAACTTGGTACGTAGTATGGTCTACACACGGGTGATGCGTGGGAATTGACAAAATGGTCACGCGACGCTCGGTTTGGGAGTTATCAATTTTTTTTCGTTTTAGAACAACTTAAGCTATAAAATGTTAAGTTTTGGGTATTAATGGCTCAAAATCCCCAAACGGCCTCCGAAAAACCCCAAACTTGGTAAGTAGTACGGTCTAGGCACGGGTGATGTGTGGGAACCAATGGAATGGACATGCGACTCTCGGTTTGGGAGTTATAATTTTGTTTCCGTTGTCGAACAACTGAAGCTATAAAGTGTTAAGTTTCGGGTATTAAAGGCTCAAAATCCCTAATCGGCCTCTGAACAGCTCCAAACTTAGTACGTAGCACGATATAGGCATGGGTGACGTGTGAAAACTGACGAAATGGTCACGGATCTCCCAGTTTACGAGTTAGAGCACAAAGTTCATTTTTAATCATTGTTTTATATTGTGTTGTTTATTAAAACATTGTATATATACCTGTAGGATTTTGTAGAAGTAAGTTTACTTGGTGTTGGGTTGCCGAAACTCGAGGTTATAGAGGGACTTCTTATTAGTATAGACCCATTGTTAGAAGTGGACAGTATATTGTGGGTTAAAATTTCTACAAAATTTTTATTGAAAATGCGAGAAAACCTAATGCTCATTTAGAGAGATCATGCAAAGGGATTGCAATTGTGGGTGAATCAGTTGGACGACACGTTGCATGGAAATCTATTGATGTAAATTACAACTTTGTTTCATTTATTTTTTCGTTAATTACATTCCTATATATATTAACAGTTTAACTAATTGTATTGTTATTATTTTATTTCACTCAGGTTATTCTAAAGGAGTAGGCGGTTGTTATTCATTTTTGGGATTGATGAAGTGGCAAGTCAATGAATGGATTGTGTTATTTTTTGATGTATTTATATTGGACAATAGGTTGTGTATTTTGGATTAAAAAAACTAGTTTGTATGGATAACAGATTCGTAATGTATTCATTTTGAATCTATGGATGATGTGGATTTATATTATATATATTATTTGAACTTCATTTTATAGATTATATTTTTGTGGATGAATATTTTACTGATTTATGCAATTATAAGGTGAATGAGATATTTTTATTGATTTATGCCAGGTATACAGGATATATAGGAATTTCATTTTAAAAAAGATATAATTAAAAATAGACAGGGTATTTGTGACGGCTAGAATATTATTTGTAACGGCAAATAGCTGTGACAAAAACAAGCTTTTGTGACGGCTGCTCCCGTCGTAAATAATATTTTAGCCGTCACAAATACTAGTATTTGTGCTAATAATTTTGGTTGCAAATATTTTTAACCGTCGCAAATACTAACTTTTGTGATGGCTACGCCCGTCGCAAATACTAATCCTGCCATCGCAAATACTAGCATTTGTGCCAAAAAAATTCCGTCGCAAATACTAACTTTTGTGACAGCTACGCCCGTCACAAATACTAATCCTGCCGTTGCAAAAGCTAGTATTTGCAACGGCATATGTGATGGTCTCACCCGTCGCAAAAAGGCTACCTAAGGTGTCGGCCTTTTGCGACGGCTCACTTGCTGTCGCAAATAATCAAGCTGTCGCAAATAGCCGTCGCAAAAACCTTTTGTGACGCCATTTTTTGCGACGGCTGGTTTGCCGTCACATGGCCATCGCAAAAGGGCTTTTGCGATGGCTCCTGGGGCTTTTGTGACGGCAAAGTCCCGTTGCAAAAAGTGCCTTTTTTAGTAGTGACATTAGCAGATACATATAGACCTTTAACATGAAACAAAGTAAAGGCAATGACCGCTATCTTCTTTTGAAGCTCCTGCTTGTTGGCACCTACAAGTTTGTCTACTTGTCATCCATCTTTAAAGGAGGAGGTTGGAGTGGCTTTATTATCCCATGAAGTACTAAGCTACTGCAACATACCCACATATCAAGATTCTATTGACATTATGTACTTAAATATCATTAAAAACAAATCCAATTACAATTTATATAGCATTTGAATGTACAAATTCATCAACTTATCTAGGGATAGAAGTAAAGACATTAATAAAAATTAAACGAAGGAGAAGAAGAAGAACCATCACGAGCACTATAAAATCAATTTCACAATGACATGAGAAGGCAATGCTTCAGATAGAAACTGGAAGCATCAAAGTGCAATTACTTACAGTTAGCTCATCAATGTCCACAGTATGAATATAATAGAAGAATATTTATCAGCAAGCTCACAATAGGTTGGTGCTATCACTCTGGCTAAGAGAAAATCAAAAATTGAATTGTAAAATTGAATTGTTGACAATTGTCATCCTTGCTGGCTTCTGATAGCTTCTCTTCCCAACACTAAATGGTGGTTATGCTACTGGTAAGCTCTATTGGAGGACTCTGCTCATTATCAGTTTTGGTTTCACATAACTGCAGAAGTGATGTAATTCTTCATTGAGTCATATATCAGTAATGACATAGTAAATATTAGCTGGCAAGCTTTTCAAATGCATGACAATTCACATGAAACAAAGTAAATTGAAGAATTATATGACAATTCAAATGCAAAATTCTGTTGTAGTATTCAGTCATCCAGTAAACTTTCTTCGACATCTGAAAATACCAAGAAACCCATATCAATTATAATATGCTTTTCAAAAAGTGACAAAAACCAAGTGTAAAATAAATCCCAGTGTGTACCATCTACTTCTTAGCAATAAACTTCAAACCAAGATAAGAAACTATGAAGTAAAATAAATCTAATGAACTCTTCAAAACTATGATGTTAACACCCTCATTAATCAAGGCCATTAAAGAAATACAAACAGTGTAAAACCTAAAATAAAAAATATTAATCCTAAAATAACAATTAGAGTAAATATCCAAAACATATCGAGAATAATTTCAATCAAAGGTAACCAGAAAGTAAATTATTGATCAAAACCCATTGAGAATCCAATCATCAATCAAAAATCAAAAGACTGAGAAAGGTAACATGAAAAGCAAACAGATTCAGGGAGAGAGAGAGAGAGAGAAAGAACATACCATTGTAAAACAATGGGGGGCCAAACGGGTATACTCAGATAGTAGCTTCTGGTGGTTCGGATCTACTATTTGTATTATTGTAGATCTAATTTTCAAATGGGTTTTTGACAATTTTCTTATATATGAGAGTGTGTGTGTGTGTGCGAGAGAGAGAGAGAGAGAGAGAGAGAGAGAGAGAGAGAGAGAGAGGGGGGGGGGTGAGTGGAACTATGAGAGTTTTTTAAAAATACCTTGACGTGAAGAAGAAGAAGAAAAAGCAGGCACAGTAGATGGTGGCAGGTGGATGAGCTATTAATATTCCCGAGAGAGTGAGACTAGAGGTTGAAGGCCAGACACCGGAGATGGAGGAGCTATCGCCTATCAGTAACTCACAAAAATGAGTCGGCAGATGGAGTAATCGGCAAGAGAGAGATGGAGAGAAGGAGGCGCAAGAGAGAGAGAGAGAGAGAGGCGCAAGAGATACTAGGGTTTGGTGAATTTCGTTTCTTGAAGTTTCTATATCAATAACAGGCAAAAAAAAAAAAAAAAAAAAAAAATTGGATCAGCTCTATAATTGGGTCTCTCGGATATGACGTATCCAATCCCATAATAAATAGATCTAACGGATCCAGACTTCATCAGGTCTCTTATTGGATCTGGATAATTGGAATGGGTCTTAAAGGATTGGGTTCGGATCAGATCTGGATCAGATTAGGCCCATCGACAGGCCTACTTGTTGGTCAATAGGGAGGTGATTACATTGTAAAAGTGTAATCACAAGTTCTTAACTTTGTGTTTGTTAGCATTAAAATAATTATAAATAATTTTAATTAATTTACTTTTAGTTCTAATAAATTTCATTGAGTATTTTGTAGGCTTTTAGATAAAAGAGAGAGCAAACCCACATGAAAAGAAATGTGTCTTCATTGATTGGAGCCCACCTATATGGGCAAACATCTATTTTTCAATAACTCCACCGAAACAAGCAACCCATATATTGCTTTTAGATAAAAGAGGGAGTAAACTCATATAGAAAAAAGGCAATTCACCTGGAAAGAAGACAAAAAAAGAAATTAATAATTAAATAAATGAATAATGTATCATTATAGGGAATGGATTATTTCATCTTGTGAGTCTGTAAATAGTAACACCAAGACCAAGGAAGGGGGGAGGAGGCAAGAGAGAGAGATAGATATAGGAGCTTCTAATTATTTATGAAGTCATTTTTTTCAAGTCAAGTCTTTTCATTGCCATGAGTAGCTAGTTTTTTTTTTTTTTTTTCTTGAAGCCAATTGTGAAGATTATCCGAGGATCTTGGAATATTAAAGGAGTTAATTGGGTTTCATTGTTTATCTTTAAAATATTTCAATTCTTGATAATTAAATTCTAGATCTTGGAGAAAACTTAGATTCTTGACTAAGTTTGATAATTTCTATGCACAAATCTTAGTTTGGTATAGTTATTACACAAATTGATAGTACGAATCTATGGCTTTAATTTTATTATTCTAGATTTAATTATTATTAAATTTTGTTTTAATTATTAAATCTTTCGAATCAAAGGCTCAGGATGAAGATAATGATTTGAGTTACAAAATCTCTGTTGGAATTTTAAGTGAATCAGATGATCAGATCAATTGGATCTAAGACCGTTTTATTAAATTTAATTTAAATTCTAGTTCAAAAATCATCAAACCTCCCCAAAGAAACTATTTTATTTTGGTTACTATTTATTTTTTTTACACCAACTGTCCAGATCTCATCGATACTGTTCATGATGAAATTCAAACAAGTTGGCTTAGGTTCTAACTAAAGCCATTGCAATGCTACGGTGTTAAGCATGGCTTAGTCGGTATCTAATTTTTTACTGTCAATGAATTCTAGTGCTAACTTTGCATGTTTGGATAACTGTTCCTTGTGGTTTGGCCCTAATCTTACCGAGTTATTATTGAATACTATTTCGCCGCACCTACTCTTGGGTGTTTTAAGTAGATCAAATCAATTTTTGGTGCCGTTGCCGGGGAACGGCTTTTAATTAAAACATGCAAAATAAAAAAATAATAATAATACTTTTGTGGCCTCAAGGACAATTGATTGCATCTTTACCTTAACGAAGGAATTTGGACGGTTTATATGGACCTGTGACTTCGTTCCATTTCTAACTATCTAACCATCTAAATTTGTAACTACCTAACCATTTAACATCATTTACAGTCTTTATTTTTATTTTTTTAATTTTTAATTTTCTTATTTATTTTGGATGACCTTTGTTCGGGTTGATTCATTGCCTATTCAGGTCGGCGCCGCTCATTAGGGTTACCAATACTAACATTTCTAACATGTGTTTCATTTATTGTTTTTGTTTCTTTGTGCATGTGACTTTTTAACCTTTGTTTTCATTATTTTTTTTTCATTTTATTTTTAGTGTTTTCGTTGGTCAGAGCGGTTCATTCCGTATAGGTTGCGTACACTTATATGTCACAACACTTCTTTAGGGATGTTCATAGGTGTTTGGTGAGAGTTAAAGATCTTCCTCCTTCCTACCACACTCTTTCTCCATCGAGAACTCTCCTGTCCTAAATTTTTGATTAGCAGTTGATCTGGGTCCTATACCCATGGCCAACATTAATGATGGGGCTAACAACCTCAGGGTTTGAAAACGCCTCATAACCCACAGCTTCCAGTAGATCCTAATGATAGAGGGAGTAACCATGGCAACATGACACCTCCCCAACATAGAATAATGTGGGATTATATGAATCCCATAAGGCAAATCCCCACATCATGTATAATATTTTTCGAGCACCAAAACACGCTCACTTTGAGACCAGGAATGCTTCAACCGTTGTTGTAAGCACCCCATTTTTGACCGCTCGGCAGTCTATAGTCCGTCCAGACATGTTTTCAAGTCATTGTGGACATATTCCAATCGAAACCAATCCTCTAGGTCCAAATTTCGTCTTTTTATCGCTTCGCGGGCCTGTCAGGCCCAAATAGAGGCAAAATGACCAAAATGCCCTTAGGGGCATTGTCCTCTCTTATTCCAATTCCAGTCCCTCTCTCGAGACAGTTTATTCCTTGAGATGGTTTGAGTAGCAAAACTACTCACAAAACCGTTAGAGTGGCGGAAACACTCACAAAACCATTAGAGTAGCGGAAATACTCACAAAACCGTTAGAGTGGCAGAAACACTCACAATCCAGGCACGTCTCTTTAGAGACGGTAAGACCCCTTTCCAATCCCACTCTCGAGACAGTTTATTCCTCGAGACGGCTCCAATCTAGGCACGTCTCTTCGGAGACGGTAAGACCCCTTCCAGTCCCACTCTCGAGACAGTTTATTCCTCAAGACGGTCCGAGTAGCAAAACTACTCACAAAACCGTTAGAGTAGCGAAAATACTCACAGAACCATTAGAGTAGCGGAAATACTCACAAACTTGTTAGAGTAGCGGAAATACTCAACCCCGTCCGAGTAGCGGAAATACTCACAAATCATCAACCCCGTCCGAGTAGCGGAAATACTCACACCGTGAGAGTGGCGGAAACACTCAAAACCCAGGTCAACACCAGTGTCTGTTAGCTCACTTCGGTGAAAAATGACCAGACTACCCTTAGGACCTTTTCCGAGACTTTTCAGTCAAGATGACCATTTTGCCCCTAAGCATCCGAATTGCTCGGGAACCACACCGGCTCTGGGTATCAAACCGGTAAGCTCTTGAGAATACTTTTTATAGTGTTCTCAACCTCCCCTTACCTTTCCGGATCATTCCGAGTCAGTTCCGGCCAACTCGGTACAAAATGACCGTTTTGCCCCTAGAGGGCCGGTCTCCTTCTTCGACCATACCGGCTTTGAGTATCAAACTGGTAATGTTCCGAGAATACTTTTTATAGTATTCTCAACCTTCCTTTACCTTTCTGGATCATTCCGAGTCAGTTCCGGCAAACCCGGCACAAAATGACCGTTTTGCCCCTAGTGGGCCGGTCTCCTTTTCTGACCACGCCGGCTCTGGGAATCAAACCGGCAACCTCTGGGAATATTCTAAATAATGTTTCCAGATCCCAAGTCTTTTTCCGGGACAATCCGAGTTTGCCCCGACAGTTTTTTAGTCCGATTGACCGTTTTGCCCCTAAAAGCTCGGTCGACCTTTCCGACACATCCTATGCTCACTTTTCAAGTCAAATATCTCCAGGACACTATTTTAAGTGTTCCTGCTCCTTTTCGGCCTCCCGGGTCATTCCCGGCTCCTTCAAATCATTCCCGGACTTTCCGGAGTCACTCTTAATGAAGTCAGGCTAAAATTTACATGGTAGTCACTAGAACAGACACCCAAATCTAGTCAAAGATACGTTGCTTGCCGACCTTAAACATTTCCCAATTGGCTAGTGGCGCCAAGCCAAAAAATGGCCTGGCGCCACTCCTAGTGGTGCCAGTGTAAAGTTTGCCTTGGCGCCACTGCAACAGGCGCCAGGTTTGTCCAACTTCTATAAGTATAGAGCCTCGTTCAACATGAAAAGGGTTTGCAAACTTAACCTAAGAATCCTACAATTTGATATAAAGAGCTCGAGCACCTCCAAAAACCCTAGTTTCCTTAGGTTTTCCAAACCCTAGCCACCCTACACTAAACCCTAGCCATCATACACAAACCCTAGCCTCCTATACACTCATACACTCCCCCATACACTCATACACTAGCTTTCAACCATCCTTTGAAGGCTTGAAGAGCTGCCATCCAAAGCTTGAAGACAACTCTTGAAGACTAAAGGTGAAGATCAAGACGAAGACCGAAGATTGAAGACTGCACGGCGCACAAAATAAACAAGATACAAGGTAGGCTCCCTATTTAATTTTCTGCACTTCCCCCCTCTCTCTTCTCTCTCCAACCCACTTGGGTTTTCTCTATTTGAATCCCCCATCTCTTTCCCCCCCTTTCTTTGCATGCTTGAAACAAGGGGATTCCCGGTCCATGTGTAGGATTGGGCTATTGGAGAGTCACCGTGTCGGGGGCTTTCTTCTAGTCTAACCAAAGACCACGTGGGTCCGGCCCCCTTGATTATGTGGTGAAGCCTTAGCCTTGTATGTTCACGACCCCAAATTGCATTGCGCATATCATAGTCTTGCATCTTCCAAAAACCGTTTTCAAAGTTATTTTTCAAAACGTTTTCAAACTTGTTTTTAAAATTGCATCAAAATCTCTTTTTCAAAAACATGTTTTCAAAACCACAATTCTAGGGTGATTCTAGCCTTTCCATGGCTAGGGTTGCTTTAGGAAAGTGTTACATTAAAAGTGACATTTTTGGTCTATATTTTCAAATCTTGTTGTTTTCCAAAACCACTTTCTTAAAGTGGTTCTAGCCCTCTTATGGCTAGAAACGCTTTAGGAAAGTGAGATGTTTTCATACTTTCTAAAAACTCTCTCTTCAAAAATCTCTTCCTGAAAAAGTCTCTTTTTCAACATACTTTTCTAAAACTTTCCTCTCCAAAATTGTTTTCAAAAACTCCCCTCCAAAATCTATTTTTCAAAACTCCCTTTTCCAACTCCTTTCCAAAACTCTCTCTCCTAAAAATTCACTTTCTAAAAGCGCTCCCTAAAAATCTTTTCAAAAACTCTTTTTTCCAAAATCTCTCTTCTAGAAATTCCCCTCTAGGATTTTTCTTCTAAAATCTACGTTTCTAAAAACACATTTTCCAAAAAACTCTTTCCTTAGAGCCCAAGTCAAGCCCTAGAACCCACAATTAGGAAACCCTAAATTTTCTTCCAAAAAACATGGTTTTCAAACTTTGCCCCAAACCTAGGTTTCCAAAATCTTTTGTTTTCTACATTAAAACTATACATGTTTCCAAAACCTATTTTCTATGTCAAAACTATAATTTTCCAAATCTAGGGTTTCTAGAATCTCCTTTTCCAAAATCCTCCCTAAATCCAATCTCCCCGTTTAGGAAACTAGATCCCGTCCTCCGTTTTTGGAAACAAAATCCAACCTTTCTCTTTTAGAAACCAAATCCAATCTCTTCTTAATCCAAACCTTTCCTAATTCAATTCCTTCCTAAACCATAAGTTTCCTAAACCTAACTTTTAAATCTTTCCTTAAATTTCAAAATCCAACTATTTCTTAATTCAAATCCTTCCTAAACTTCCGTTTTCCTAAATCTTAAGTTTCCTAAACTTAAACATAAAAATCTTTCCTAAGTTTTAAAACTCAACTTTCAAATCTTTCCTAATTCAACCCTTTCCTAATTCAACCCCCTTCCCAAATCTTAACTTTTCAAACCTAAGTTTTCAAACTTTTCCTAAACTCAAACCTTTCCTAATCTTAAGATTTCCTAAAACCCTAAAACTTTCTAAATCTTAAACTTTCTAAATTTCAAATCTTTCTAAATTCTAAACTTTCCAAAACTTCAACATATTTCCAAATCAAAGACTTTTCTAAACTCAAATCTTTCTTAATTCAAACGTTTCCTAAACTAAAAACTTTCCTTTTTCAAACCTTTCCCAAAACGGAACTTTTTTATTTTCAAAACTTCCTTATTTCAAAACTTTCTAAATTCAAAACTTTCTAATTTTCAAAACTTCCTAATTTCAAAACCTTTCCTAAAACAACACTCTCCTAAGTTGATACTTTCCTAATTCAAACTTTCCTAAGTTGAAATTTTCTTATTTCAAAACTTTCTAAATTCAAAACTTTCCAATTTCCAACCTTTCTTAAACTCCAAACTTTCCTAATTCCAAAACTTTCCAAAAATGAGACTTTCCAAATTCGAAACTTTCCTAAAATGACATTTTCCTAATTTGAAACTTTCCTAATTTGAACATTTCCTAAATCCAATCTTTCCTAATCTCCTAAATCTTCCAAATCGAGTCAAATCTTTCCTAAGTCTCTTCTCTTTCCTAAGTTTAGGTTTCCTAAACCTTCGTCTTTTCAAAATAAGTCTAAATCCCTCTCTTCCAAGTTCTATCTTTCCAAATCAAAATTCAATCTTTTCAATTCCAAAATTTCAAATTCCAATTTTCAATCTTCTATTCTAAGTGCAATCTCTCAATTCAATTTCCAATCCAACCTCTCTCTTCAAGTCAATCTCTTTTCAATCGGACTCCGGTCCGAACTACGACTGACCTGATTCCCCCAAAGGGATACGTAGGCAACCTCCATAGGTGCGGTCACAATACTTTTCAAACTTTCAATTCCACCCTCATGGGTGCGGTTTTCAAAATCTTTTCAAATCTAAAATTTCAATTTCAAAATTTCTATTTTTCTATCTTTCCAATTTCAATTCCATCTCTTCAAATCTATTTTCAAATCAAATTAATTTCAAATCAAATCTCTTTCCAAATCTATTTTTCAATTATCTTCTGTTGCACTTGCATATCATGCATCATATTAGTTTCTTTTTAAACATTGTTTTTCTAAAGTGAATAGGGTTGAACCATTAGTTAGTTAAAGACTCTCATACGTGAATCTAGGGTAAATTGACATGTAGGTACCGAAAGGGCGGGGTAGGGTGATAGCTTAGTGCATCTTTCCTACACGTAACCAACCTCCGAACTTAGATCACTGATTTCAAAGACCAAAAGGAGTTATTTTTCTAAAAAGGGCTAAATATTTTCCAAAGGTTGCCAAACAACCCGTTTTCTTAAAAACCCTCTCTCGAGGAGATATTTTCAAATTGTTTTCCAAAAATCCTAAGTGTAGTCTTCGGATTATGCTTAGTTTTTAGGTGACCTAACTCACCTTAATCAAGTTAGATGGCGACTCCAAATCTTTTTCAAAAGCCCTTTATTCAAATCAAATTTTCAATTCAAACCTAGTCGCACTCATTTTTCTAGGAGGGTGAGTTCTAACGAGAGAGTACAACACTTTTCCCGCTTGGGTGAGTATTCCTCGAGTGCGAAAAATCTGGGCGCAACAGTTGTTTACTTTCAATGGTATAGATTCTGAATGTCCATATATTCATATCAACGATTTTCAGGACGCGTGCTCAATATTTCAGGATAACTCTTATCGACGGGAAGTTTTACTTTTAAAACTATTCTCGGTCACTCTAATGACAAGGCCAAGTTATGGTTTAATTCATTGAAGCCTAGGTCTATACACTCTTGGCATACACTCCAAGGGAAATTCTTGAAAAAGTTTTTCCTTGACTGAGGTAATTCGCCGCCAAATCTCTTAAGTTGCCCCAACTTTAAGTGAAACCTTCCTCCAATGTTGAGAGAGGTTTAAAGATTTGTTGTTGTCATGTCCACACTATGGGTTTGCCAATTGGCATATCATCAACACCTTCTACTCTTGATTGACTCCTAAATTAAAGATGTTTGTGGAGTATATATGAGCAGGGAGCTATCCTGATAAGAATCCCACTGAAGTGTATAACTACTTTAACTACCTAGCTAACTTGACTAGAGATTGGGCCACCATTGAGACCTAAAATCCTGAAACTAGAACAACTACACAACATCATGGGGTTAAGTATCAACTTGGGAAAGTTGACGATCTGAATGCTAGAGTTACCTCACTTTCCCATAAGGTAGCGGCTATGGAGACGTCTAAAGTTAATGCCATAGAGGCTGACATACTAGTTCACCATGTTTAGTGTGTGACACTTCGAAACGTGACACTGCTACATGCCCAATCATACCACGAGTGAAAGAGGCATTGCATCGTGAAGTTAATGTGGTTGGCCAATACTGAGAGGGGTATACAGATCAAAGGAGTGGGGGAAACTCCTATTCTAATACAAACAACTCGGGATGGCGAAATCATCCTAATTTTGGTTAGAGAAATGAGGGTCCCCAAAACCCTTAAGCTTACCAAGAAGGGTTTTAAAACTCTCAACCTTACCAACCTTAAACACAATCGCAAGCTCAACCTTTCCAAGCCCCAACCCACATAAGACCATCCAACCAACCCATACAGTACCAACCTACTCACAGACACACTGTGGATGATAATATTATCCAATTGTGTAATAATTTGAGATGGGTTAACAATAAGTGGATAGGATTGAACAAAATCTTGACCAACATAAAAGTATCTTGCATGACATTCAGAAGAACATAGCTATAATGTCTCAAGCTTTGACACAACAGGTACTAAGAAGATTTTCAACACAACCCCAACCAAACCCAAAGCCTGCCAATATAGTTGAAACTAATTATGAGTAGGTGCAAGCCATCACGACCCTTACGAGTGAAAAAATTATTGATAAAACCATTCCTCCTAAAAAAAGGGTAGTGATAAGATTGTGGGGTTGGGAAAGAGCAAGAGAAAGAGAGTAGTGAGAAAGAAAGTGAGCAAAAGTCGAGAAAGAATAAGAATCATTCTGAGCCTCTTGTTGAATCTAATGATGCATCTAATCATGAAACATGCCCCGCTTCCCCATCGATTGACTAAACCTAAGAATGAATTATTAAATTATGAGATTTACAAGATCTTTAAACAGGTTATGGTCAATATGCTCATCTTAGATGCTATTAAATAGATTCCCCCCTATGCTAAGTTCTTGAAGGACTTGTGTTTTATTAAAAGGAGATTGCATATCAGAGAGATGGCTATGATGAATAAGAGTTAAGAGTGCCATTTTACAATGCAAAACTATGCCGAAATATAAGGACCCTGGTTGTTCTACTATTTCATGCACAATTGGGAGATATAGAATCGATCGTGCTCTGCTTGACCTAGGATCTAGTGTTAATTTTCTTCCTTACTTGGTCTATAAGAACTAGGTCTAGGAGAGTTGAGCCCTACTCGGGTGACTTTGGAGTTAGCTGATCGTCTGTTAAAGTCCCTATAGAAATTATTAAGGATGTGCTCATTCAAATAGACAATGTCTACTATCCTGTAGATTTTATTGTGTTAGATACTCAACCTGTCAAGACTACCAATGCTAAACGACACATTCCTATTATTTTAGGACGACCCTTCATAGCAACTGCTAATGCTATTATTCATTGTAGGAATGGGTTATTGAAACTGTCATTCGAGAACATAACCTTAGAGATGAATATCTTTACGGTGGGTACAAAAATGGGAGAGTGCGAGGACATTAGAGAAATAGACTTTATTGAGTCTATTGTCCATGAGCACTTTAAGCATGAATTTTTTGAGGATTCTTTAGAGAGGGCTCTAGTTTTGAGAGAGCCTAATGACTAGTTGGAGAATGACTGTGTCAGTGTGAGGTACGTAACTATAGAAGGGGTAGAGGGTGAGTCTTGTATGCAAGTGGGTCAATGGATCCTTTTTTTTGAACCTTTAATCCCTAGTGCTATTAAACCAATCCCTTTTAAGCAATAACCACCCATTCTAGAAAGAAAGCCTTTGCCATCCACATTGAAGTATGTATTTTTGGGTATTGGTGAATCTTATCCGGTTATCATTTCTTCTAGTCTGTTTGAAGGCCAAGAGGAATCTTTAGTGTGAATGCTTAAGACTCATAGGAAGACTTTAGGTTGGACTATAGCGGACCACGACAATATTAGTCCTCATATGTGTACTCATTATATACACCGTGGGGAAGTGTCTAAGCATGTGCATCAAATGCAAAGACGCTTAAACTCAAACATGAAAGAGGTCATGAGAGGAGAAGTACTGAAGAGTCTCGATGAGGGTATTATCTACCCCATCTCAGATTTTAAATGGTTTAGTCCAACCCAAGTAGTGCCTAAGAAATTGGGCATAACAGTGGTGAAGAATGAGCTTAATGAACTAGTTCCCACTAGGATTCAAACTGGTTGGAGAATGTGTATCGACTACCATAAGTTGAATGCCTCAACTAGGAAGGACCACTTTTCACTCCCTTTTTTGGACCAAGTCTTTGAACAAGTGGCAGGCCGAGCCTTTTATTGCTTTTTAGATGGGCATTTCAATTATAGCTAGATAAAGGTCGCCCTAGAAGACTAAGAAAGACCAACTTCATATGCCCCTTCGGCACTTATGCTTATAAGATAATGCCATTTGGCTTGTGCAATGCACTTGCCACCTTTCAAAGGTGCATGATATCTATTTTTAGTGATATGGTGAAGAGTTTCTTAGAGGTCTTTATGAATGATTTCTCCATGTATGGAGATACTTATGAGGCTTTTTTAGAACACCTTGTGAAGGTGTTAGTGAGATGCAAGGAGACCAATTTAATGCTCAATTGGGAGAAATGTCACTTCATGGTAACACAAGGCATAATTCTTGAACATATTGTTAGCCTCAAGTTTTCATTAATTGATTTTGATGATAACAAATATAAATGTTTTAATGATTAAAATTTGGTTAATCTCAAGGTTTCATAATAAAATAAGTTTGATGCATGAGTTAAGATTTTTAAAGATTTTTTATTTTAAAAGTTTAAATATTTTGTGCATTTCAATGATATATCACTTAATTTTTATTTATGTTTTAAAGGTTAATTATCTAATATTTTTTGAAATTATTATTAGTCTTGGACTTAAAAGGAATGCATAGCATGAAGAAGAAGACTAATTTAAAGATAATGATAAGAAAGCTCATTGGAGATAGTTTCAGTATTATATACATAACTTTTGATCCAACCGTTTGATTGATCTGATTTTTGTGGCATTGGAAATAAAACTCAAATTTCTATAAACGGTATTTTATGAGGATTTCGTGAATAGAATGTCTTATGGGACAAAACTGAGCTGGAATGTGACACATTGGAGTAGAAGTTCAAAATATGACAGCTGGGAGATAGCTCGAGTAATTTTATCATTACTTTTTATCTAACCGTTGTATATCTATGATTCTTATTGATCTGAAAAGATTACTTCCAGGGCTACAACTTTTATCTTATAGCCATGTTCAAATTCAAACGTCATGAGGAAGAAAATCGAGGTGGAAGTTAAGACAACTTTACAGAAATTCAAATATGCCAATTGGGAGACAACTTGAGTATTTTGATGATAACTTGTGATCTGACCATTGGATCGACATCATTATTTCAGGTTTGAAAAGATGACTTCTATCACTACAACTCTTATCTTATAGACATTTTCAAATTCAAACGTTATAAGGGAGAAAATTGAGGTGGAAGTGAAGACAACTCTGCAGAAATTCAAATATGCCAACTGGGAGACAGCTTGAGTATTTTGATGATAACTTTTGATCTAGCCGTTAGATCGACATGATTCTTGAGGTTTTGAAAAGCCGACGTCCATATCTACAACTTGTCTCTTATAGACATTTTCAAATTCGAATGTTATCAAGGAGAAAATCGAGGAGGAACAGAAGCAATCATATCTGAAATTCAAAATCCTGACTGGCAGCAACTTTGTTCAAACGGGAAGAAATGTGTTCAAACCTCTCCAACGACTAGAAGTTGATTTTAAGCTACAAATAATCCACTACTCTTCCTCTATAAATAGAGATACACAAGAGAAGCAAGGACATATAAGAGATTACAAAGATTGAGCATACAAAGTGATATTCATCAAGATCTTCAAGTTTTGAGCTTTACTTCTTCATTCCATCTCATCTTTGAGCTTCATTCTTTTATTCAACTTTTGAGAGATTTGTATCTATTGTTGTAAGATTCAACTCCCCTATATCATTTGTAAAAGGATTGCTAAACCCTTGTGATTTATTTCTTGAGTGATTGAGAGGAACACTTGGAGAAAAAGATCCTCTTGGTGCTTTGTTTTGGAGAGCAAAACAAAGAGTTATTTTTTGAGTGTTTTTGGAACAAAACACTTGGTGTAAAGGTTTGCTAGCAACCGGACAAGCTAGTGGTGTATAGCTATTTGAAGAATAGTGGATTTGCCCAAGGAAGGAGCCTTGGAGGTGGACGTAGGATTGGCATAAGAGGAGCCAACCGAACCACTTTAAATCGTTGTGTTTGATCTCTTCTCTTTTCTCTCTTTTTTTTTATCTTGCTTAATATCTTTCTAACATATAATCTTGATATACTTGAGACACACACACACTTGAATCATTTGTACTAATCTCACATTGATCATATCTTAGCTTGTCTTATTCATTACTTAACTAGATTAATGTTTTATATCTTTTCTATTGCATCTCACCTCTTGAAAATTAAGTGTATTGGATTATTCTAAATTTTAATTTTTAATTATAAACCCAATTCACCCCCCTTCTTGGGTTGCCACCTGGTTTAACACATATAGTGTCCAACAAGGGAATAGAGGTCGACAAGGCTAAAGTCGAATTGATTCAAAAGCTCCTACCCCTTAGACCATTAAAGACATTAGGTTTTTTCTTAGGCATGATGGTTTTTACTGATGATTAATTCAAGGGTTTAGTGCCATATTTCGCCCTTTGTGCCACTTATTGTCACAAGATATTTCTTTCGAGTGGACATCTTCTTGCCAAAAAGCTTTTGAGAAGCTTAAAGGGCTACTGAACACCGCCCCTATTATTCAATCACTCGATTGGTCCCTTCCTTTCGAGTTGATGTGCGATGCGAGTGATTATGCAATTGGGGCAGTCTTGCAGCATATGATAGATAAGAAATGACATGTTATTTACTATGCAAGCAAAACCCTTAATGAGGCCCAATGAACTATACCACCACAGAGAAAAGCTTATCGTCATAGTTTTTGCATTAGATAAGTTTAGATCATACTTAGTCAGATCGTTAGTCATCATATACATCAATCATTTAGCACTAAAGTATTTTCTTACTAAGCCTGATACAAAACTGCAACTCATCTGATGGATTCTCTTGCTCTAAGAATTTCATATTGAGATCAAAGATAAGAAGGGGGTTGAGTATGTAGTAGCCAACCATCTTTCGAGGCTTCCTACTGATGGGAACACCCAAGACTCCCTTCCCACAAACAAATACTTTCTGGATGAGTATCCTTTTTCAGGTGCAAGCACTGTGACAAATGTTTTCCCTGGGATGAGCCTTATTTGTTTAAGTATTGCCCCGATAAGGTAATTCATCAATGTATTCCCGACGATGAAATTTAAAGTTTTATGGAGTTTTGTCACTCACAAACGTGTGGTGGGCACTTTTCTTCACACAAAACCACCACAAAGATTTTACAAAGTGGTTTCTATTTGCCCACCTTGTTTAAAGACGTTCATATCTTTTGCACGTCTTGTGATAAGTGTCAACGGTTGGGGAGTCTTTCGAGAAGACATATGATGCCTTTGAACCCCATTATGATTCTTAAGATATGTGATTGATGGGGTATTGATTTCATGAATCCTTTCCCTAGTTCGTTTGGGTACCTTTACATTCTAGTGGCCATCGACTACGAGTCTAAGTGGGTAAAAGCCATTCCTTCCCGTACCAATGATCACCGTGTTATGATCAAATTCTTAAAAAAACATATTTTTTTACTTTTCGATATGCCTCGTGCTGTAATTAGTGATAGTGTTCCCATTTTTGTAATAGGCCCGTAGGACTTTTAATAAGAAAATATAAGGTGTGCACAAGGTTGGTACACTTTATCATCTCCAAACCCAATGGCAAGTTGAGTTGGCAAATAAGGAGATCAAGCAAGTTCTTCAGAAAACTATTAACCCTAACCGAAAGGATTGGTCTTTGAGGTTAGTGGAGGCTTTATGGGCTTATCAGACTGCTTATAAAACCATCTTAGGTTCTTCTCCCTATAGACTTGTGTACGGAAAGGCATGCCACCTTTCGGTTGAAATTGAATACAAGGCCTATTAGGCCATTCACTAATTTAATGTGAACATCCATGAAGTAGCCCAAAATAGAAGGTTGCAACTCAACGAGCTAGAAGAGCTCACTAACGATACCTATGAGAATGATAAGATCTCTAAGGCTAAGATGAAATCCTTTTATGATTAAAACATTCTTAGAAAATCTTTTTCGATTGGTCATAAGGTCTTGCTCTACATTTTTAGGTTATACTTATTTCTGAGCAAGCTTCAAAGTAGATGGTTAGAACCTTACATTGTTAAGGAAATATCACCACATGGGAAGATAGAAGAAGAAAATCCCAGTAATGGGAATGTTTTCAAACTCAATGAGCATCAGCTGAAGCCCTATCTTGAAAATTTTGTAAGTTTCATTGAAAGTGTGGATATCATGGATCCACCATTGTTTCAATAGAACTATTACTCAGTCAGTTTATACAGTTACTCTTTTTAATTTCATAGATATTTTATCTTTAGTTTGGGGGAGCTTTCTTCCCACCCTATTGTTTTTTCCCACCCTTTGTTTCTTTCTATACTTCGGGATGTGGCAATTCTCTAGTTGAGAGGGATAACATTCGTTTTTTGATATTTGTGTTTCTTATAGTTTTGTCTTTGTGACTAGTAAAGGTTAAAGAACTGGATAGTGTCATGACTTCTCATTTAGATGGTCAAGTGTTTTTTTGCATGTTACATTTATCGCATATTTTCATTTGGTATTAGAGGCGAGGTAATTCGCCGTGCAAAAATGGTCAGGAGACTTGAGCTTCAAGAGGAGCAACCTTAACCTTTTACTGGTTGTAGTACTTTGGCCTATAAGAGAAGAGCAAAGAGACTAAATAGGTATCACCGTTGTGCTAGACACACGTGTGCGGTTAAAAATTGTAAAGAGAGTAATCGACTAATGTTAGGGAATCAAATAGCTTACCGAGATATTATTAAAGGATGAGTAAATGCAAAGGCATTGAGACGCCTTAGAATCACCAGAACAGTAAACTATCTTGATTTTGATGTCAAAAGTCTGGCTTGACTTTGTAATAATTATTCTCCTTATGATGTGTTCTGTTTGAGTGTTTTATTTACGTATTTATCTTTATTTGTAAATATGAGTAACATTTATTTTGTAGATATTTTATATTTTTCAAAAAAAAAAAAAAAACATGCGCAAGATCGAGGAGCATACAATTTGAATCTCTTAATGCACTTAAGATCTACAAAAGAGGTTTGCATATCTTTTATAATTTTATACAGTTTTATGTGAAATGCAAATGTAGATTTTTGAAATTTGTTGAAACATGTTTTCATTCACCTTATCATAATTTTTGTTTTATTCTTTCTTTTAATACAATTACAAGATTTTTTTTTTTTTGTAGCATATATAAAGAGGCTGTTTTACATCACTTGTTATTATATCATGATCAGTTTAGTACTTTTACATATTGTACAGTTTCATTCTTATAAAAGTAGAGATTATTCACCAAGTAAGCTTTAAAGCCAATCATACCTTTCGAAGTATTTACATTTACTCTTGATAAATTTCTTCAACATCACTTTTTTTAATAACTTCATTATATTTGTATTTGACTCAATTGTTTTCATTGCTACGGTAATTGAATATGTTGAATTCTTATAACCTTGAGCCGTTACACACTTTCAAAAATGAATCGAGACCATCTTTTATCTTTTTTCTTTGTTGACATAATTCCATTGGAGCCATCTTTAAGTCTATTTATTTGTCTCTTGTTACATATATCATTATTAAAGTATCGTCCCTAAATACGAAAATAAAAGTATCTTCACTTGTGTAAGTTTAATTAAAAAAAGGGGTGATCTATTTACAATATGAAAAAAACCAATTAGCAATGAAGGAAAGAAAAAAAAGGAAAAAGAAAAAGAAGAAGAAGAAGAGGCTGGCTGTTAAAAAATATATAAATATAAAATCAAATCAAATAAAATAAGAAAATTGAACGTATGTATTCATTAATCAATTCATGCCTTGATCACACTTGTTTTGAGCTCTTGTATCTTTTTTTTTTCCTACTTTAAACCTCATGGCCAAGTTACAATCTGAACAAAGTACTCGAAGATTTGATGTATACATTACTTATTAATTCACTTCGCAGAGAATTCACTTATAAGTTGTTTGTGTGATGTTAACATTGATTATTCTTTCATGGAGCTATGCCAAGTTGTCTCTCACTTTATATATTCATGTAATTTTCTTTATGGTTGTCTCTTTTGATTTTTCACTACATTTACTCCTTTACAAAGACAATCGGTGTGAAACGCGTATGTTCTTTATGAAAGAACATCTAGTGAGGTTGAATCAAACCTTAAAGGATGTATCTATATTTTTATATTATAATATTTTTCTTATCATGTAATAATCGCGCACACACAAAAGCCTCTCATATATTGTTTTAAGACATTATCTTGCTTGCGTATTAAAGAGTAGGATAGACAGAACATACTTGTGTTTTGATACATGTCATACTTTATCCTCCTAATCCTTAGTTGCAGGCCCATTTTGATGTTTGTGGGTACCATCACTGAAAATCCTCACGAGACACCACTCGTCCACTAAGGGTAATCTAGGGGTTTAAAGGGTCGGTACATATGCTAAATGCACTTGTGATCCCTGTGAAAGTGGAGCATATATTTTTAAGTATATTTATTTGTTTTGCTAGGGACTAGCAAAATGCAAGTTGGAGAGTGTGATTATATTATAAAAGTGCAATTACAAGTTCCTAATTTTGTGTTTGTTAGCATTAAAATAATTATAAATAGTTTTAATTAATTTTTTTTAATTCTAATAAATTTTGTTGAGCATTTTGTAGGTTTTTAGATAAAAGAGGGAACAAACTCACATGAAAAAAAAAAGAGTCTTCATTGATTGGAGCCCACCCACTCGCATGCGCAAACATCCCTTTTCTAACAACTCCACTAAAATAAGAAACCCATGGTTTTGGATAAAAGAGGAAGCAAACTCACATAGAAAGAAGACAATTCACATGGAAAGAAGGCAACTCACATGACAATTGACATAGAAAGAAGACAAAAAAAGAAATTAATAATTAAAAAAAATAATGCAGCATTGTAGGAAATGAATGGCTTTGTCCTGTGGGTCTATAAATAACAACACCAAGACCAAGGAAGGGGAGAGGAGGCAAGAGACATAGATAGATGTAGGAGCTTCTGATTATTTATGAAGTTATTTTTTTCAAGACAAGTCTTTTAATTGCTATGAGTAGCTAGTTTTTTTTTTTTTTTTTGAGCCAATTGTAAAAATTATCTGAGGATCTTGGAATATCAACAGAGGTAATTGGGTTTTTATTGTTTATCTTTAAAATCTCTTAATTCATGGTGATTAAATTCTAAATTTTTGAGAAAATTTAACTAAGTTTGGTAATTTCTATGCATAAATTGACTATGCCTAGAATATGGCAATCTATTAACACCCAATTGTAAGTGCGGCGAAGCAGTAAATAAAATCTTTTAAGACTAGAGTCAATCTATAGGAAACAGTTATCAAATCATGCAAAGTTAGATACTAAAATTCACCCATGATAAAATATTAGATACCGACTAAGCTATGTTATACACTGTAGTGCTACAATAGCTTTAGTTGGATCCTAAATCAACCTGTTTGAATTTCACCTTGAAAGATACCAATGAAAATTGGACAATTATTGCAGAAAATGGTAACCAAAGAAAAATAATTTAATTTGTGAGAATTAATGTTTGTAGAACGAGACTTTAATTAAATTAAATAACATAGTTTTGGATCCAAATGATCCAATCACCTAATTCACGCGAAATTCCAACGGAAGTTTTGTAACTCAAATCATTGGCTTCGCCTTGAGCCTTTGATTCGGAAGATTAAGCTATTAGAACAAAAAATTAATAATAATTAAATTTAGAATAATAAAAATTAAAGTATAGATTCATACCATCTATTTGTGCAATAATTATACTAAACTAAGATTTGTACATAGAAATTACCAAAACTAGTCAAGAATCTAAGTTTTCTTAAAGATCTAGAATTTAATTACAAAGAATTGAAAGATTTTAAAGATAAAACAATAAAGGCTCAATTACCTCCGTTGATATTCTAAGATTATCAGATAATCTTCACAATTGGCTCCAAGAATAAAACTAGCTACTCATAGTATTGAAAAGAAAAGACATGACTTGAAAAATAACTTCATAAATAAAAAGGTTTATTACAACATAATAATGGTAAAGAGAAGACTGAAAAATTAACTGCTGAACAGCTACTAAAAAACTAACTGACTGTGAAAGAAGAATCAGCCTCTCCCATTCTGCTGTCCTCCTGCCTTTTCTCTTCCCCTCTGCTTTCTTTCAGACTCTGCAATTTATAAGCATAGTAGCTTTCGTCATTGCAAGTGACAAATGCAAGTGGCCAAATGTAAGTGGCTTTCTTCTTTTGTTTTTGTTAACCACTCTTCTTTTGTTTTTTTTTTTTTTTTTTTTATGTTTTCCTTTGGATTCATTGCAATGAATCATTGCTCCACTTGCACACACACACACACACACACACACACATATGTAATATGTAACAATATAATATACACATATTATATATATATATATATATTACACACATTTATAATATATAAATACATACACACTACCAGCACACACACACACATATATATAAAATACTTTCACCTATATTATAATATAATATTACACACACACACACACACACATATATATATATATTCTATAATATATCAAATTAAAACCCGAATAATGTTGTAAGAACCCTATTTTTGCCCGCTCAGTAATTTCCGACTTGACTGGACTCACATTTAAACTGACACAGACACATTCAAATTTAAATTATTTTTCTAGACTCAATCTAATCAATCAATCGCTTTATGGGCCCTTTGAGACCAAATGACCAAAATGCCTTTGGGGCGTTTCTCGGTCCAATTCCAGTTAGCACGTCTTCTTAAAGATGGTAAGTTCTTATTTCAACCTTAATTCCAGTTCAGACCAATCAAACTCAATCCGATACGTCTTTTGAGAAAGTTGATCCCTTAAAAGGCAAGCCCATTTAGTCTGGCACATATACCAAGAACACTCCTCGGAATGGTAAGTCCCTTCAAACCTGTCTACGAGGATAGAACCCAAGTCCTCGAGATGGTAGAATGGTTCACTTCTGGCACCTGCTAGCCCACCAACATAGAATATCCATTATCCATCATATCTTTTAAGAAAGTTAATCCCTCAGATGATAAGTTCATCTAGTAGCTTCCCGAGATCAGGCAATTTCCAGAATGAACGCACGCCGTTAGAGTGACGGAAACACTCACAAACATCGCAACTTTCAGAGTGGCGGAAACACTGGCAAATAGGCCGACATTAGGATTTGCCAACAAAACCCTTATTTCACAGGACCGAACACACCTCTTGGCCGTGGTACGTTTACCGAAGGATAAGATACCTTTGTAAACCAACTCGTCACACACTATCAGAGTGACGAAAATACTCAAAACTCGGGTTAACACCAGTGCCTGCTAGGCCACTTCGGTGAAAAGTGACCAAACTACGCCTTGGAAGTTTTTTAATACGCTTTTAAAAAAAGTACCTAAGTCCTCAGAGTGGTAAGTCCAACCTTCCAAGATTGTCCTAAAGACAATCTGATATGTTTAAGTGCCTTCTAGTCGGTTCTGGATTAATTCCGAGACCATCCGGTCAAAATAATCATTTTGCCCTTAGGCATTCAATCGCCTCTAGGAACCACACTAGCTCTAGGTATGAAACCGGTAACCTCCCGATGATGCTTCTAATAGTATTCTCAACTTTTCAACACCTTTCTAGATCATGCCGAGTCTATTATGACAAACTTGGTGCAAAATAGTCGTTTTGTCCTTGGTGGGCCGGTCACATTTTCTAATCGCACCAACTTTAAGTATCAAAGTGGCAACCCTTCAGAGCACTCTTAATATTGTTTTCAACCTTCAAGCATTCTCACAGGTCACTCTAAGTCCGTTACAGTATTTTTATTTATTCAATTGACCATTTTGCCCCTCGCGGGTCGGTCTACCTTCTTAACTATTCTAACATTCCTTCTCAAGCCAGTTATCTTCGAGACACTTTCTCGAGAGTTCTCATCCATTCCTAGCTGATTCTAGTTATTCAGAACTGTTCGGATCATTCTCAGACTTTTCGAAGTCACTCCTAGGAGAGCCAAGCCAAAAATTGCATGGCAGTCACTAGGACAGGCGCCTAAATATTTTGCCTTGCGTCCCAAGGGTCAAAAGATACGTTTCTTGCTGCCTTAAAACTTTTCTAAGTGGCTAAGGCCACTAACAGTGGCACCAAGCCAATAAATGGCCTGAGTGGTGCCAGTGGAATTTTCGCTCTGGTGCTACTACAATAGGCGCCAAGGCTGTTTTGATTGTCTATAAATACAGACCCTCCTCCTGTGTAAAAAGGGTTCACAAACTTAATCCAGAAATACTATCTCTCTGAAAACAGATCTCCAAGTCTCTCCAAACCCTAATTCTTTCAAGCCTCTTTAAGCCCTAGCCTCCATACAATCAAACCCTAACTTCTATACACTACATACACTCAAATACAAGCCTCCAAACATTCATTGAAGACTCAAGTGCTGCAACTTAAAAGCTCTCAAGATTCATGTAAAGTGAAGCAAATCAAGTAATTAAAGCAAGAAGAATACGAGGTTAGTTTTCTATTTACTTTTATGTAATCCCCCCTCTCTCTTCTTCCTCCTAACCCACTTGGATTTTCTTTTATTTTAATTCCCATCTTCTACCTCTCTTTATTGCATGCTTGAAACAAGGGACTCCTAGGTTCATGCTTAGGAAAAATTGTTAAAGGTCACCGTACTAGGGGCTTTCTTTAAATTTAACCTTTGATGGTGTGGGTTTGGCCCCCTTGATTATGTGGTGAAGTCTAGCCTTGTATGTTCACGACCCTATTACATTGTGCATGTCATATTCATTCATTCAAAATTGCTTTCAAAATTATTTTTAAACTTGCATCAAAACTTACATTCTGTCGCGCCCAGATTTTTCGCACTCGAGGAATACACACACAAGCAGGAAAAATACTGTACTCTCTCGTTAGAACTCATCTTCCTAGAAGAATGAGTGTGACTAGGTTTGAATTGAAAATTGATTTGGATAAAGGACTTTTAGAAAAGATTTGGAGTCGCCACCTAACTTGATTAAGGTGAGCTAGGTCACCTAAAAAAACAAAGCACAATCCGAGGATCACACTTAGGGTTTTTGAAAAACGATTTTGAAAATACTTCCTCAAGAGAAGGTTTTTAGGAAAACAGGTTATTTAGCAACCTTTAAAAAATATTAAGCCCTTTTTTTGAAAATAAACTCCATTTGGTCTTTCGAAATAGTGATCTAGGTTCGGAGGTTGGTTACATGTAAGGAAGACGCACTAAGTCATCACCCTATCCTGCCCTTGTAGTACCTATACATCTATTCACCATATATTCACCTATGAGAGTTTTTAACTAACCAACGTTCAATCCTATTCACTTTAGAAAAAGAATGTTTAAAAAGACATGATGCATGATATGTAAGTGCAATAGAAAAAGAGAGTTGGAAAATAGATTTGGAAATAGACTTGAAAAGAAATTGATTTGATTTAAAAGAGATTTGAAAAGGCAGACTTAAAATTGGAAAGTTTTAGAAATTGAAAATAGGGATTCAGAAATAGAAATTTGGAGTTGGAAGCTTGAAAGAGATTAGGAAATTGGGAGTTTGAAGAAGATTGTAGAATTGGAGATTTGAAAGAAGTTGTGACTGCACCCATGAGGATTGCCTACGTATCCTTTTGGAGGAATCAGGTCAGTCGTAGTTCAGATAAGAGTCCGATAGAAAATAGAATATTTTGACATAGAAGAAGAAATTGAATTGAAATTTGGATTGGAAGATTGAAAGATTGAACTTAGACCTAGGATTGAACTTGAAAGAGGATTTGACCTTTTGGAAGAGAACTTGAACTAGATTTGAAAAGATAGGGTTTTGGAAAACTTGGTTTTAGGAAACTTAGATTTAGGAAAGATAGAACTTAGGAAAGACTTGAGATTCAGAAAGATTTGACTCAAATGTTGGACTTGGAAGACTAGAAAAGTTGAAATTAAGAAAGGTTTGAATTAGGAAAATTTCATTTTAGTAAAGTTTTGGTTTAGGAAAGTTTCGAAATTGGAATGTTTTGAATTCAGGAAGTTTAGAATTTAGGAAGTTTCGATTTGAAAATATTTTGAAATAGAAAAGTTTTGAAATAAGAAAGTTTTGAAAGTTGGAAAGAATTAAAAGTTGGAAAGTTTAGAATTTAGAAAGTTTAGACTTAAGAAAGTTTTGACTTAAGAAAGTTTTGGATTTGGAAAGTTTTAACTTTAGGAGGTGTTTGAGAGTTTGAGTTTTAGAAAACACTCGAAGTTAGGAGAGGTTAAAGTTTAAGAACGATTTGAAGATTTGAATTTGGAAAGTGGAAATTTGTAAAGGTATGGAGTCAGGAAATGGTTGAATTAAGAAAGATTTGGAAGCTTAAAGTTTAAGGAAAGATTAAAAAGTTTAAGTTTTGGAAACATAAGGTTTAGGAAGGTATTAGATTAGGTAGGAGTGGTTTTAGGAAAGATTTGGAGTTGGAACGATTGAGATTCGTAATTCCTAAAACAAGGGATTGGATTTTGTTTTTAAAAATAGGTGTTTTGATTTTGTTTCCAAAAACGGAGGATATGATCTAGTTTCCTAAATGGGAGATTGGATTTGGTTTTCGAAAGGGAAGATTAGATTTGACATGGATTGGAGGGACGAAGTTTTGAAAATTCTAGATTTGGAAGACTATAGTTTTGACGTAGAAAAGAGGTTTTGGAAATATATGATTTTGGTGTAAAGAAGGAGATTTTGGAAACCTAGGTTTTAAGGCAAGATTAAAAATCATGTTTTTGGGAAAAGAAATTAGGGTTTCCTAATTTTGGGCTTCAGGGCTTAACTTGGACTCTAAGAAAAGAGATTTTTGGAGAGTGAGTTTTTAAAAAGGGAGATTTTTGGAAAGAAATCCTAGGGAGGAGTTTTTAGAAAGTGAATTGGAAAGAGTTTTTAGGAAGGGATTTTGGAAAGAGTTTTTAGGAAGGAGATTTAGGGAGCGTTTTTAGAAAGTAAATTTTGAGGAGAATATTTTAGAAAGGAGTTTAAAAAGAAGTTTTAAAAATTAGATTTTTGGAGGGAGTTTTTGAAAATAATTTTGAAAAGGAGATTGGAAAGAGTTTAAGAAAGTATACAAAATATCTCAATTTCCTAAAACGATTCTAATTGTAAGAAGGTTAGAACCACTTTAAGATAGTGGTTCTGAAAACAACAATGTTTTGAAAATATGGGCCATATTGGTCACTTTAAATGTAATACTTTCCTAAAGAAACCCTAACCATGAAAAGGATAGAATTATCCTAGGATTGTGATTTTGAAAACAAGTTTTGAAAAAGAAGGTTTTGATGCAAGTTTTGAAAATAATTTTGATGCAATCTTTTGAAAACGAGTTTGAAAATAAATTTTGGAAGAATACAAGATCATGATATGCACAATGCAAATTGGGGTCGTGAACATACAAAATTAAAGGCTTCATCACATAATCAAGGGGGCCAAACCCACGTGGTCTCCGGTTAGACTAAAAGAAAGCCCCCGACACGGTGACCCTCCAATAGCCTAACCCTACACATGGGCCGGGAAGTCCCTTGTTTCAAGCATGCAAGAAAGGAGGGGAAGAAGACGAGGGATTAAAATAGAAAAAAACCCAAGTGGGCTCGGAGAGAGAAGAGAGGGGGAAGATGTGTAAACTTAAAGAGAAAGCCTACCTTGTGTCTTGTTTATTTTGCTTTGCTTTGCGCGCCTTGCTTTTCTTGCTTTGCTTTGGTCTTCACTTCAGTCTTTGTCTTGATCTTTGAGAGCTTGTATTGATCTTCGAGAGCTTCGAGTTACAGCACTTCCAGCCTTCAATGGAGGCTTTGGAGGCTAGTGTATAAGTGTATGAGAGTGTGTATGAGTGTATAAGAGGCTAGGGTTTGTGTATGGAGGCTAGGGTTTGGAAAACCTAAGCAGACTAGGGTTTAGAGAGGCTACGAGAGCTGTATATCAAATAATAGGATTTTTAGACTGAGTTTGCGGACCTCCTTCACGCTGAAAGATGCTTTGTATTTATAGAGAGAGGAATGACCTGGCGCCTGTTGCAGTGGCGCCAACCAGTTAGGAAAGTTTTAAGGTCGGCAAGTAATGTTTCTTGAGAAGATTTGGGCGCCTGTACTAGTGACTAGCATGCAATTTTTAGCTTAGCTTCACTAGGAGTGACTTCGAAAGGTCTGGGAAGGATTTAAGGGACCGAGAATGACCCGAAAGGCCGAAAAAGGGCAAGAACCCTTAGAATAGGGTCTCGGGGGTAATGGACTTGAAAAAGGATGTCAGGGTTTGTTTGGAAGGGTTGACCGGGTTATTACGGGTAAAACGGTCAACCGAGCTGGAAAGCTGCCAAGACGAACTCAGAATGTCCCAGAAGAAGACTCGAGATTTGGAGACATTATTTAGAATATTCCCAAAGGCTACCGGTTTGATACCCAGAGCCGGTGTGGTCGGAAAAGGCGATCGGCCCACCAGGGGCAAAACGGTCATTTCGCACCGGGTTTGCCAGAACTGACTAGGAATGATCCGGAAAGATAATGGAAGGTCGGGAATACTATAAGAAGCATTCCCGAGAGGTTACCAGTTTGATACCCAAAGCCGGTGTGGTCCCCGGAGCGCTCGGATGCCTAGGGACTAAATAGTCATCTTAATCGGAAAGTCTCAAAATTGGCCCGAAACTGACTAGAAGGCACCTAATCATGCCGGATTGCTTTTAAGACAATCTTGGAAGGGTGGGCTTACCGTTCTGAGGACTTAGGTATGTTCTCGAGAAATGTGCCGAAAATGGCCCTAGGGACAGTTTGGTCATTTTTCATCGAAGTGGGCTAGTAAGCACTGGTGTTGACTTGGGTTTTGAGTGTTTCCACCACTCCGACGACAGTCCCATGATACAGGGGGTTTGTTGGCAATTCCCTATATCGACTTGTTTGCAAGTATTTCTGCTACTCTGACGGTTGCGATGTTTGCGAGTACTTCTGCTACTCTGACGGTTTGCGATCATTCCCGAGACTGCCTGATCTCAGGAAGTTGCTAACGGGACTTAGCATCTGAGAAATCAACTTTTTCGGAAGGCGTGCCAAAATGGACATTTCTGCATTGGCGGGCTAGCAAGCGCTAAAGGTGGACCGTTCTACCATCTAGGGGACTTGGGTTCTCGCCCCGGTTGATGGGTTTGAAGGGACTTACTGTTCCAAATAAACTTTATTCGGAAAACGTGCCAAAAAGGATAGACTTACCATCTCGAGGAATCAACTTTCTCAAGAAAGGGATTGGAATTGGAATTGGAAAAGGGGACTTACCGTCTTCTGGAAGACGCGCCTACGAGATTGGAAGGGGACTTACTGTCTTCGGGAAGATGCGCCTATTGGAATTGGAAAGCGGACTTACCGTCTTCGGAAAGACGTTCCTATCGGAATTGGAAAGGGGACTTACCATTGTAAGCACCCCATTTTTGACCGCTCGGCAGTCTACACTCCGTCCAGACTTGTTTTCAAGTCATTATGGACATATTCCAATCGAATCCAATCCTCTAGTCCAAATTCCGTCTTTCCATCGCTTCGCGGGCCTGTCAGGCCCAAATAGAGGCAAAATGACCAAAATGCCCTTAGGGGCATTATCCTTTCTTTTTCCAATTCCAATCCCTCTCTCGAGACAGTTTATTCCTCGAGACGGTCTGAGTAGCGAAACTACTCACAAAACCGTTAGAGTAGCGGAAGTACTCACAAAACCGTCAGAGTGGCGGAAACACTCACAAAACCGTTAGGGTGGCGGAAACACTCACAAAACCGTCAGAGTGGCGGAAACACTCACAAAACCGTCAGAGTGGCGGAAACACTTATAATCCAGGCACGTCTCTTTGGAGATGGTAAGACCCCTTTCCAACTCCTCTCTCGAGACAGTTTATTCCTCGAGACGGTTCCAATCTAGGCACGTCTCTTCAGAGACGGTAAGACCCCTTTCCAATTCTTCTCTTGAGACAGTTTATTCCTCGAGACGGTCCGAGTAGCAAAACTACTCACACAACCGTTAGAGTAGCGAAAATACTCACAGAGCCATCCGAGTAGCGGAAATACTCAACCGTTAGAGTAGCGAAAATACTCACAGAGCCGCTAGAGTAGCGGAAATACTCACAGACCTGTTAGAGTAGCGGAAATACTCACAGAACCGTTAGAGTAGCGGAAATACTCACAGAGCCGTCCAAGTAGCGGAAATACTCAACCGTTAGAGTAGCGAAAATACTCACAGACCCGTTAGAGTAGCGGAAATACTCACAGAACCGTGAGAGTAGCGGAAATACTCACAGAACCGTTAGAGTAGCGGAAATACTCTCAAATCATCAACCCCGTCCGAGTAGCAGAAATACTCAACACCTAGGTCAATGCCCATGTTTGTTAGCTCACTTCGATGAAAAATAACCAGACTACCCTTAGGGCCTTTTCCGAGACTTTTCGGTCAAGATGACCATTTTGCCCCTAAGCATCCGAATGCCCCGAGAACCACACCGGCTCTGGGTATCAAACCGGTAATATCCCGAGAATACTTTTTATAGTGTTCTCGACGTTCCTTTACCTTTTCGGACCATTCCGAGTCAGTTCCGGCAAACCTGGTACAAAATGACCATTTTGCCCCTAGAGGGCCGGTTTCCTTTTTCGACCACACCGGTTCTGGGTATCAAACCGGTAATGTCCCGAGAATACTTTTTATAGTGTTCTCGACCTTCCTTTACCTTTCCAGACCATTCCGAGTCAGTTCCGGCAAACCCGGTACAAAATGACCGTTTTGCCCCTGGTGGGCCGGTCTCCATTTCCGACCACGCCGGCCATGGGAATCAAACCGGCAACCTCTGGGAACATTCTAAATAATGTTTCCAGATCCCAAGTCTTCTTCCGGGATAGTTTGAGTCTGTCTCGGCACTTTTCCGGTCCGATTGACCGTTTTGCCCCTAAAGGCTCGGTCAACCTTTCCGACACATCCAATCCTCACTTTTCAAGTCAAATACCTCCAAGACACTATTTTAAGTGTTCCTGCTCATTTCCGACCTTCCGGGTCACTCCCGGCTCCTTCAAATCATTCCCGGACTTTCCGAAGTCACTCCTAGTGAAGCCAGGCTAAAGTTTACATGGTAGTCACTAGTACAGGCGCCCAAATATAGTCAAAGATACGTTGCTTGCCGACCTTAATTGTTTCCTAAATGGCTGGCGCCACTAGCAGTGGCGCCAAGCCAAAAAATGGACTGGCGCCACTCCTAGTGGCGCCAGTATAAATTTTGCCCTAGCGCTACTACAACAGGCGCCAGGCTTGTTCAACTTCTATAAATACAGAGCCTCGATCAACGTGAAAGGGGTCTGCAAACTTAACCTAAAAATCACACAATTCGATACACAGAGCTCGAGCACCTCCAAAAACCCTAGCCTCCCTAGGTTTTCCAAACCCTAGCCACTATACACAAACCCTAGCCTCCTATACACTCATACACTAGCCTTCAACCACTCTCTCAAGACTTGAGGAGCAACCATTCAAAGCTTGAAGATAATCCTTGAAGACTGAGGGTGAAGATCAAGACCGAAGACCGAAGACCGAAGACTGCACGGCGCGCAAAATAAACAAGATACAAGGTAGGCTCCCTATTTAATTTTCTGCACTTCCCCCCTCTCTCTTCTCTCTCCAACCCACTTGGGTTTTTTCTATTTTAATCCCCCATCTCTTTCCCCCCCTTTCTTTGTATGCTTGAAACAAGGGGATTCCCGGTCCATGTGTAGGATTGGACTATGGGAGAGTCACCGTGTCGGGGGCTTTCTTCTAGTCTAACCAAAGACCACGTGGGTCCGGCCCCCTTGATTATGTGGTGAAGCTTTAACCTTGTATGTTCACGACCCCAAATTGCATTGTGCATATCATAGTCTTGCATCTTCCAAAATTCATTTTCAAAAAGTTGTTTTCAAAAATCGTTTTCGAACTTGTTTTCAAAATTACATCAAAAGCTCTTTCTCAAAAACATGTTTTCAAAATCACAATCCTAGGGTGATTCTAGCCTTTCCATGGCTAGGGTTGCTTTAGGAAAGTGTTATATTAAAAGTGGCCTTTTGGTCTATATTTTCAAACCTTGTTTTCAAAACCACTTTCTTAAAGTGGTTCTAGCCTTCTTATGGTTAGAATTGCTTTAGGAAAGTGAGATGTTTTTACACCTTCTAAAAACTTTTTCTTCAAAAATCTCTTCCTAAAAATCTCTTTTTCAACATACTTTCCTAAAACTCCCCTCTTCAAAATTGATTTCAAAAACTCTCTTTCAAAACTCTCTTTTTCAACTTCTTTCCAAAACTTTCTTTCCACAAAATTCACTTTCTAAAAACACTCCTTAAAAATCTTTCTAAAAGCTCTCCTCCCGGAATCTTCCTTCTAGAAATTCCCCTATAGGATTTTCTTTCTAAATTCTACGTTTCCAAAAACATGCTTTCCAAAAAACTCCTCCCTAGGATTCTCTTCTAGAAAACCTTCGTTTCCAAAAATGCGTTTTCCAAAAAAAAAACTCTTTCCTTAGAGCCCAAACCAAACCCTAGAACCCACAATTAGGAAACCCTAGTTTTCTTTCTAAAAACATGATTTTCAAACTTTGCCCCAAACCTAGGTTTCCAAAATCTTTTGTTTTTTATATCAAAACTATACATGTTTTCAAAACCTATTTTCTACGTCGAAACTATAATTTTCCAAACCTAGGGTTTCTAGAATCCCCCTTTCCAAATCCTTGTCAAATCCTATCTTCCCTTTAGGAAACCAAATCAAATCTCCCCGTTTAGGAAACTAGATCCTATCCTCCGTTTTTAGAAATAAAATCAAACCTTTCTCTTTTAGAAACCAAATCCAATCCCTCCTAATCCCAAACCTTTCTTAATTCAATTCCTTCCTAAACCATAAGTTTCCTAAACCCAAACTTTAAATCTTTCCTTAAGTTTCAAAATCCAACTCTTTCCTAATTCGAATCCTTCCTAAACTTCCACTTTCTTAAACCTTAAGTTTCTAAAAACTTGAACATATAAATCTTTCCTAAACTTTAAAACTCAACTTTCAAATCTTTCTTAGTTCAACCCTTTCCTAATTCTACCCTTTTCCAAAATCTTTTTCAAATCTAAGTTTTCAAACCTTTCCTAAACTCAAGCTTTTCCTAATTTCAAGATTTTCTAAAACTCTAAAACTTTCTAAATCCTAAACTTTCTAAATTTCAAATCTTTCTAAAATTCTAAGCTTCCAAATTCAAAACTTTCTAAATTTGAAACCTTCTTAAGTTAAATCTTTCTAAACCTAAAAACTTTCTAAATTCTAAACTTTCCAAAACTTCAAAATCTTTTCAAATCTAGAACTTTTCTAAATTCAAGACTTTCTTAAGTTGAAATTTCCTTTTTTTTCAAACATTTCCTAAATTGAAAACTTTCCTTTTTCAAACCTTTCCCAAAACAAAACTTTTCTTATTTTCAAAACTACCTTGTTTTCAAAGCTTTCCAAATTCAAAACTTTCCTTTTTCAAAACATTTCTAAAATCAAAACTTTCTGATTTTCAAAACTTTCCTAATTTGGGAACTTTTCTAATCTGAAAACCTTTCCTTTTTCGAAAACTTTCCTAAACCTAAAACTTTCCTAATTTCAAAACTTTCCGAAAACAAAACCTTCCTAAAACGGACCTTTCCTAATTCGAATATTTTCTAAAATCCAATCTTTCTAAATCTTCCAAATCCAACATTCCAATCCAATCTTTCTTAATCTCAAGTCTTCCCTAGGTCTCCTATCTTTCCTAAGTCTAGGTTTCCTAAACCTCCATCTTTCCAAAACCAAGTCTTTCCAAAATCAATCTTTCCAAAGCAAGTCCAATCTTCTCAAATTCAATCTCCTTTTCTAATCTCAAATCAAATTCAATTTTCAATTCAATTTCTTTTTTCCAATCCAATCTCTCTTTTCAAATCAATCTCTTTTCAATCGGACTCTTGTCCGAACTACGACTGACATGATTCTCCCAAAGGGATACGTAGGCAACCTTTATAGGTGTGGTCACAATACTTTTCAAACTTTCAATTCTACCCTCATGGGTGCGGTTTCCAAAATCTTTTCAAATCTCACATTCCAATCTATTTTCAAAATCCCAAAATTTCTATTTTCAAACTTCTACTTTCAATTTTCAAACTTTTCAATTTCAATTCTATTTCTTCAAATCTATTTTCAAATCAAATCAATTTCTTTTCAAATCAATTTCTATTTTCCAATTCTCTCATCTTGCACTTGCCTATCATGCATCATATTTTTCAAACATTGTTTTTCTAAAGTGCAATAGGATTGATCATGGGTTAATTAAAGACTCTCATAGGTGAATCTAGGGTAGATTGACATGTAGGTACCGAAAGGGCGGGGTAGGATGATAGCTTAGTGCGTCTTCCCTACACGTAACCAACCTCCGAACCTAGGATCACTGATTTCAAAGACCAAAAGGAGTTATTTTTCTAAAAAGGGCCAAATGTTTTCCAGAGGTTGCCAAACAACCTGTTTTCCTTAAAAACCCTCTCTTGAGGAGATGTTTTTCAAAATCATTTTCCAAAACCCTAAGTGCAGTCTTCGGATTACTCTTAGTTTTTAGGTGACCTAACTCACCTTAATCAAGTTAGGTGGCGACTCCGAATCTTTTTCAAAAAGCCCTTTATTCAAACCTGTTTTCAATTCAAACCTAGTCGCACTCATTCTTTTAGGAGGGTGAGTTCTAACGAGAGAATACAGCATTTTTCCCGCTTGAGTGAGTATTCCTCGAGTGCGAAAAATCTGGGCGCGACAACCGTCTTCGGAAAGACGTGCCTACGGAATTGGACCGAATAACGCCCACAAGGGCGTATTGGTCATTTTGCCTCTATTTGGGCCTGGTGGGCCTGCAAAGCGATAAATTGACTGGATGAGGACTAGAATTCTAGAATATGTCCATATTGACTTGAACTTAAGTCTGCACAAACTCTAGACTGCCGAGCGATCAAAAATGAGGTGCTTACACATTCAAAATCTCCTTTTTGAAACTTATTTTTAAAATCACACTCCTAGGATGATTCTAGGCATTCCATGGTTAGGGTTGTTTTAGGAAAGTGTTACATTCAATGTAACCATCAAGGTCCAAATTTTTTGGTGTAAATCCTAATTTTTTTTTCCCATCAAAATCACAGTCTTAAGATGATTCTATTCAAGAGACTTGTAAAAGCTCATATTCAAACCTCTTTCTAAATTGCTTTTGAAAATCTCTTTCGTAAAAACTCTTTTCAAAGATCTCTAAAAACTCTTTTCAAAAATCTACTTCCTAAAAAACTCTTTTCAAATATCTACTTTCCAAAAATTCTTTGTCTTGAAGTCTAAATCAAGCCCTAGAATCTATAGTTAAGAAACCCTAGTTCCTTTCTTAAAATCATGACTTTTTAGATCATAGGCTTTTAAAACTATTTTCCACATCAAATCATAGGTTTCCAAAATCTCTTTTCCTATCAAATCATAGATCTTCAAATCCAAAATTTTCAAAACTCAATCTTTCCAATTCCATGTCAATTCAAATCCTCCAATTTTAGAAACAAAATCAAATTATCAATTTTTAAAAATAGAATTCAATCTTCTACTTTAGGAAATAGGAATCAAACCTTTCCTAATTCTAATATTTCCTAACTCTAGTCTTTCCTAATTCCAATCTTCCCGAATTTCAAACCTTTTCAAATTCCAACCTTTCTAAATTTCAAATTATCATATCGTTCCTAATTTTAATCTTTCTTAAATTCAAACTTTCAAACCTTTCTTAATTTCAAACTTCTAAAGTCTTCTTAATCTCTATTTTCTAAATTCAACATATCAAATCTTTCTTAATTCTAATCTTTCCTAATTTCAAGTTTTCAAATCTTTCTTATTTCCAAATTTCAATTCTTTCTAAGTTCAGATCTTTCTAAATTCAAAAATTTTCAAATTTAAATCTTTCCAAAATCACCTCTTTCCTAAAATAAAACTTCTTAATTTGAAAACTTTCATAAAATAGAACTTTTCTATTTTGAAAACTTTCTAAAATCCAATCTTTCCTAAATCTTAACTTTCTAAATACTTTCAAATCAAATAGTCAAGTCAAATCTCTATAAGTCTTCTCTAAATCAAGCGTTTTGAAATCAAATCAAATATTTTCGAAATCGTTCTTTAATCCAACTTTCCTAAAATTCCACTTTCTAAAGTCAAACCTATCAAGTTCAAATCAAGTTTTTCCATTTCAATTGCATGCTTCAACCTTAGGTTACCTAAGTCCTAAGATGTCCAAACCTTAGTTCAACCCTAACCCTAAAGTTAGGAAGTTTCTACTCTTTTCTAAGGCTTTTTTTTTTCTAAACCAAGATGGTTCTTCAACTTCAATTCAAGTCAAGATGTTTTCAAAGCTCAACTCAGTCCTTTCAACTCAAGTCCAAGTTCTTCTTCAAAGTTCAATCTTTTCAAATCAAAATCAATTTCAAATCTTTAAGTTCAATTTCAAATCAAAACTTGATTTTAAATCTTCTATTCAAAATTCAAATCAAACCCTTTTCAAATCAAAACCTTTCAAGTTAAACTTTTCAAAGACCTCAAAGTGTTTATTTTCAATCGGACCCTGAGTCCAAACTATGACTAACTTAATTCTCAGCAAAGGGATACGTGAGCAACCCTTGTGGGTGCGGTCATAACCTTTTTCAAATCTTCAATTTTCACTACCTTTTTCAAATTTTCAATTCCATAATCTTTTTCGAATCTCTAATTCCACAGTCTATTTCAAGTTTCTAATTTCTATAATTTTTTTCAAGCTTTAAGTCCTCTTGTTAAATATATTTTCAAAATTAAATATTTTTCTTGCACTTACATATCATGCATCATATCAAATTTCTTTCCAAAATTCTTTTAAAGTACATATAAGTGGACATTTGTTAATTGAAGATTCTAAATAAATGAACTTAGGTTGAATAGATATGTAGGTACCGCAAGAGTGAGACATAGTGATGATCTTAGGATATCTTCTGTTAGCCCAAAAGGCAACCCAAGAGAGGGGGTGAATTGAGTTTTTCGAAGATTAATGGCAATTAAGATTAATTAAAATTAATCTAATCAATGTAACAGTGATCAATCTATATATATATAATGCAATGTAATCAAGAGAAGAATAGAAAACAGAGCAAAAGAAAGAACACAAAGAGTTACCGAGGTTTAACCACAATCCGTGGTCTATGTCCTCACCCCAGATCCCCTTGAAGTCTTCCTCCACTATGTAATCTCCAATTATAAATGGATGCTGATTTACCAAGTGCTCAACTCACTATACAAGAACTTCTTCCCAAGTTCTTCAGCCGCCAAGTGGTTTTGTCCAAGATCCACTCAAACTTACAAGAGTTTTTCTTTCATAAGAGAACTCTCAAACTCTGACTTACAAGTGTATAAAGATAATCAAATGATTTACAAACTCTCTATCAAGAGTAGATTGTACAATAAAACTCACACAGTAAAGACAAGAAGAATGTTCAGATTTTTCAGTTTGATCAGCCAGTGGATGTTTGTTTCTTATGTCTCTTCTTGTATAAATGTAGTTGGAAGCTTGTATATAAATCCCTGTATTAATTTTGTTCGTTGGAGGTTGTTGGGGCTCATTTAATGCAAGTCCAGTCTGTTATAATGTTAGAAATACTAGCCGTTATTTTCTAGGGGTCGACACTAAGCTTAATGTGTTGACTCATCTGGTCTGCATTTTTTAGATGTTGTCCATTGTCTTCAAGGGTCGACTTTTCATTTCCATGAGTCGGCTCGTTGATCATTCTGTCTTCAAGTTATTTCGCTTCTGTCTTCATGGGTCGACTCTTTGCACAGAAATCTTGCTTCTGTCTTCATGAGTAGATTATTTATATTCAAGGGTCGACTCATTGATCATTTGGTCTTCAAATTTTTTGCTTCAGTCTTTATGAGGTGATTCTTCATTTCCATGAGTCGACTCATTGCCTAGAAATCTTTATTCTATTTTCCAATGATCAAGTTCATCTTCAGCATTATTATAAGATCTTCAAGGAGTCTTCTCTTTAGGGTATTATGATTAATCAAAGTCTTCAACTCATCAAAGTTCTCTTCTATTCAATTTGGATTAAATCAAACATTTGATATTCATCTTTTCTTAACTTCCAAACTGTCAAGACTTCATCTTATCAATGTTGATCTCTTCTTCTTTGTTGCATAGCTTCCTCGCTCATTGTAGAGCTTTCTCTTTCAATGCCAAGCTTTCTCTTTTATGTAGAGCTTCAAAATGCTTCATTGTTGATTTCTTTTCTTTGCTAGAAATTCTTCTTTCTTCTTTGAAATCACCTCAATGAGACTTTTGTAAGCTTGATAAAATCTATTCTTGAACACCTTCATTTTCTCTGAGTATGTATCATCTTCACTGAGTCTTTACATTCCAGATAAAGTTTTCACTTGGATTCCTTTGCACACTTGATGAAGTCTTCTCTTGAGCTTTTTCAATCTCTTCTCAATCAAATCATTTTCAACTGATCTATGCACATTCTGATAAAGCCTTCAATCTTTTCAGTGCAAGTCAACTTCATTGAGTCTATGCATACTTGATGAAAGCCTTATTTGAACACCTTCAATCTCTTTGAATGCAAATCATTTATTTGAAGTAGAAATAGGTATCAATATTCTGCTTGGTTCATTTCATAACTCTTAGAGTCCATTGCTTGATCCTGAGCTTGTTATGCATTCACTTTAACATGTATTAGATTTAAGGTTAAATTTTAAGTATAAATTATAAACTTTATTAATCTGCACACTAAGTAAATGTATTAGTAAAATAACACAAGGTTTAGTTATCATTAAAATCAACATGGGAATCAACCTTGAGTCAACAATCTCCTCCTTTGTTTCATAGTTAAGCAAATGATGCTTAAAAGAAAAAGGACTTTTCAAAAACAACTTTCAGGGAGTTTTTGTCAATTAATTCAAAAACAAATTGAGGGAATAATTCATGTTACTCCTCCTGAGAACATGCTTGACGTTGATCAGTTAACATACAATTCATTTCATATCCATTCAATACCAATTCATCAAATAATTCATTGTACATTTTAGTTATTCTCCACTTCTTGTCCAATTCTAATGCATGTACAATTCATTTTCCAATAAACACACATTGTTCAATTCATCTCCCTAACTTTCAGGGAGTTTTTTTTAGTTTACACTCAATCTTGTCCAGTTCTTCTCAATTCTTCTCCTCCTTTTTGTGAATTCATCAAAAAGAGAAAGATAATAGAAATTATAGACAAGTACAATAGCAAAAAATATTAAAACAAGATAAATTGTATAAACAGGAAAGCAAACAAGCAATCAAGTTATCAACGAAATCAATTTGGCACCAGAACAAACTTATATTTCATTTATTCAAGACTGTGATTACACAAAATGTTTTACAGTTAACATCCACAAAAAGTATGCCATAACAAAACAAAACAAAAAATGTTATAACAGGACCATGAGTGACAGAGCCATGAGTAAAGCTTGTGATGTTAGAGGATTTTAAAGGATTTTAAGGAAATGGAGAGGGAGAAGGTGATAAATCAACAGGATGAAGCAATGTTGGAAGGACTAGAGAAGGGTCTAGACCTCAGACCATATGGCCTCCTTTGCACAAATTTAGAGACTGAGACAGATGATGTGTTTCGCTTCACTGGACCAGCTTTCTTTCTTGGAACATCAGATAAACTGTCCTCAGACTCATCCTTAGACTCAACCTCTGTGTCCTCAAATTCTTTCTCTAGTTCCTTCTCTTGTTGAGCTCTGCCTGGAGTTATGTAATCAGTTTCAGGGTTTTGTTCTCCCTCATTTTTCTCTTCATTTTTGTCTCGCCTAGATTTTTCGCACTCGAGGAATACTCACACAAGTGGAAAAAATGATGTACTCTCTCGGTAGAACCCACCCTCCTAGAAGAATGAGTGTGACTAGGTTTGAATTGAAAATAGATTTAAATAAAGGGCTTTTGAAAAAGATTTGGAGTCGCCACCTAACTTGATTAAGGCGAGTTAGGTTACCTAAAAGCTAAGCATAATCCGAAGACTAAACTTAGGGTTTTTTAAAAACGATTTTGAAAATACCTTCTCAAGAGAGGGTTTTTAAGAAAAATAGGTTGTTTGGCAACCTTTGGAAAAAATTTAGTCCTTTTTTGAAAAATAACTCTGGTTTGGTCTTTTGAAATCAGTGATCCTAGGTTCGGAGGTTGGTTACGTGTAGGGAAGACACACTAAGCCGTCACCCTACCCCGCACTTTCGGTACCTACATGTCAATCTTCCCTATATTCACCTATGAGAGTTTTCAACTAACTAATGTTCAATCCTATCCACTTTGAAAAAGAATGTTTAAAAAGAAATTTAACATGCTGCATGATATGCAAGTGCAAGAAAAGAGAATTGAAAAATCGATTTGGAAAGAAATTGATTTGATTTAAAAAGAAAGAGATAGAAGTTTAAATTTGGAAAGAAGGTTTTGAAAATTGAAAACAGAAATTTGGAAATAGAAATTTGGAATTGGAAGTTTGAAAATAGATTGGAAATTTGAAAATAGATTGGAAATTTGGAAAGATTTTGTGGAAATGAAAACTTGAAAAATGTTTTGGAATTTGAGATTTGAAAAATGTGATGACCGCACCCATGAGGGTTGCCTACGTATCCTTTTGGAGAAATCAGGTCAGTCGTAGTTTAGACAAGAGTCTGATAAAAAATAGAATGTTAGATTGGAAGAAAGAGATTTTGATTCGAATTTGGAATAGAAGATTAGAAATTGGAATTTAGAACTTTGGAATTTGAAAAGATTAGACTTTGATTTGAAAAGATAGAACTTGGAAGAAAGATTTAGACTTGTTTTGGAAAGATTAAGGTTTAAGAAACCTAGACTTAGGAAATAAAAGAGACTTGGAAAAGATGTGCCTTGGAAAGGTTTTAAGCAAAGATTTGACTCGAAGATTAGACTTGGAAGATCGAAGAAAGATTGGATTTAAGAAAGGTTCGAATTAGGAAAGTTTCTTTTTAGGAAAGTTTCAAAATAGGAAAGTTTCATTTTTGGAAAGTTTCGTTTTAGGAAAGTTTCATTTTAGGAAAGTTTTCGAATTAGGAATGTTTTGAAATTAGGAAATGTTTCATTTTAAGAAAGTTTTGAAATTATAAAGTTTATGAATTAGGAAAGTTTTGAAATTGGAAAGTTTCTGAATTAGGAAACATTTTGAAATAGGAAAGTTTTGAAATAAGAAGGATTTGAAAGTTAGAAAGTTTTAGCGTTTAGAAAGTTTAGAATTTAAGAAAGTTTCGAATTTAGACTTAAGAAAATTTTGGGTCTGGAAAGGATTTGAAATTTAGAAAGTTTAGGATTTAGAAAGTTTTAAAGTTTTAAAAGATCTTGAGATTAGGAAAGGTTTAAGTTTAGGAAAGATTTGAAAACTTAGATTTGGAAAGTTAAGATTTGCAAAGAGGTAGAATTAAGAAAGGGTTGAATTAGGAAAGATTTGGATTTTAAGTTTTAAAATTTAGGAAAGAGTTTTATGTTCAAGTTTTGGAAACATAAGATTTAGGAAAGTAGAAGATTAAGAAGGAGTTGAATTAGGAAAGATCTAGACTAGGAAGGGTTAAGATTCCTATTTCCTAAAACAAGGGATTGGATTTTGTTTCTAAAAGAGAAGGTTTGATTTTGTTTTCAAAAATGGAGGATTGGATCTAGTTTCCTAAACGGGGAGATTAGATTTGGTTTCATGAAGGGAAGATTTGATTTGACAAGAATTTGGAAAGGGAAGTTTTAGAAACCCTAGATTTGGAAGTGTATAGTTTTGACGTAGAAAATAGGTTTTGGAAATATAATTTTGACGTAGAAAATGGGAGGTTTTGGAAACCTAGGTTTTAAGGCAAGATTGAAAACCATGTTTTTGGAAAGAAAATTAGGGTTTCCTAATTATTAGCTCTAAGGCTTGACTTGGGCTCTAAGGAAAGAGTTTTTGAAAAGTGTGTTTTGAAAATGAGTTTTTGGAAGGAAATCCTAAAGAGGAATTTCTAGAAGGAAGATTTTGGAAAGAGAGTTTTTAGAAAGATTTTTAGAAGGAGATTGTTGGAGAGAGTTTTTTTTAAGGAAAGAGATATAGGGGGAGAGTGTTTTTTAGAAAGTGAATTTTGAGGAGAGTATTTTGGAAAGGAATTTAAAAAGGGAGTTTTGAAAAATAGATTTTTGAAGGGAGTTTTTAGAAAACAATTTTGAAAAGAAGAGTTTTTGGAAAGCATGTTGGAAAAGAGATTTTTAGGAGGAGATTTTTGAAAAGAGATTTTGGAATGTATATAAAATATCTCATTTTCCTAAAACGGTTCTAACCATAAGAGGGCTAGAACCACTTTAAGATAGTAGTTTTGAAAATAACAATATTTGAAAATATGGACCATGAAAGTCACTTTAAATGTAACACTTCCTAAAGCAATCCTAGCCATGGAACTGCTAGAATCACCCTATGATTATGATTTTGAAAATAAGTTTTGAAAAAGGAGATTTTGATGCAATTTTAAAAACAAGTTTAATGCAAGCTTTGAAAATGAGTTTGAAAGCAATTTTTGGAAGAATGCAAGATAATGATATGCACAATGCAAATTGGGGTCGTGAACATACAAGGTTAATGCTTCGCTACATAATCAAAGGGGCCGAACCCACGTGGTCTCCGGTTAGACTAAAAGAAAGCCCCCGACACGGTGAACCTCCAATAGTCTAATCCTACACATGGACCGAGAGTCTCCATGTTTCAAGCATGCAAAGAAAGGGAGGGGAGGGGGGGGGGGGGGAAAGAGATGAGGGATTAAAATAGAGAAAACCCAAGTGGGTTAGGAGAGAGAAGAGAGAGAGGGAAGTGTAGAAATTTAAATAAGAAAGCCTACCGTATGTCTTGTTTATTTTGCTTTGCTTTGCGCGCTTTGTTTTTCTTGTTTTTCTTTGGTCTTCGCTTCACTTCAGTCTTCGAGGGCTTGTCTTTGGTCTTCAAGTTTTCAATGAAGGGTTGGAGGCTAGTGTATAAGTGTATATGAGTGTATGTGAGTGTATATGAGGCTAGGCTTTGGAGAACCTAGGGAAGCTAGGGTTTTAGGAGTGTACGAGCTCTATGTATAAAAAATTAGGGTTTTTAGACTGAGTTTGCAGACCCTTTTTACACTGGAAGAGGCTCTGTATTCATAGAGGTGGGATAGACTTGACGCCTGTTGTAGTGGCGCCAGGCCAAAATTCCTCTTGGTGCCACTAGGAGTGACGCCAGGCCAATTCTTGGCTTGGCGCCACTGCTATTGGTGCCAGCTGTTGCATCCAGATTTTTCGCACTCGAGGAATATACACACAAGTGGAAAAAATGCTGTACTCTCTTGTTAGAACTTATCCTCCTAGAAGAATGAGGATTTGAATAACACACAAGTGCGACTAGGTTTGAATTGAAAATTGATTTGAATAAAGGGCTTTGGGAAAATAATTGGAGTCGTCACCTAACTTGATTAAGGTGAGTTAGGTCACCCAAAAACTAAGCATAATCCGAAAACTATACTTAGGGTTTTGGAAAATGATTTTGAAAATATCTCCTCAAGAGAGGGTTTTTAAAAAAAATAGGTTGTTTGGCAACCTTTGAAAAACATTTAGCCATTTTTGAAAATAACTCCTTTTGGTCTATGAAAACAGTGATTCTAGGTTCAAAGGTTGGTTACGTGTAGGGAAGACCCACTAAGCCATCACCCTACCCCGCCTTTTCGGTACCTACATGTCATTCTACCCTAGATTCACCTATGAGAGTCTTTAACTAACTAATGTTCAATCCTATCCACTTTAGAAAACAATGTTTAAAAAAACATGATGCATGATATGCAAGTGCAAGAAAAGAGAATTGATTTGGAAATAGATTTGAAAAGAAGAATTTGATTTGATTTTAGAAGAGAGATTTGAAAGGATAGATTCGAAATTGGAAAGCTTGAGGAATTAGAAATAGAGTTTTGGAAATAGAAATTTGAAATTGGAAGTTTGAAAATAGATTGGAGATTTGAAAAAATTGTGGAATTTGAGATTTGAAACATGTGGTGATCGCACCCATGAGGGTTGCCTACGTATCCTTTTGGAGGAATCAGGTCAGTCGTAGTTCGGACAAGAGTCCGATTGAAAATAGAAGAGTTGATTGGAAGAAAGAGATTGAATTGGAAATTAGATGAGAAATTGAACTTTGATCGGAAGATTTGAGAAGACTTGACTTTGGAAAACTTGGTTTTAGGAAACCTAGACTTAAAGACTTAGAAAAGAAAGATTGGATTTGACTTGGAAAGATTTTAGAGAAGAATTGACTTGAATATTGGACTTAGAAGATTAAGAAAGCTTGGAATTTAGGAAAGATTCGGATTAAGAAAGTTTCGAAATCGGAAAGTACCATTTTAGGAAAATCTCGTTTTAAGAAAGTTTTGAATTAGGAAACGTTTGAATTAGAAAAATGTCATTTTAGGAAAGATTTTTGAATAGGGAAAGTTTTCGAATTAGGAAAGTGTTGGATTAAGAAAGTTTCAACTTAGGAACGTTTTAACTTAGGAAAGTTTTGAATTAGGAAAGTTTCATTTTAGGAAAGTTTTGGAATGAGGAAAATTTCATTTTAAGAAAGTTTTGGAATTAGGAAAGTTTTGAAATAGGAAAGGTTTTGTTCTAAGAAAGTTTCATTTTAGGAAAGGTTTTGAAAATAGGAAAGTGTTGAATTTATAAATTTTTGGAATTAGGAAAAGTTTAGTTTAAGAAAGGTCTAGAATTTGGAAGGTTTCAACTTAAGAAAGTTTCGAATTTGGAAAACTTAGAATTTTAGGAGGATTCAAAATTTGAGTTTTAGAAGTATTTGAAATTAGGAAAGGTTTAAGTTTAAGAAAGATTTGAAAACTTAGATTTAGAAAGTTAAGATTTGGAAAGGGATAGAATTAGGAAAGGGTTGAATTAGAAAAGATTCGAAATAGGGAAGTTTTGAAAGTTTTGGAAAACCAATGGTTTAGGAAGGTATGAGATTAGGAAAGAGTGAATTAGGAAAGGTTTAGATTAGGAAGGGTTGAGATTCTTATTTCCTTAAACAAGGGATTAAATTTTGTTTCTAAAGGAGGAGGTTTGATTTTGTTTCCAAAAACGGAGGATTGGATCTAATTTCCTAAACGGGAGATTGGACTTGGTTTCCTAAAGGGAAGATTTGATTTGATAAGGATTTGGGAAAGGTGGAGTTTTTTAGAAATCCTAGTTTTGGAAGTGTATAGTTTTGACGTAGAAAATAGGAGGTTTTGGAAATATGTATAGTTTTGATATATATAAAAAAAAAAAAGAGGTTGTGGAAACCTAGGTTTTCAGGCAAGTTTGAAAACCATGTTTTTAGAAAGAAAATTAGGGTTTCCTATTTGTTAGCTCTAAGGCTTGACTTGGGCATCAAAAAAAGGGATTTTTGGAAAGTGCATTTTTGGAAACAAAGATTTTAGAAGGAAAATCCTAGAGGGGAGTTTCTAGAAGGAAGATTTTGGGAAGATAGTTTTTAGAAAGATTTTTGGTAGAAGATTGTTGGAGAGAGTTTTTGGAAAGATTTTTAGGGAGCATTTTTAGAAAGTAGATTTTGAAAAGAAGTTGAAAAAGGGAGTTTTGAAAAATAGATTTTTGGAGGGAGTTTTTGACAACAACTTTGGAAAGGAGAGTTTTAGGAAAGTATGTTGAAAAAGAGATTTTTAGGAAAAGAGACTTTTGAAAAGAGAGTTTTTAGAAGGTATAAAAATGTCGCACTTTCCTAAAGCAATTCTAACCATAAGAAGGCTAGAACCACTTTAGGAAAGTGGTTTTGAAAACAAGGAGTCGAAAATATAGACCATATTGGTCTTCTTTAAACGTAAGACTTTTCGAAAGTAACCCTAGACATGAAAAGGCTAGAATCACCCTAGGATTGTGATTTTGAAAACAAGTTTTGAAAAAAGAGATTTTGATGCAATTTTGAAAACAAGTTTAATGCAAACTTTGAAAATGAGTTTGAAAACGATTTTTGGAAGATGTTAGATCATGATATTCACAATGCAAGTTTGGGGTCGTGAACATACAGGGTTAAGGCTTCACCACATAATCAAGGGGGTCGGACCCACGTGGTCTCCGATTAGCCTAAAAGAAAGCCCCCGACACGGTGACCCTCCAATAGTCTAATCCTACACATGAATTGGGAGTCCCCTTATTTCAAGCATGCAAAGAAATGGGAAAAAAGAGATGGGGGATTAAAATAGAGAAAATCCAAGTGGGTTAGGAGAGAGAAGAGAGAGGGGGGAAGTGCGAAAATTTAAATAAGAAGCCTACCTTGTGTCTTGTTTATTTTGCTTGGGTTTGCGCACCTTGCTTTCTTCGGTCTTTGCTTCTCTTCAGTCTTGATCTTCTTGGGCTCGTCTTTGGTCTTCAAATCTTTGTATTTGCAGCAATCCAAGTCTTCAATGGAGGGTTGGAGGCTAGTGTATAAGTGTGTAAGGGTGTGTATGAGTGTATATAAGACTTAGGGTTTGTGTATGGTGGCTAGGGTTTGGAAAACCTAGGGAAGCTAGGGTGTTGGGAGTGTATGAGTTCTGTGTAACGAAAATTAAGGTTTTTAGACTGAGTTTGCAAACCTCTTTCATGCTGGAGGAGGCTCTGTATTTATAGAGATGTGATTGACCTGGTGCTTGTTGTAGTGGCGCCAGGCCAAAAATGCTTATGGGGCCACTAGGAGTGGCGCCAGGCCAAATATTGGCTTGGCAACACTACGAGTGGCGCCAGCCAATTAGGAAACTATTAAGGTCGGCAAACAACGTATCTTTGATTAGATTTGGGCGTCTGTACTAGTGACTACCATGCAATTTTTAGCCTAGCTTCACTATGAGTGACTTTGGAAAGTCCGGGAATGGTTTAAGGGACCTGGAATGGCTCGGAAGGCTGAAAAAAGGGGCAGGAACACCTAGAATAGTGTCTCAGAGGTATTTGACTTGAAAAATGAAGATAGGATGTATTGGAAGGAGTTGACCGGGCCATTAGGGGCAAAACGGTCAATCGGGTCAAAAAGTTGCCGGGACAGACTCGGACTATCCCGGAAGAAGACTCGAGATTTGAAAACATTATTTAGAATGTTCCTAAAGGTTGCCGGTTTGATTCCCAGGGCCGGTGTGGTTGAAAAAGGCGACCGGCCCTCTAGGGGCAAAACGGTCATTTTGTACCGGGTTTGCCGAAATTGACTCAGAATGATCCGAGAAGGTAGAGGAAGGTTGAGAATACCATAAGAAGCAATATCAGGAGGTTACCAGTTTGATACCCAGAGTCGGTGTGGCTAAAAAAAAGCGACAGGCCCACTAGGGGCAAAACGATCATTTTGTACCTGATTTGCCGGAACTGACTGGGAATGATCCGGGAAGGTAGAGGAAGGTTGAGAATACTATAAGAAGCAATCTCAGGAAGTTACTGGGTTGACACCCAGAGCCGGTGTGGTTCCCGGGGTGTTCGAATGCCTAGGGGTGAAATGGTTATCTTGACCGAAAAGTCTCAGAATTGACCTGAAACTGACAAGATGGCACCTAATCATGCCAGATTGCCCTTACGACAATCTTGGAAGGTTGAACTTACCGTTCTGAAGACTCAAATGTGTTCTCGGGAAACGTACCAAAAAATGGCCCTAGGGGCAGTTTGGTCATTTTTCACCGAAGTGGGCTAGCAGGCACTGGTGTTGACCTGGGTTTTGAGTGTTTTCAGCACTCTGACAGCGGTCGTATGATACAGGGGTTTGTTGGCAATTCCCAATATCGACCTGTTTGCGAGTATTTTCACTCTCTGACAGTGGCGATATTTGCGAGTATTTCTACTTCTCTGATGGTTCGCAATCATTCCTGAGACTACCTGATCTCGGGAAGCTACTAAAGGGGACTTAGACCCTGAGAATCAACTTTCTCGAAAGGCATGCCTAAACAGACATTTCTGCATTGGCGGGCTAGCAGGCGCCAAAGGTGGACCGTTTTACCATCTAGGGGACTTGGGGTCTCATTCCGGTTGACAGGTTTAAAGGGAGTTATTGTTCTGAAGAGACTTTCTTTAGAAAATGTGCTGGATTGTCTCGAGAAATAAACTATCTCGAGAGAGGGATTAGAATTGGAAAGGGGTGTTATCGTCTTCGGAAAGACATGCCTGATTGGAGTAGATTTACCGTCTAGAGGAATAAACTGTCTCGAGAGAGGGATTGGAATTGGCAAGGGGTCTTACCATCTTCGGAAAGACGTGCCTGATTGGAGTAGATTTACCGTCTCGAGGAATAAACTGTCTCGAGGGAGGGATTGGAATTGAAAAGGGGTCTTACCGTCTTCGGAATGACGTGCCTGATTGGAGTAGATTTACCGTCTTGAGGAATAAACTATCTCGAGAGAGGGATTGGAATTGGAATTGGAAAGGACAATGCCCCTAAAGGCATTTTGGTCATTTTGCCTCTATTTGGGCCTGGTGGATCCGTAAAGCGATGGACAGACGGGATTAAGAATTAGAGAATTGGTTTTGATTGGAATACGTCCATATTGACTTAAGTACAAGTCTAGACAGAGTGTAGACTGTTGAGCAGTAAAAAATGGGGTGCTTGTAGCTGCCCCTCTTTTTCTGTCTTTGCTTGTCAAAGACAAAAAATGATAAAGTAAGAGTCCCATGTTGACTGCAAGGTAGTCGGAGGGACAAACATTGGAATTTTTCGATAGTGGGTGTCGAAAATGGATATCGGGCTAAAAAATGCCTCCGGAAATGAGATTTGGCAGGAAAGGGGGCAAAACTGCTCAAAATTGGACACTGGCGCCACTAGGAGTGGCGCCTTTGGCAGAAATTGCTTGGCGCCTCTGCTAGTGGCGCTAGGCTTGGAGTTAAAACCAGAAAATTTCTAGTTCGAACTGCTGCGGCATTTTGGAGAGTTTTCGCAAATCTGAGAGACATTGGTAGGAAGCTGACTTGGACATTGAAGGAGCACTTCTTGGAGACCACGGGTGATTGCCGGAAGGAGACCACATTGCCGGAAGAGAAGATTTTGCCGGAGAATTCCAAAAGTGAGTTTTCGCATTTCTGTTGATTTTGATGTGTAGAATTTCGTTTGAATCATGTGTATAGTAGAAATTGATGTTTTGATATGTTTTGAACATGATGGTGATATTATTTTTTCATTTTGGTGCTTGTTTGATTGAATTTGAGTGATTTTATGTGAGTATGTGAAGGGAATTGTCTGCAGGAATAGGGGATTTGTTCCTACAGGTTTGGGCGTTGGGTTTTTTGGCTAGATTTTTGTGCACTGTGCCTTAGAAAAATGTGTTTATCAATCGTATGAAGTTTCGTAATTTTTCGAAAACTTGGTGAATTTTTTATTCTTTGAAAAATAGGAAAATGCTTAGAAAATTTAAAAAAATGAGAAAACTCAAGAGATTGATAGGATTTTTAGAGTTTAAAATTTGAAAGAGGTAGGAATATTTTTGGAAAACATTTGAAAGAATTTTGAGGAATTTTAGGAAATTTTTAAAAACCATTGATTTATTGGAAAAATAAAACATGTGTTTTGAGAATTTTGAAAAATTGAAAAGTGTGTATGGGTGTTGATGTTATGTGATTGTAACGTTGGAAAGTGCACGTTTTGTATTTTGTGTTGATGTTATAGGTGTTGTAGGGGTTATTTTTTAAACAAAACTCTACCGAAATTTTTAGAAATTAGGGAAAGAGTTAGAAAGAGTTTTTAGAAATAAAATCTTTTTAAAGAAAAAAGATAGAAACCCCTTGAGATTTGATTTGAAGTTGAAAAATCAAAATGTGTACGTAGGAAATTTATTTTGAAATCTTTTATTTGTTTTGTTTGTGTTAGTCATTTTATTTCATTTTACTTTATCATGTCCACTGTCTGCTCGATATATTAACACTTCTCACCTTGGCTTACCTTTTCAGGATGGCAGATGTGGGCGATGATGGCTCTGAAAGGAGGCGCCGCTCGGGAAAGGCGGCTAGGACAGATTCCACTAGCAGCTCTAGTCGGTCCAGGGGTAGCCGACGGTCTACTGGGCAGGCAGCATCCAGTCAGAGTGGTCGGGGGAATAGGCCACCTATCGACCCCTTTCCCCCAGTTGAGCAGGCTTTTGTAGAGGAGATTGGTGCTGAGGAGGAGGTACCGGGCCTTGGGGATCAGGTGACCGGTTATGGGAGAGCTTCCTCCAGGCATAGGCAGATCGATGCTAACTTGGGAGATCTGCAGATACCGGATGTCCCACCACTCGAGGATCTTGCTTATCACCCCAGCGTGTACTCTAGACAACATTTGCCCCCTCCGCGGGTACATACAGCTTTCAGAGGGGCTGTTCATCAGGTTTTGTGACCATGCAGCGGGCTGCCCCATCATATCATGCCTTCTTGGTGAAGACCGAATTTGGCACCTTCATGGGATTACAGGCTAGCCACCTGAACCAGCATTTAGTACTAGCGTTGATTGAGTGGTGGTTTGGAGAGATCAGGACCTTCCACTTTGTTGGCTTCAAGCTAGGTCCTACTCCCTTGGATTGGGCGATCATCACAAGGCTTTCCTTTGTCGGCCGGTGGATCACCCTGCATTCAGTCAGTAGGGACGAGGCCTGTTTGCTATTAGACTTGCCTCCTTCTGAGTGTTCTGCCTTCCCAGTCTCTTAGATCAGTCAGGACGACCATACCTTTGTTATTGAGCCATCGCCTACTAGGCGAGACATCATGAGACGGCGACTTGTTTTGTACATCATCTTTAATTGCTTCTGCAACAACAACAAGTCACTCGTGCTGTGTCGTTTGGTGAGTATAGTAGCTGATCTTGGAGCTTTATCTGAGCTGGACTGGGGATCCGTCTCCTTTGGCTGCTTTCTTTGGTTGATGCGGGTCCGGACTTCTTCCCGTTGGGGTAGCATGACTAGTTTTTGGCCTTTCCTTGTCTGGTGGAGTTACGAGTACGTGCCGGTGCGTCGCCCTGCAGTTGTTGAGGATGACCTCTATCCCCGTGCTTTGCGGTGGGCTCATGACCGGGTAGTCTAGCGATCAGAGATTACTGATTTTGTGACACTCCGGGCTAACTTGGAGCTGATTGAGGCGAGGGCTGTGACCTAGTGGCCCTTCATTGGATCAGTCCATTATGAGACAGTCTGGTACTTGGTCCCGTTGTCCCTGTCGAGAGTTGCTTTTCTTAGTGATGACACTTTGGAGTCCTATCTTGGAGAGCGACACTAGCGGCAGTTTCATGAGGAGTTCCGATCAGCAGGAGCTCTGCCAGAGTATATGTTTGGAGCCCTGGTGACGGGAGTGCCTATCCCTTATCAAAAGCGTCAGACAGGTGTCGAGTTTGTGGTTCCCCTAGATACAGATTACGCTGCATACTTTGGGGCTCATTCGGTCGGTGCCTTCACCCGGTTTGAGGTAGTGGTCGGCGAGTACGCTGTTGGCTAGGAGGTGGTTGACTTGTGGCACCAAGCCAAAGGATATGTGCCCCAGGCTGAGTTTACTGCTGTGAGAGACTAGAGGGATCAGTACCAGATGGAGCGGGATCAGTACCAGGCCAAGGTAGCTTCCCTAACGGCTCGGTTATCTCAGCTGGGTGGTGGGGGGGTATATTATTCTTTCTCTACTTCTTCTGTTCACTCTGCTGTTGCTTAGTTCTTTTTGTATACAACTGATTTCGGTTCTATCTTCCTTGCAGAATGGCAGTGCTTCGAGTAGTTATCCGCCTCCTCCGATGCCGAGTTTCGGGGATTTCGATCCAGATGATATCAACTTTGACTTGTGATGTATGCCCATTGTGGAGACTCTGATCTTCTATTGCCCCTTATCCCTGAGATGTATTTATGTTAGACAGTTTTATTTTGATATTTTATACAAAAATGAATATTTATGGTATTCAGATGCATGGATAGACAAAGACATTTAAGATCTTTTTAGCTAAGTATATGATTAGATGCATGTGGTAGATGATGATGTTATGTATCTATTACATGAGTTGATGTTGGTGACTTCTATTTTTACAGGGAGTTATATCCTATGCGTGCAAAGCCCATGATTTTTTTTTTAATTTTTTTTTAACATATGCACAGGTTAGAAATATGTTAATAGAATGACACAGGGTGTTGTTAGACTTGTAGTCTTAGGAATGGTAACTCCCTCCTCTTCGGGGATTTAGCCTCTCTTTTGGCTCAAACCTACCTGGATTGGATGATAGCACTTTGCACCTTTCTCAACATTTTGATCCCCTCCGGCTCTCTGCCTCGAGGTTAGTGTATGGGGTTACTGAGCTGAAACTCTCGACTCTCGGGGTTTTAGCAACCGCTTGCTTGACCTTTGGCAGAGTGATAAGTGGCCAGTCCTTTCAATCCGAGGAGACTTTGCTTGGGACCGTAATGTAGGTTAGGTTATGGGGTTTCAAAAACAACAGGGTATATAGGCTCAAATTCGATGTTGTTTTCAGTAGGGTTTAGATCCATACTGTCCTTGACTATTTTCTCAGTGAGGCTAACATCCCTCTTGGTTTTGGCAGCGTGTTCAGCTCATTTAGATCAAGCAATCCATTTTCAATTAGAGTGGACTTTAATAGGGTTGTAATATAGGCCATGGTTTCGGGGTTTTGCAAGAAAGGGTAAAGGCTCGAACCTATTGTTTCTACTGGGTTTCTTTGTAGCCTAGGATCACCTTTGAATTTTCTCCTTACTTTTTACATGACTTCCTAGGGTAAAAATGACCTTGTTCTTTCACCCTTTCTATATGCCTTTCGAGATAAACATGACTTTATTTTCTTTCGATCCTCTTATTATGCTTTTGAAGATGACTTAATCATGATTTTCTTCAGGCCTTTCCTTAAAGGTTTTTTTTTTTTTTTCGACCTCTTGCCCCTTGGCGACTCTTTTCCTTTGCTTTTTCTTTCTACTCCTTCATGAAATGAACAGTTCTTCGACCCTTTTTTCTTAAGCTTTTTCCTTGGTAGTTCAATCTACCCAATGTGGGTGGTGATCCCTAGGTTGGAGTTTTCTTGGGAAAAGGATAGATGGCTCAACAGGTTTGGCAAGGGATTGCTTTTGACTATATGGGAAATGAAATGAGGGTCTCTCTTCACTTTGAATTAGATTGCTTGATCCATAGAACTTTTGTCATTATCCTAGTATGATAGAGGTGGACACCACTCCTAGAGTTCTCAACTATTGCTTACCCTAGTGGTGGGAGGACAGTCTTGGATCGGGGTTGACAAAGAAAACTTTGTTTATTGCAAGGCTCTAGGGGTTAAGCAAAGAGAATATGAGCACATTTATTTATTTATTTAGTCTTTTATTCCTTTTATTTATATATGGGGAAGTGAAAGATGGCTCTTCTTCACTTTGGTAAACTTGCCACACATCGCTTAGCTTTGGAGTCTTGCAAGTGTCGCATTTGGGTAGTATCCTCACTCATCATTATCCTTTTTCTCTCTCTGGAAAGCTGATCATTTGGTGAGTGGTTAACTCATGCTATCATCCCTTCAAGTTGGATCATTCCATAAGATACACCATGCCCCTTGTATAGAAAGTAGCCACCATTCCCAAGAGAAGATAAGACAACCGTGATGGAATAAAAGACTATTATTTGATTATTATTATCATTTCTTATGGAAAGCATAGAGTTCTTAAGTAATAAGAAAATGTAAGCATTAATTTAAAGACAGGAAGTAAAAGGGATAGAAAAAAAGTGGGTGAAAACACCCCTCTCTTGTACGCTTTTGAAGGGACTTTCCTTTCAGTAAGGTCCTAGGACAGTGCCCTCGTTTATATTCCATCCACGGTTGAGATTTTCAGCCAAGGTAGGATAGGTAGATGCTTCTCCCGAAGTTCCAAGTGCCTTGGCAATTCCCTATATCGACCTGTTTACGAGTATTTCCGCTACCCTGACAGTTGCAATGTTTGCTAGTATTTCCGCTACTCTGACGGTTCGCGATCATTCCCGAGACTGTCGGATCTCGGGAAGCTGCTAAAGGGGACTTAGCGCCTGAGAATCAACTTTCTCGATAGGTGTGCCTAAACAGACATTTCTGCATTGGCGGGCTAGCAGGTGCCAAAGGTGAACCGTTCTACCATCTAGGAGACTTAGGGTCTCGTCCCGGTCGACAGGTTTAAAGCGACTTACCGTTCCGAAGAGACTTTCTTCAGAAAACATGCCGGACCGTCTCGAGGAATAAACTGTCTCGAGAGAGAGATTGGAATTGGAAAGGGATCTTATCGTCTTCGGAAAGACGTGCCTGATTGGAGTAGATTTACCGTCTCGAGGAATAAATGTCTCAAGCGAGGGATTGGAATTGGAAAGGGGTCTTACCGACTTTGAAAAGACGTGCCTGATTGGAGTAAATTTACCGTCTCGAGAAATAAACTGTCTCAAGAGAGGGATTGGAATTGGAATTGGAAAGGACAATGCCCCTAAGGGCATTTTGGTCATTTTGCCCCTATTTGGGCCTGGTGGGCCCGGAAAGCGATGGACAGACGGGAATGAGACTTAGAGAGTTGGTTTCGATTGGAATATGTCTATATTGACTTGAGTACAAGTTTGGACGGAGTGTAGACTGCCAAGCGGTCAAAAATGGGGTGCTTACACCAGCCAGTTAGGAAAGTTTGTTAAGTCGGCGAGCAACGTATCTTGAGAAGATTTGGGCACCTGTATTAGTGACTACCATGCAATTTTTAGCCTGGCTTCACTAGGGGTGACTTTGGAAAGTCCAAAAAGAATTTGAAGAGGCCGGGAATGACCTGGAGAGCCGGAAAAGGGCAAGAACACTTGGAGTAGCGTCCTAGAGGTATTTGACTTGAAAAATGAGGATTGGATGTGTCAGAAGAATTGACCGGGCTGTTAGGGGCAAAACAATCAATCATGCCGGAAAGCTGCCGGGACGGACCCAGAATGTCCTGGAAAAAGACTTGAGATTTGGAAACATTATTCAGAATGTTCCCAAAGGTTGCCGGTTTGATACTCAGAGCTGGTGTTGTTGGAAAAGGCGACCTGCCCACCAGGGACAAAACGGTCATTTTGTATTGGGTTTGCCGGAAGTGACTCAAAATGATCCGAAAAGGTAAAGAGAGGTTGAGAATACTATAGGAAGCATTCTCAGGAGGTTATCGCTTTGATACCCAGGGCCGGTGTGGTTCCCGGGGCATTCGAATGCCTAGGGGTAAAATGGTCATTTTGACCGAAAAGTCTCGGAATTGGCGCGAAACTGACTAGAAGGCACCTAATCATGCCAGATTGTTTTTAAGACAATCTTGGAAGGTTGGACTTACCGTTCTGAGGATTCAAATGTGTTCTCGAGAAACGTGTTGAAAAATGGCCCTAGGGGCAGTTTGGTCATTTTTCACCGAAGTGGGCTAGTAGGCACTGGTGTTGACCTGGGTTTTAAGTGTTTCTGCCACTCTAACGGCGGTCGCATGATACATGGGTTTGTTGGCAATTCCCTATATCGACCTGTTTGCGAGTATTTCCGCTACTTTGACGGTTCGCGATCATTCCCGAGACTGCCTGATCTCGGGAAGCTGCTAAAGGGACTTAGCGCCTGAGAATTAACTTTCTCAAAAGGCGTGCCTAAACAGACATTTCTGCATTGGCGGGCTAGCAGGTGCCAAAGGTGGACTGTTATACCATCTAGGGGACTTGGGATCTCGTCCCGATCGACAGGTTTAAAGGGGCTTACTGCTCTAAAGAGATTTTCATTGAAAAACGTGTTGGACCGTCTCAAGGAATCAACTGTCTTGAGAGAGGGATTGGAATTGGAATTGGAATTGGAAAGGTGACTTACCGTCTTCAGAAACACGTGCCTGATTTGGAGTTAGAAAGGGGACTTACAGTCTTTAGAAAGATGTGCCTGATTTGGAATTGGAAAGGGGACTTACCATCTTTAGAAAGATGTGCCTGTTGGAATTGGAAAAGGGACTTACTGTCTTCGGAAAGACGTGCCTTATTTTAGAATTGGAAAGGAGACTTACTGTCTTCAGAAAGACGTGCCTGATTTGGAATTGGAAAGGGGACTTACCGCCTTCAGAAAGACGCGGCTAATTTCGAATTGGAAAGGGGACTTACTGTCTTCGGAAAGACACGCCTGATTTGGAATTGGAAAGGGGACTTACCGTCTTTGGAAAGATGCGCCTGATTTAGAATTAGAAAGGAGACTTACCATCTTAAAAAAGACGTGCCTAATTTGGAATTAGACCAAACAATGCCCCTAAGGGCATTTTGGTTCTTTCGCCTCTATTTAGGCCCGACGGGGCCCGCGAAGTGACAAATTGACAGTATTAGACTTAGAGAGTTAATTTGAATCGGAATATGTCCACATTGACTTGCATACAAGTCTGGACGGACCGTAAACTGCTGAGCGGTCAAAAATGGGGTGCTTACAGCTGCCCCTCTTTTTCGATCTTTACTTGTCGAATATAGAAAACGATAAAGTAAGAGCCCCATGTTGATCGTGAGGCGATTGGAGGGACAAACTTTGAAAATTTTTCGATAGCGGGGGTCGAAAATGGATATTAGCCCCAAAAGGCCTTCGAAAATGAGTTTTGGCAAGAAATAGGGCAATGTTGCCCAGAATTGGAATCTGGCGCCATTAGGAGTGGCACCTTTGGTAGAAAAGGCTTGGCCCCTTTGCTAGTAGCGTCAGGCTTGGGAACAAAACCATAAAATTTTTTGGTTCGAACACTTGTGGTATTTTGGAAGATTTCCTCAAATCCGAGAGACATTGCAAGAAAACCGACTTGGACATTGAAGGAGCACCTCTTGGAGACCATGGATGATTGCCGGAAGGAGACTACGTTGCCAGAAAAGTCGCCGGAAGAGAAGATTTCGCCAGAGAACTCCAAAAAGTGAGTTTTCAAATTTTTGTTGATTTTGATGTGTACATTTCGTTTGAATCATGTGAATAGTAGAATTTGATGTTTTGATATGTTTTGAACACTGTGGTGATGTTATTTTTACAATTTCGTGGTTGTTTGATTGAGTTTGAATGATTTTATATGATTATGTGAAGAGAGTTTTTTGCAGGAATAGGGGATTTGTTCCTACAGGCTTGGGCATTGGGTTTTCTGGCTAGATTTTTGTACAATGTGCCTTAGAAAAATGTGTTCAACAACTGTGTGGAGTTTCATGATTTTTTGAAAACCTGGTGAATTTTTAATTTTTTGAAAAAAAGAAAAATATTTAAAAAATTAGGAAAATTAAGAAAACTTGAGAGATTGATGAAATTTTTAGAGTTTGAAATTTTGAAAAAAATGTAGGAATATTTTAGAAATCATTTGAAAGCATTTTGAGGAATTTTAGGTCATTTTTGAAAACCATTGATTTGTTAGAAAAATAAAACATGTGTTTTGAAAATTTTGAAAATTCAAAAAGTGTGCGTGGGTGCTGACGTTATGTGATTGTAACGTTTGTGAAATGCGCGGTCTGTGTTTTGTGTTGATGTCATGGGTGTTGTAGGGGCCATTTTTAAATAAAACTCTGCCGAAATTTTTAGAAATTAGGAAAATGGGTTGAAAAAATTTTGAAATAAAATATTTTTAAAGGAAAAAAATATAAAACCATTGGAGATGGGGCCTTTTTGGTGGAGAAGGCCTTGAGAAATTTGGGGGCCTTAGAAATTATTGGAAGAAAAATTTAGGGAGACTTTGAAAAAGAGGATTTAGAGACGAACATATTTTGGAAAAACTGGTTTTAATTTTTAGAAAACTCGGGGTTTTCGATGGGATTTATGAAAGATTTGAAAAACTTGGGAAAAAAGAAAAACCTTCTAGAGGAGGAAGCTTTAGAAAACTCAGATTGGAATAAAAAGATTGGGCTGAATTTTGATTGGAAAACCCTGGAATTTTGATTTAGAAACCATTTGGAAATTTTGGACAAAACGTATAGGCAATTTGCTTTGACTTAGCATTTGAAATCTTTTTATTGTTATTCATTTATTGTTTTTATTGTTTACTTTATTTTATTATTATTTATCTGTATGTGCTGTAGATTAACACCTCTTACCATGGCTTACCTTTCCAGGATGGTAGATACGGGTGATGATGGCTTTGAGAGAAGACGCCGCTCGGGGAAGGCTGCTCGAACAGATTCCACTAGTGGCTCCAATCGGTCTAGGGGCAGCCGGCAGTCTACTAGGCAGGCAGGGTCTAGTCAGAGTGGTCGGGGCAGTAGGCCACCTATCGACCCCTTTCCTCCGGTTGAGCAGGCTTTTGTAGAGGAGATTGGCGTAGAGGAGGAGGTACCCGGCCTTGGGGATCAGGTGACCGGTTATGGGAGAGCTTCCTCTAGGCATTGGTAGACGGATGCTGACTTGGGAGACTTGCAAGTACCGGATATTCCCCTACTCGGGGATTTGGCTTATCACCCCAACATATACTCCAGACAGCATTTGCCCCTTCCTCGAGTATATACAGCTTTTAGAGGGGCTGTTCATCAGGTCTTCGTGACTAGGCAGCGAGCTGCCCCGTTATATCGTGCCTTCTTGGTGGAGATCGGATTTGGCGCCTTCATGGGATTATAGGCTAATTGCCTAAACCGGCATTTGGTACTGGCGTTGGTTGAGCGGTGGTTTGGAGACACCAAGACCTTCCATTTTGTCGGCTTCAAGTTAGGTCCCACTCTCTTGGATTGGGTGATTATTACAGGGCTTTCTTTTGTCAGCTGGCGGATCACCCTGCAGTCAGTCAGTCAGTAGGGACGAGGCCTGTTTACTGTTGGACTTGCCTCCTCCTAAGCGTTCTGCCTTCCCAATCTCTTGGATCAATCAGGATGACCGCACCTTTGCTGTTGAGCCATCACTTGCCAAGTGGGGTATTATGAGACGGCGACTTGTTATGTACATCATCTTTAGCTGCTTTTGTAATAACAACAAGTCACTTGTGCTATGTCGGTTAGTGAGCATAGTAGCTGATCTTGGAGCTTTATCTGAGCTGGACTGGGGGTCCTTCTCCTTTGGCTGCTTTCTTCGATCGATGCAGGTTCGGACTTCCTCCCATTGGGGTAGCACGACTAGTTTCTGGCCCTTTCTTGTGTGGTGGAGCTACAAGTACTTGCCTGTACGTCGCCCTGCAGTTGTCGAGGACGACCTCTATCCTCGTGCTTTGAGGTGGGCTCGTGACCAGGTAGCTCAGTGATCCGAGATTATTGATTTTGTGACACTCCGGGCTAACCTGGAGCTGATTTAGGTGAGGGATGTGACTTGGCGGCCCTTCATTGGATCAGTTCATTACGAGACAGTTCGGTACTTGGTCTTATTGTCCTTGTTGAGGGCTACTTTTCTCAATAATGACACTTGGGAGTCCTATCTCGGAGAGCGACACTGGCGACAGTTTCATGAGGAGTTTTGATTAGTAGGGGCTTCGCCGGAGTATATGTTTGGAGCCTTGGTGGTAGGAGTGCCTATCCCTTATCAGGAGCGTCAGCCAGGTGCCGAGTTCCTGCTTCCCCCAGACACAGATTACGCTACACACTTTGGGGTTCATTCGGTTGGTGCCTTCACCCGGTTTGAGGTAGTAGTGGGCGGGTACGCTGTTGGCTAGGAGGTGGTTAACTTGTGGTGCCGTGCCGGAGGATATGTGCCCCAGGCTAAGTTTACTGCTGTGAGTGACCAGAGAGATTAGTACCAGATGGAGCGGGATCAGTACCAGGCCGAGGTAGCTTCCTTGACGGCTCGGTTATCTCAGCTGGGCGGCGGGTGGGTATGTTGTTCTTTCTCTGCTTCTTCTTGCTCTATTATTGCTTAGTTCTTTTTTATGCTGCTGATTTCAGTTCTACCTTCCCTGCAGGATGGCGGTGCTTCGAGTAGTTATCCGCCTCCTCCGATGCCGGGTTTCAGGGATTTCAATCCAGATGACATTGAGTTTGACATATGACAGATGCCCCTTGTGGAGATTTTGATCTTCTCTTGGCCCTATTCCTGAGATATATTTATGTTAGACAGTTTTATTTTGTAAGTTTTGTACAAAGATGGATATTTATGGTATTTAGATGCATGGATAGACAAATACATTTATGATCTTTACAACTAGGCATATGATCAGATGCATATGATGGATGATGATGTTAGGTATTTATTGATGTTGATGTCGGTGACTTCTTATTTTTTTATTTTTTTATTTTTTTTAAATGTATGCACATGTTGAAAACACATTAATAGAATGACAAGGGGTGCTATCGAACTTATAGTCTTTGGAATGATAACTTCCTTTTCGAGGGACCTGGCCTCTCTGCTGGCTTAACCTCACCTTGATTGGATGATAGCCCTTCGCATCTTTTTCAACCTTTTGATCGCCTCCGACTCTCTGCCTTAAGGTTAGTGTATGGGGTTACTAGGCTGAAACTCTCAACTTTCGGGGTTTTAGCAACAGCTTACCTGACCTTTGGCAGAGCGATAAGCAGTCAGTCCGTTCAATCTGAGGAGACTTTGTTTAGGACCGTAACGTAGGCTAGGTTATGGGGGTTTTGCAACAACAAGATATAGGCCCAAATTTGATGTTGCTTTTAGCAGGGTTTAGATCCATACTGTCCTTGACTATTTTCTTAGTGGGGTTAACATCTTTCTTGGTTTTGGCAGCGTGTTCAGCTCATTTAGACCAAGCAATCCATTTTCAATCAGGGTGGATTTTAGTATGGTTGTAATGTAGGCCATGGTTTTGGGGTTTTGTAAGAAAGGATAAAAGCTCAATCCTATTGTTTCTACTGGGTTTCTTTGTAGCCTAGGATCACCTTTGAATTTCCTTCCTGCTTTTGCTACATACTTTTCAGGGTGAAAATGACTCTTCTCTTTCACCTTTTCTATATGCTTTTCTAAGATAAACATGACTTTCTTTTCTTCTTATCATGGTTTTCTTCAGGCATTTCCTTAAAGGATTTTTTTTTTTTCGGCCTCCTACCCCTTGGCAACTCTTTTCCTTCACTTTGTCCTTTCTTTTCCTTCATGAAATGAACAATTCTTTGACTCTTTTTCCTTAGACCTTTTCCATGGCAGTTCAATCTACCCAATGTGGGCGGTGATCCCTAGGTTGGAGTTTTGTTAAAAAAAGATATACGGCTCAACGGGTTTGGCAAGGGGTTGCTTTTGACAGTATAGGAAATGAAATGGGGGCTTCTCTTCACTCTGAATTAGATTGCTTGATCTATAGAGCTTTCACTACTGTCCTAACATTATAGAAGATGGATACCATTTCTAGAGTTCTCAACTAATGTCTGCCCCAATGTGGGGAGGACAATCTTGGATCGGGGTTGACAAGGAAGATTTTCGCTTTTCACGAGGCACTAGGGGTTAAGCAAAGGGAATATAAGCACATTTGCTTATCTATTTTATTCTTTTATTTATATGTGGGAAGTGAAAGATGGCTCCTCTTCATTTTGATAAACTGACCACACATCGCTTAGCTTTAGTGTCTTATAAGTGTTGCCTTTGGGTAATATCCTCACTCATCCTTATCCTCTCTCTCTCTGAAAAGTTGATCATTTGGTGAGTGGTTAACTCATGCTATCATCCACTAGTGTCGAATCATTCCATGGGACAGACCATGCCCCTCTGCATAGGAAGTAGCTATCTTTCGCAAGAGACATATAAGATGACAGCAGTGAATTAAAAGACTTAATCATTTTATAATATCAGTGAAAAGCATATAGTCTTTGTTTGAAAGAAAAAGAAATGTAGATATTAATTTAAGAATAAAAAGGTAAAGAGATAGAAAGAAAGCGGGTGCAAACACCCCTCTCTTGTATGCTTTTGATGGGATTCCTGTTTCAGTAGGGCTTTGGGACAATTCCCACATCTTTGATGCTCCATTCGCGACCCGGATCCTTGGCCAAGGCAAGACTGGCAAAGGATTCTCCTAGAGCTTCGAAGATGTTGACGTTGCTGGCATGGTTGTCAGCCTCCTTCTTGCTCTTTGTAGTGGGTTCTTCTGTAAACAGGGTGACTAGTTCACCGCCTTCCAACTCAAACAGCTCCATATGCTCTCTTGACTCCTCTAGCTCTTAACCCATGTCTTCATAGTTGTACTCAGTTGCGGGCCAAGGGTTTTCTAACAAATGACTTTCAACCGCTGCATACTTCAAGTGTAGAAACTCAGCACCCCATCCATCAACAGCTATGTTCTCAACAATCTTATATTCCAAGAACATTGCCTCCTCAATAGGCCAGTCAGAAGCATCCGGTACCTCATCAGGGTTATAGAGATAAATCGGGCACAATGGGAGATCCTCCTCCCGGTCATCTTCTTCATCGGCCTCCCAATCGTCCTCATATCCTTCAGCTCTGAGCTCGTTGAACTCTCCCTCGCCTTCCATTTCTACTAGTATCATGTTAACGGTGTGATCCGGCAGAGGGTTAGTGGTCACATTAGGGGTCAGAGCAGGTTTTGCTAGCTGCAGATCAATGGTCTTATTGTCGATCAAGTCTTGGATTTTGTGTTTGAGAGCGAAGCAGCTTTCGGTATCATGCCCCTGGCCACCCGAATGGTACTCGCATGTAAGGGCGGCATTAAAGGTCGGGGGTAGAGTGCTTGGCAGCGGGCGAGCAGCTATGGGCTTCAGGATATTGTTTCTCAGCAAGTTATGGTAGGCCTCGATTTGGGTATAGGCTAAAACGTCGAAGGTACGGATGCATCGGGCAGGTCTATTAAAGTTGGGTTGTGCCCCAGCGGGACCATAGTTAGGGGGTGGAACGGGCATGGTCAAGGTGGGTAAGGGTAGGATTGGAGGTGATTGTAATAGGGGACAGTATTGGGGTGGTTGGCTAGGTAGGATGGCAGACACCTCACTTTCCTTCCTGATCGTGCCCCTTGTAGTAGCCACCTTTTTAGCTATGTTGGCGGTATTTTCTCCAGTCTTGGCATAGGGGTCTATAATCCTTCCTGTCTTGAGGCCATTTTCTATCATCTTCCCTTGCATGATGAGCTCGGAGAAACTTTTCCCCACACTTGTATAGAGCTTCTCGTAATATATACCTTGAAAAGCATGTACGAATAGTTGTACATACTCCTTCTCTTCCAGTGGGGGATTGACTTGTGCAGCAGCCTCCCTCCATCTTAGGACATATCCTTTAAAGCTTTCTTTCTCACCCTTGCTCATCGACATCAGGAACGATCGATCGGAAGTGAGGTCAATGTTGTGGCGGTATTGGGCTTTGAACACATTAACTAGCTCGATCCAGGTTGTGATCTTCCTTAGGTCCAAACGAGCAAACTATTGTAGAGCAGACCCCATGAGACTGTGTTGAAACAGCTGCATGAGCAGCTTCGGATCATTGCCATGTCCACTTAGCGCTCCAGCATAGAGACCAAAATAAGCAACGGGGTTACCGGTGCCGTCGTACTTCTGGAAGTCGAGCATTTTGAACCTAGCAGGTCTTGGGTGGTCAGGGAAGAAACAGAGCTCATCGTAGGAAGTGAACCTGTAAGCGTCGTGGCCATGTAGGCTTCGCAACGAATCCTCCAACTCTTGAATTTTCAGACTAAGAGGGTCTAGGGGGACCTTCTTTGCGGCGGGTGAAAGAAATATGGTCTCCTCTTCTTCAATATTGTCCCCTTTGGCATCTTCCTTATTCCTCCCAGCGTTGTCAGACCGAAGCACGATCCTTGGGTTAGTGGGTTCAGGGCCCTTGGATGAAGTCATAAATGATGATGGGACTGCAACAACATCTTTCATAGCCATAGTTTGAATGAGCTTGAGTATCTCATCCATCTTGGTCCTCATCTCGTTGACTTCTTCCCGCGAGACTTGAGAGGATTCCTCAGGGTTAGCAGCCATCAGTGATGCTCTTTGCCAGGTGATAATGGGATCCCTAGATGGATGTTGCCCCTTCTTGGGAGCAATGTTGACTCAGTACAGGGTGACCTTTGTAAAAAAAAGGAAAAGACAAAAAAAAAAAAAAAAGACAAGAACACAAGTCGCAAGTCAGTTCATGGTTTTTAAAGAGCTTTATGCAATGCATGTCCTAGAGTGTCCCTATTTAAAAGGGAAACTAATCATGATGTATTGGCGCACTTTTGGAGATAGGGGATTTGCCCCTGTATGCAGATATATTACCATCAAGTAGGAACCTTCAGCCATCCATGCATTCATTCTCAAAAGTAAAGAAGTACATTGAATTTTAGGTTCAAGATACAAAGGAATTGAAATACATTTTAATAGGGGGAAGGGGGAATATTTTCTTTTGGACTTCCACATATCTAGTTTTACAAAGAAAAAACTTAAACTACTCTTGAGTCTTTGGATTTGCCTTCGTTGGATTCGATGTCGAGGAGGTCGCTGAGAGACCTTGTTGATCGATTGCCCCTTGTCTTCTTGGCAACCCTATCTCCGTGAGCATAGAGGGATTGGGGCCCCTCTTGTGGAATGAATTGAGATGCATGCAACGAGTCGTTAGGGTTACGTGGGAACCCTTAGGGTTTGGGTAGATTTAATGCAAGGGAGAGTGACCATGGTGTCACTCTCAATGGGTTGATCATATGCATGAGAATGTAGTGACTTGAGGTACTTAGAACTCTTGTCTTGACATGTGATATTGAATACATGAACATGGATATGCAAAGAGTATAAGGAAAGAAAATGCAAGAGCAAGGTAAACGTGTATGCATGAGCAGTTAAACAAGTATTATAACAGTAAGAATACAGTCATTATAACAACTGGAATAAGCAGATATAAATAAAAGTAAGAGCAGTCGCCCTTTCCTCCACAGTTTTGAAAACGGTGCTCGTGTCTTAAATCCGGCAGAGGTTCGGCTATGCATGGTGTCTATATGAGTATGAAGTTGAGGTTGAGGGTTGACTAATGCATCCTAAAAAGGCTCGGTCTCCAGATCTTCAAACCTAGCCCCACTCCCCGAGGTGGTGCCATGATCGGTTGGTGATCCGAGCGGGGGAATCATCAAGAGGCAGTAGGTGAAGAAACTGACACAGCATCTTGCCCACAACCAATATACCGTTCCCCCTTTCTAACTAGAAAGGACATATCAGGGTAATAATGCAAGTATGTAGAATGCAAGTGCACGTGCAGTGTATGTGTGATTTTTTGAAAGCGGTGGAAAGAGCCCAATAACTCCCATTCATCCTATTCATCACATTCATGCATAGCAGTTAATAACATAAAATTGCAAACCGAAGTGCACCTACAAAACAAAGATGCAAGAGTTAGTATGTGGATGACAAACTTAATACAAAATAATATGAATAAATGCATGTTTTTTTTTTTTGAAAACAATTTTGAAATTTTGGTTTTGAGAATTTAAAGTGAATAGGATTGAACCAAGTTAATTGGAGACTCTACATGAGTGACGGGTAAAGAGACATGACTACGGCCTAACCCTCTAAGTGTCCCCAGCAGAGTCGCTAGCTATTGCGCCCAGATTTTTTGCACTCGAGGAATACTCACATAAGCGGAAAAAATGTTGTACTCTCTTGTTAGAACTCACCCTCCTAGAAGAATGAGTGCGACTAGGTTTGAATTGAAAATAGATTTAAATAAAGGGCTTTTGGAAAAGATTTGGAGTCGTCACCTAACTTGATTAAGGTGAGTTAGGTCATCTAAAAACGAAGCATAATCCGAAGACTACACTTAGGGTTTTTGAATACGATTTTGAAAATACCTTCTCAAGAGAGGGTTTTTAAGAAAAACAGGTTGTTTGGCAACCTTTGGAAAACATTTAGCCTTTTTTAAAAAATAACTCCGTTTTGGTCTTTTGAAATCAGTGATCCTAGGTTCGGAAGTTGGTTACGTGTAGGGAAGACGCACTAAGCCGTCACCCTACCCCGCCTTTTCGGTACCTACATGTCAATCTACCCTATATTCACCTATGAGAGTCTTCAACTAACTAATGTTCAATCCTATCCACTTTGGAAAAGAATGTTTTAAAAAAAAATTTAACATGATGCATGATATGCAAGTGCAAGAAAAGAGAATTGAAAATTAAATTTGGAAAGAAATTGATTTGATTTAAAAAGAAAGAGATAGAAGTTTGAATTTGGAAAGAAGGTTTTGGAAATTGAAAATAGTGATTTGGAAATAGAAATTTGGAATTGGAAGTTTGAAAATAGATTTGAGATTTGGAAAGATTTTGTGAAAATAGAAACTTGAAAAATGTTGTGGAATTTGAGATTTGAAAAAAGTGGTGACCGCACCTATGAGGGTTGCCTACGTATTTTTTAGGAGGAATCAGGTCAGTCGTAGTTCGGACAAGAGTCCAATAGAAAATAGAAGGTTGGATTAGAAGAAAGAGATTTTGATTGGAATTTGGAATAGAAGATTGGAAATTGGAATTTAGAACTTTGAAATTTGAAAAGATTGGACTTTGATTTGGAAAGATAGAACTTGGAAGAAAGATTTAGACTTGTTTTAGAAAGATTGAGGTTTAAGAAACCTAGACTTAGGAAAGAAAAGAGACTTGGAAAAGATTTGACTTGGAAAGGTTTTAACAAAGATTTGACTTGAAGATTAGACTTGGAAGATCGAAGAAAGATTGGATTTAAGAAAGGTTCAAATGAGGAAAGTTTCGTTTTAGGAAAGTTTCATTTTAGGAAAGTTTTCAAATTAGGAAAGGTTTCGAAATTAGGAAAGGTTTCGTTTTAAGAAAATTTTGAAATTATGAAGTTTATGAATTAGGAAAGTTTTGAAATTGAAAATTTTATGAATTAGGAAACATTTTGAAATAGGAAAGTTTTGAAATAAGAAGAATTTGAAAGTTAGAAAGTTTTAGCATTTAGAAAGTTTAGAATTTAAGAAAGCTTCAAATTTAGAAAGTTTTGACTTAAGAAAGTTTTGGGTTTGGAAAGGATTTGAAATTTAGAAGGTTTAGGATTTAGAAAGTTTTAAAGTTTTAGAAGATCTTAAGATTAGGAAAGGTTTGAGTTTAGGAAAGATTAAAAACTTAGATTTAGAAAGTTAAGATTTGAAAAGAGGTAGAATTAAGAAAGGGTTGAATTAGAAAAGATTTGGATTTTGAGTTTTAAATTTTAGAAAAGATTTTTATGTTCAAATTTTGGAAACATAAGATTTTGGAAAATAGAAGATTAGGAAGGAGTTGAATTAGGAAAGATCTAGACTAGGAAGGGTTAAGATTCCTATTTCCTAAAACAAGGGATTGAATTTTGTTTCTAAAAGAGAAGGTTTGAATTTTGTTTCTAAAAACGGAGGATTGGATCTAGTTTCCTAAACGAGGAGATTAGATTTGGTTTCCTAAAGGGAAGATTTGATTTGACAAGGATTTGGAAAGGGAAGTTTCAGAACTAGATTTGGAAGTGTATAGTTTTGACGTAGAAAATAGGTTTTGGAAATATAATTTTGACATAGAAAACAGGAGGTTTTGGAAACCTAGGTTTTAAGGCAAGATTGAAAACCATATTTTTTGAAAGAAAATTAGGGTGTCCTAATTATTAGCTTTAAGGCTTGACTTGGGCTCTAAGAAAAGAGTTTTTGGAAAGTGTGTTTTGAAAACGAGTTTTTGGAAGGAAATCCTAAAGAGGAATTTCTAGAAGGAAGATTTTGGAAAGAGAGTTTTAGAAAATTTTTGGAAGGAGATTGTAGGAGAAAGTTTTTTTTTTAAGGAAAGTGATTTAGGGGGAGAGTGTTTTTTAGAAAGTGAATTTTGAGGAGAGTATTTTAAAAAAGAATTTAAAAAGGGAGTTCTGAAAAATAGATTTTTGGAGGGACTTTTTAGAAAACAATTTTGAAAAGAAGAGTCTTTGAAAAGTATGTTGGAAAAGAGATTTTTAAGAGGAGATTTTTGAAAAGAGATTTTGGAATGTATATAAAATGTCTCACTTTTTTAAAGCGATTCTAACCATAAGAGGGCTAGAACCACTTTAGGATAGTGGTTTTGAAAATAACAATATTTGAAAATATGGACCATGAAAGTCACTTTAAATGTAACACTTTCCTAAAGAAATCCTAACCATGGAACGGCTAGAATCAGCCTAGGATTGTGATTTTGAAAACAAGTTTCGAAAAAGGAGATTTTGATACAATTTTGAAAACAAGTTTAATGCAAGCTTTGAAAACGAGTTTGAAAGCGATTTTTGGAAGAATGCAAGATAATGATATGCACAATGCAAATTGGAGTCGTGAACATATAAGGTTAAGGCTTCACCACATAATCAAGGGGGCCGAACCCACGTGGTCTCCGGTTAGACTAAAAGAAAGCCCCCGACATGGTGACCCTCCAATAGTCTAATCCTACACATGGACCGGGAATCCCATTGTTTCAAGCATGCAAAGAAAAAAGGGGGGGGGGGGGGGAAGAGATGGGGGATTAAAATAGAGAAAACCTAAGTGGGTTAGGAGAGAGAAGAGAGAGGGGGAAGTGCAGAAATTTAAATAAGAAAGCCTACCGTATGTCTTATTTATTTCGCTTTGCTTTACGCACCTTGCTTTTCTTGCTTTTCTTCGGTCTTCGCTTCACTTCAGTCTTCGAGGGCTTGTCTTTGGTCTTCAAGTCTTCGTAGTTGCAGCAATCCAAGTCTTCAATAGAGGGTTGGAGGCTAGTGTATAAGTGTATATGAGTGTATGTGAGTGTATATGGGGCTAGGGTTTTTTTATGGTGGCTAGGGTTTGGAGAACCTAGGGAAGCTAGGGTTTTAGGAGTGTATGAGCTCTGTGTATCAAAAATTAGGGTTTTTAGACTGAGTTTGCGAATCCCTTTCACGCTGGAAGAGGCTCTGTATTTATAGAGGTGGGATAGACCTGGCGCTTGTTGTAGTGGCCAAAATTCCTCTTGGCGCCACTAGGAGTGGCGCCAGCCAGTTAGGAAAGTTTGTTAAGTCAACAAGAAACGTATCTTGAGAAGATTTAGGTGTCTGTACTAATGACTACCATGCAATTTTTAGCATGGCTTCACTGAGAGTGACTCCAGAAAGTCCAGGAAGGATTTGAAGAGGCTAGGAATGACCCGGAGAGCCGAAAAAGGGTAGGAACACTTGGAGTAGCGTCCCAAAGGTATTTGACTTAAAATGAGGATTGGATGTGTCGAACGGATTGACCTGCCCGTTAAAGGCAAAACAGTCAATCAAGCTAGAAAGCTGCCGAGACGGACCCAGAATGTCCCGAAAAGAGACTTGAGATTTGGAAACATTATTCAGAATGTTCTCAAAGGTTGCCGGTTTGATACCTAGAGTTGGTGTGGTTAGAAAAGGCGACCGGCCCACCAGGGCAAAATGGTCATTTTGTACTAGGTTTGCCGAAACTGACTCCGAATGATCCGGAAAGGTAAAGAGAGATTGAGAATACTATAGGAAACATTCTTAGGAGGTTACCGGTTTGATACCCAGGGCCGGTGTGGTTCTCGGGGCATTCGAATGCCCAGGGGCAAAATGCCGGATTACTTTTAAGACAATCTTGGAAGGTTGGACTTACCGTTCTGAGGATTCAAATGTGTTCTCAAGAAACGTGCCAGAAAATGGCCCTAGGGGCAATTTGGTCATTTTTTACCGAAGTAGGCTAGCAAGCCCTGGTGTTAACTTGGGTTTTGAGTGTTTCCGCCACTCTGACGGCAATCGCATGATACAGGGGTTTGTTGCAATTCCCTATATCGACCAGTTTGCGAGTATTTTCGCTACTTTGACGGTTCGCGATCATTCCCGAGACTGCCTGATCTTAGAAGCTGCTAAAGGGATTTAGTGCCTGAGAATCAACTTTCTCAAAAGGTGTGCCTAAATGGACATTTCTGCATTGGCAGGCTAGCAGGTGCCAAAGGTGAACTGTTATACCATTTAGGGGACTTGGGGTCTCATCCCGATCGACATGTTTAAAAGGACTTACCGCTCCGAATAGATTTTCATCGAAAAACGTGCCGGATCATCTCAAGGAATCAACTGTCTCGAGAGAGGGACTGAAATTGGAATTGAAATTGGAAAGGGGACTTACCGTCTTTAGAAAGACGTGCCTGATTTGGAATTGGAAAGGGGACTTACCATCTTCGGAAAGACATACCTGATTTGGAATTGGAAAGGGGACTTACCGTCTTCGGAAAGACGCTCCTGATTTTGAATTGGAAAGGGGACTTACCGTCTTCGGAAAGACGCGCCTAATTTGGAATTGGAAAGGGGACTTACCATCTTCGGAAAGGTGCGCCTAATTTGGAATTGGAAAGAGGACTTACCGTCTTTGGAAAGACGTGCCTAATTTGGAATTAGACCAAACAATGCCCCCACGGGCATTTTGGTCCTTTTTCCTCTATTTGGGCCCGGTGGAGCCTGCGAAGCAATGAATTGACAAGATTAGACTGAGAGAGTTGATTTGACTCAAAATATGTCCACATTGACCTGAATACAAGTCTGGACAGACCGTAGACTGCCGAGCTGTCAAAAATGGGGTGCTTACAATTTTCTGGTTCGTTTTCCACTTCCTCTTCCTCCACTGCAATGCCTTAAGCCTTTTTTAGTTGAATCATGTATTGCTTAAGGCTTTTCAACTGCAGTAACCCATCATCAAGCTTTTGGTTCATACTTTGAAGCATGTCCATCATATTTCCCAAGAGTTCATCAATAGAAGATGCTTCAAGGGTTTGGGCTAATGGTTTTTTGCGTCCAGAAGTAGATGCCTTTTTTTGTGAAGAGCTAGCAGGGGCAACTTTGTTAGGCCTTGGAACCCAATGGCCATTAACTTTCTTGTATCACATCCTGCTTAGAGTGTACTTGTTGTACTCATCTTGATAGGGCTCAGGCTTTTTATAGTTTTCACTCAAGAGATTGACTTGAAAATGTTTGAAGATCTTGGTGAGCAACATCCCATAGGGTAGGTTTTTGGAAGAGGTGGTAGCGACATTGCTCATGTTAGAGAGAATATAGTATGGAACATCAATTCTGGTGTTTGTGAGGAAGGCCCATAAGAAAAACAATTGCTTCCCACTTATACATTCAAAGCTGCCAATTTTGGGTATGAAAATTTTGGCCACAAAATGGTGTACCAGTCTCAACTCAACAGGAAGGTCATTTGCTATGGGTTAGGTAGACTAGGGCAAGCTTTGACCATAAAGAACTTAAAGTTGTCTCTTTCAACTAATGGTTTCAAAATAAGTCTCTCCACCATAACTAGTTCCCACAATCTCAGCCAGAGTGGCTTCATTTAGAGTAATTTTCACTCCAATCACAAAGCTAGTGATTTCGGTTTTTACAACCTTCTTCATGAGATTAGAGTAGAAATGTGTAACCAACTTAGGGTATACATTCTCTCTAATTATTGTGTAGGGTTTCCACCTTAAACTAGCAAGGGTGTGAGGCAAGTCGAAGTTCTCACTATCAAAGTATTCATAGTTTATCCAACGACCATTCAGAACTTTGCAAGGACTAAAAATATTCATGTACCTTTCCTTAGCCAATGCATCTCTGAAATGTGCCACATCCCATCCTGATTATTTTGTAGGAGCCCTTTCCACTGATTCTCGAATAACTTGTCCAACCTTTTTCCATTTCTTAATACGCGAAGAGGAGTCATTAGGATTTTCTCGTCCTTGTTCAATTTTAAGAGCCATTGAAGGATTAGGAATGTTTAGAGAGAAGGGAATAGAATTGATTAGGGCTCATAAGATGATTGTAATGAGGATTGTGATGGTTCAAGCATAACGGTTGGGTTTTTGGTGCGAACAGGGGAGTGGGAGAGACAAAGAGTGAAAGTGAGAGAGTGAGAGGAAAATTTCGAA
>CM065384.1:16077500-16097500 GCA_033060915.1 Euryodendron excelsum | reverse complement strand
CTATCCAATGCTTCGCAGGCCCACCAGGCCCAAATAGAGGCAAAATGACCAAAATGCCCTTAGGGGCATTGTTCGGTCCAATTCCAAATTAGGCACGTTTTTTCGAAGATGGTAAGTCCCATTTCCACATCCAAATCAGGCACGTCTTTCCGAAGACTATAAGTCCCCTTTCTAATTCCAAATCAGGTATGTCTTTCCGAAGGCGGTAAGCACCCTTTCCAATTCCAAATCAGGCATGTCTTTTTGAAAGCGGTAAGTCCCCTTTCCAATTTCAAATTAGGCGGGTCTTTTCAAAGACGGTAAGTCCCCTTTCCAATTCCAAATCAGGCACGTCTTTCCGAAGATGATAAGTCCCCTTTCCAATTCCAATAGGCACGTCTTTCTGAAGACGGTAAGTCCAAGTCCTCTAGATGGTAAAACGGTCCACCTTTAGCGCTTGCTAGCCCGCCAATGTAGAAATGTCTGTTTCGGCACGCCTTCCGAGAAAGTTGACTTCTCAGGTGTTAAGTCCCTTTAGCAGCTTCCCGAGATCAGGCAATCTCGAGAATGATCACGAACCGTCAGAGTAGTGGAAGTACTCGTAAACATCACAACCGTCAAAGTAGCAGAAATACTCACAAACAGGTCGATATAGGGAATTGTCAACAAACCCCTGTATCACGAGACCGCAGTCAAAGTGGCGGAAATACTCAAAACCCAGGTCAACATCAGTGCCTGCTAGTTCACTTTGGTGAAAAATGACCAAATTGCCCCTAGGGCAGTTTTTTGGCACGTTTCTCGAGGTAATACCTAAGTTCTCAGAATGGTAAGTCCACCCTTCCAAGATTGTCTTAAAAGCAGTCCAGCATGACCGTTTCTTTATCTCTAAGAACACCCGGTCTTAGAAAACTACATGTAGGGGTGATGTTGGTTCCTGAGAATGCTTGGTCCCAGAAAACTACCTGGAATGGAGGTATTGGTCTCTGAGAGCGCGCGGTCTCAGAGAACTACCAAATAACGGACATTCTACGTTGGTGGGCTAGCAGGCGCTAGAAGTGAACCGTCTGGAATTTGATAAGGTGTTAGTCCCTGAGATTGCCCGAACCCGGGAAGCTACCTGGATGGCGTTGGTTTCCAAGACCGCTTGGCCTAGAAAGCTGCCTGGAATGATGGTACTTATGGCTTCAGCAGGTCCTTATGGACCCGAGAAGTGACCAACTGGTTGGAATGGAGATTGAAAGGCTCATATTGAGCTTGCATGTGTTGAGATGCTTGAAACCGAGCCTGGTCAGGCCGAAGATTGCCAAGCGGTCAAAAATGGGGTGCTTACAGCTGCCCCTCTTTTTCTGTCTTTGCGTGTCGAAGGCAGAAAAATAATAAGGAAGAATCCCATGTTGATTGCGAGGCAATCAGAGGGACCAGAGTGGTTGGAATTTGGAATTTTAAGTTTTGAAAACTGGATTGTTTGAATTTTGAAATTTTAAAAACTCGATTTTGAAATGATTTTGAAATTTTTCCTGAACCGACATTCTGACCAATGGAATGACACTCCTTTCGGGAGATTGAGGATTTTTGAATTTTTAAATAATTTTGAAATGGCCTTCTGTAATGGAGGGATTTGGATTTGAATTGGAAGGGTTTGGAAAACTTTAAAAACTTAGAATGAAACTTTTGAGGAGAAAGGTTTGGAAACCTAGAATTTGATTTTGGAATTAAACTTTTAGTGGAGAAAGTTTTGAAAACCCGAAAACTTTTTTGATAGTATGCTTTTTAAGGCAAAAGCTTGAAAACCCGAGATTTTGGAAGTTGAGATTTTTGGGGCGAAAGCTAGAAAACCCTAAATTTTGAAAGTTAAGCTTTTTGAGGCGAAAGCTAGAAAACCTAGAATTTTGAAAGTAAAGCTTTTTGAGGCGAACGCTAGAAAACCCGAGATTTTTTGAAAGCGGAGCTTTTGAAGGAGAAAGCTTGAGAAACCTAAAAAGATGCTTTGAAAATGGAGCTTTTGAAGGAGAAAGCTCGGGAAACCCAAAAATTTTGAAAAGCTAGCTTTTTGAGGTGAAAGCCTGAAAACCCGAAATTCTTTTGAAAAAGGGAGCTTTTAAGGAAAAAGCCCGAGAAACCCGATAAAAATTTTTTGAGATTGAAATTTTTGAAGAAAAAAGTTTTTGAAAAACCCGAGAAATGATTTGAAGTCAAACTTTTTAAAGGAAAAAGTTAAAAAACCTAGAGGGTACTTTTGAAATCAAACTTTTTGAAGGGAAAAGTTAGAAAATCTAGAAAGGTGAAAACCATTTGAAGGGGATTCATTTGAACTCAAAATTCAAAAACTATTATATTCTTTTTTTTATGAGGATTAGAAAACTTGTTTTGACTCGAAACTTGGGAACTCTCGAAGACAAAATGTATAGAAAATTCATTTTGACTCAAAACTTGAACTATTGAAAACAAAATGTGTAGAAAATTCATTTTGACTAGAAATTTAAACTTTTGAAGACAAAATGTTTAGAAAATTCATCTTGACATGAAGCTTGAACCTTTGAAAGTTTTTAAACTTGATGGTATTTTTGAAAGACAGCAGGACTTTTCCTCTTTGAAATTTAGTTGAAATTTGAAACTTTTAGCGAAAATTTTTTTTTTTTTTGGATATGAAAATTGATTTTGACTTTCGAAAGTAAGCAGGAGCTTTGATCTTTTGAGTTTGAAACTTTTTGTAGAAATAGTTTTGAAAGCTTCTGAAACTGACTTTGAAATTTTAAAGTTTTTATAGACCAAACCTTGCAAGTTTTTAGATATATGAAAACTAAATTTTTGGATTTGAAAGAAAGCAAGGGCTTTTGTTGTTTTTTTTTTAAAAAAAATTGATTTTGAGACAATTTGGTTAGAATTATACCTGGGCTTTACCTCGAAGATTTGGAGATGGTTAAGCCTGTGGAATCATCAGAGACTGTTCCGTGCTTGTAATTCTTATGTCTCGGAGCTTGAAAGGGGGACAGTTGTGCCCTTCTGGATTGAGATTTCTTGAGATTGGAATACTCGGTGTTTGCTTAACTGTCGAGTTTTGCTTTTGTGGGCAAAATAGGATTTTTGTTGACGTAGCTTCTGAGAGGTGGTTCAAGGTTGATATCTTAAAACTGAGTCTTCTTGAACAGACACTCCGTTTGATGGAATGCTGCTTCTCTAGAGGGGTTCAAGGTTGATATCTACTTTTAAAGAGGAAAGCTCGAAAACGTAATCTGCTTTTCAGAGGAAGCTATTAAACCTAATCTGCTTTTTTGGTGAAAGCTCTAAAACTCAATCTGTTTTTTTTTTTTTTTTTTTGAGGAAGCTTGAAAACCCAATTTGCTTTTTCGAGGGAAACTCTGAAACCCAAATCTGCTTTTTTAGAGGAAGCTCTGAAACCTAATATGCTTTTTCGGAGGAAACTTAAAAACCCAATCTACTTTTTTTTGGAGGAAGCTCAAAACTCAATCTGCTTTTTTGGAAAAACTTCTGAAACCTAATCTGCTTTTTCAAAGGAAGCTCGAAACCTAATCTGCTTTTTCAGAAGAAGCTCTGAAACCTAATCTGTTTTTTCGAGGAAAGCTCTGAAACCTAAATCTACTTTTTTGGAGGAAGTTCTGAAACCCAATCTGCTTTTTCGGGGGAAGCTCTAAAACCCAATTTGCTTTTTCAGGGGAAGCTCTGAAACCCAAATCTGTTTTTTCGGAGGAAGCTCTAAAACCCAATCTGCTTTTTCGGAGGAAGCTCTGAAATCCAATCTGCTTTTTCGAAGGAAGCTCTAAAACCTAATCTGCTTTTTTGGAGGAAGCTTGGAAACCCAAATCTGCTATTTTTGGGAAGTTCTGAAACCCAATCTTTGCTGATATAAGGGAACTACTTGTAGTTCTTTTGTCTTGAATGTTGGAGAAGATGACATTGGCTGCTTCTTGGATTAAGATTTTTGGAGAGCAATGATTTCCTTCGATGTGTTGATTATTGACTTTTGCCTCTGATTGGCATGATAGAATTCTGGTTGAGGTGCTTCCTAGGATTCTTAAATTTGATTTTGGAGGGGGTAAGGCCTCCTTTTCAAAGGTTTGAGGTATTAGAAGGTCGAACATCTATAGGTTAGTTTTCCTTGAGTGGATTAACTGGTTTGCAATTGAATGGGAGGTGTAGGGTGGGTCGTTACCCCAGTTTTTTATGATTCGAAGAGGTTGAGTTTGGCTAACATTAATTGGGGTGGTTGAGGGTGGGTCGTTGCCCTATTCTCTATTTCTTGTTGTCTATGGATGACAATTTGGATTTTCTAGGGTGTACGCCATTTCTTTTGTAGAGTGTTTGGATTCTGGACGACAGACCTTCAAGAGTGTAGTGCTTCTATTTCGGGACATCTTTTCTTTTGTAATCACCTGAACACTTGGTAGTGTATTTTGTTAGACATGTCGCACATCATACTTTTCGATAAATGCACAGGTTGATACATGAGGAAATGAGTGCATGTCATACTTTTTGATGAATGCGTAAGGACAGATTTAAACATATGACGTGTTTTTTGATGGATGCTCATGCAGGGATGGAATTGAATGCATGTCATGCTTCTTGATAAACACATAGAGACAAATTTTAAATGTATGTCATACTTTTTGATGAATGCACATACATGAATGCATATCATATTTTTTGATGAATGCATAAAGATGGATTTTGAACACATGTCATACTTTTTGATGAATGCACATACATGAATGAAGTTGAATGCATGTCATACTTTTTGATGAATGCACAAATATGGGTTTTGAATGCATGTCATACTTTTTGATGAATGCACATTCATGTATGGAATTGGAAGCATGTCATACTTTTGGATGAATGTACAGAGATGGATTTTGAATGCATGTCATACTTTTTGATGAATGCATATACATGAATGGAATTGAATATATATCATACTTTTTGATGAATGCATGCACAAGAATGGAATTGAATGTACGTCATACTTTTTGATTGAGTGCACCTATAGGAATGGAATTAGATGCATGTCATACTTTTTGATGAATGCATATACAGAAATGGAATTGGATGCATGTCATACTTTTTAATGAATGCACAAACAGAAATGGAATTGAATGCATGTCATACTTTTTGATGAATGCACATATAAGAATGGAATTGAATGCATATTATACTTTTTTAACGGATGCACATATAAGAATGGAATTGAATGCATATCATACTTTTTTACGAATGCATATAGATGAAATTTTGAGTTTATATCATACTTTTTGATGAATGCATGAACAGATATGGTTTATATGAGAATTGAAATGAATGCATGTCATACTTTTGGATGAATGCGCAATTTATACAGGAATGGAATTAAATACATGTCATACTTTTTGATGAATGCATATATAGATGGAAATGGATGTATGTCTTGGGGGTTGCCCCAGGGTTCATGTTTAGTTATATCTCAGGATCAGGCAGTCTTTGAACTTCTGTCCTCCTCTTGGGATTCCCCTTTTTGGGCTTTGCCCTTTTCTTACCAGGATGTGATAGCATTCGCATCACTTTCAGAGATTCGATCCATTGACTCGTTTTTTTTCCTCTCTTTTATTGAAAAGGAAAACTTCTCTAAGTGGACCCCTTGAGTGACAGCCGATATCGCCCTTTGGCAAAGCAACTTATAGCTTCCTTCCTCAGTCAAAGAAGACTTTACTTGGGACCGTAATGTAGATTAGGTTTAAGGGTTGTAAAAAATGAAGGGATACCTAGGCCCAAATCTTTAAATTCAACGGGGGTTGTATGAACCAAAACCACCTCCTGTAAGAAATGAATTTTGCCCCTGTATGTACCATTCTTTTTAAACATTGTTATTTCTTTGTTCAAGTTTATTTAGTCTAAGCAATTTTTCTTGATCTAAGAAGACTTTAATTTGGATCATAATGTGGGCCAGGTGATGGGGTATTTGAAAAGAAGGATAAAGGCTCAAAACCTATTATATTTGCTAGGCTCTTGAAGACCCATGATCACCTTTGGCAAGTGACTCCTACTCTTGTCGTTCTTCTGGACTTTTCTCTTTGTCGGGAGGCTTGCTTCTGTTTTGTCCTTCTGTTGTCATCTTGGATGACTCTATCTTCTCTTGAAAATCATCATTCATTAATTGTGTTTGAAAAATTTGCTCGTATCTTCTCTTGATGGCTTTCTCCATTTTTTTTTTTTAAAGATTCTTCTCTATATTGAAAAACTTGCTCTTATGCTTACTCCTGGAGATGTTTTCAACACTCCATTTTTTTTTTTTTTTGGGAGATCATCATTTATTTATTGTGCGCTTTCTTGGAAATCGTCATTCATTCATCGCGCACTCTATTGGAAATCACCATCTATTCATTGGTCGTTCTCTTGGAGGGTGTCGCGCCCAAATTTTTGGCACTTGAGAAACACTCACACAAGCGGGAAAAATGTTGTACTCTCTCATTAGAACTCACCCTCCTAGAAGAATGAGTGCGACTGAGTTTGAATTGAAAATATATTTGAATAAAGGGCTTTTGAAAAAGATTCGGAGTCGCCACCTAATTTGATTAAGGTGAGTTAGGTCACCTAAAAACTAAGAATAATCTGAAGACTACACTTGGGGGTTTTTTGGAAAAGGATTTTGAAAATATCTCCTCAAGAGAGGATTTTTAAGAAAAACAGGTTGTTTGGCAACCTTTGGAAAACATTTAGCCCTTTTTGAAAAATAACTCCTTTTGGTCTATGAAAACAGTGATCTAGATTTGGAGGTTGGTTACGTGTAGGGAAGACGCACTAAGCTATCACCCTACCCCACCCTTTCGGTAGCTATATGTCAATCTACCCTAAATTCACCTATGAGAGTCTCCAATTAATTAATGTTCAATCCTATTCACTTTATAAAACAATGTTTATCATGATGCATGATATGCAAGTGCAATAGAATAGGGAAGGTGGAAGATAGATTTGGAAATAGATTGATTTGAAATTGATTTGATTTGAAAATAGATTTGAAATTGGAAAGTTTGAGAAATTAGAAATAGAAATTTGAAATTGGAATTTTTGAAAATAGATTAGAGATTTGAAAAGATTGTAGAATTTGAGATTTGGAAAGTGTTGTGGAATTTGAAATTTAAAAAATGTTGTGACCGCACCCATGAGGGTTGCGTACGTATCCTTTTGGAGGAATCAGGTCAGTCATAGTTCAGACAAGAGTCCGATTGAAAATAGAATGTTTGATTTGAAAAAGGAGTTGAATTGGATTTGACTTGGAAAGATTTTGAAAAAGAATTGACTTGAATATTAGACTTGGAAGATTTAGGAAAGGATTGGATTTAGGAAGGGTTCGAATTAGGAAAGGTCCGATTTAGGAAAGTTTTGAATTTGGAAAGTTTTATTTTTTTTGGAAAGTTTTTGAATTAGGAAAGTTCCGAAATTAGGAAAGTTTCAACTTAGGAAAGTTTTGGAATTAGGAAAGTTTTGAAAAAGGAAAGGTCTCACTTAGGAAAGTTTTGAATTTGAAAAGTTTTAACTTAGGAAAGTTTTGAATTTGGAATGTTTTGAAATAGGGAAGTTTTGAAAATTGGAAAGTTTCGTTTTAAGAAAGGTTTTGAAATAGGAAAGTGTTAAATTTAGAAATGTTTTGAATTAGGGAAGTTTAGTTTAAGAAAAGTTTAGAATTTGAAAATTTTCAAGTAAAGAAAGTTTTGAATTTGGAAAGCTTAGAATTTTAGAAAGATTTTAAATTAGGAAAGATTTAGAAAAGGTTTGAATTAAGAAAGTTTTGAGTTTAGAAAGTTTTAGAGTTTGAATTTTAGAAAACCTTGAGATTAGGAAAGGTTGAGTTTAGGAAAGATTTAAAAACTCGAATTCGGAAAGTTAAGATTTGGAAAGGGGTAGAATTAGGAAAGAGTTAAATTTGGAAAGATTTGAAAGTTGAGTTTTAAAATTTAGGAAAGATTTTTATGTTCAAGTTTTGGAAACTCAAGATTTAGGAAAGTGAAAGTTTAGGAAGGATTTGAATTAGGAAAGAGTTGGATTAGGAAAGGATTGGATTTGGTTTCTAAAAGAAAAGGTTGGATTTTGTTTCCAAAAATGGAGGACGAGATCTAGTTTCCTAAATGGGGAGATTTGATTTGGTTTCCTAAAGGGAAGATAGGATTTGATAAGGATTTGGAAAGGGGAAGTTTTAGAAACCCTAGATTTGGAAAACTATAGTTTTGACGTAGAAAATAGGTTTTGAAAATATGTATAGTTTTGATGTAGAAAACAAGAGGTTTTGGAAACCTAGGTTTAGGGCAAAGTTTGAAAATCATGTTTTTGGAAAGAAAATTAGGGTTTCCTAATCGTGGGTTCTAAGGCTTGACTTAGGCTCTAACGAAAGAGGATTTTTGAAAAGTGCGTTTTTGGAAACAAAGGTTTTCTAGAAGGGAATCCTAGGGAGGAGTTTCTAGAGGGAAGAGTTTTTGGAAAGTAAATTCGAAGAGAGTTTTTGGAAAGTGTGTTTTTTAGAAACGAAAATTTTAGAAGGAAAATCCTAGAGGAGAGTTTCTAGAAGGAAGATTTTGGAAAGAGAGTTTTTAGAAAGATCTTTAGAGAGCATTTTTGGAAAGTAGATTTTGGGGAGAGCATTTTGGAAAGAAGTTGAAAAAGGAGGTTTTGAAAAATAGATTTTTGTAAAGAGTTTTTAGAAAACAATTTGGGAAAGGAGAGTTTTAGGAAAGTATGTTGAAAAAGAGATTTTGAGGAAGAGAGATTTGAAAGGATAGTTTTTTGGAAGATGTAAAAGATCTCACTTTCCTAAAGCGATTCTAACCATAAGAAGGCTAGAACCACTTTAGGAAAGCGGTTTTGAAAACAACAAGATTTGAAAATATGGACCATATTGGTCACTTTGAATGTAACACTTTCCTAAAGCAATCCTAGCCATGGAAAGGCTAGAATCACCCTAGGATTATAATTTTGAAAACATGTTTTGAAAAAGGAGATTTTGATGCAAATTTGAAAACAAGTTTGAAAACGATTTTGAAAACGACTTTTGGAAGATGCAAGACCATGATATGCACAGTGCAATTTTGGGGTCGTGAACATACAAGGTTAAGACTTCACCACATAATCAAGGGGGCCAGACCCACGTGGTCTCTGGTTAGACTAGAAGAAATCCCCCGACACGGTGACTCTCCAATAGCCAAATCCTACACATGGACCGGGAATCCCCTTGTTTCAAGCATGCAAAGAAAGGGGGGGGGGGGGAAAGAGATGGGGGATTAAAATAGAAAAAACCCAAGTGGGTTAGGAGAGAGAAGAGAGAGGGGGGAAGTGCGGAAATTTAAATAGAGAACCTACCTTGTATCTTATTTATTTTGCGCGCCTTGCCTTCTTCGATCTTTGTCTTGATCTTCATCTTCAATCTTCAAGAGTCGCCTTCAAGCTTCAAACTTCAGATTGCAACTCTTCAAGTCTTTGAAGGAGGGTTGAAGGCTAGTGTATGAGTGTATGGGGATGTATAGGAGTGTATATGAGGCTAGGGTTTGTGTATGGTGACTAGGGTTTGGAAAACCTAAGGAGGCTAGGGTTTAGGGAGGTGCTCGAGCTCTGTATATCGAATTATATGATTTTTAGATTGAGTTTGCGGATCTTTTTCACGCTGGAAGAGGCTCTGTATTTATAGAGAGGGAAATGTACTGGCGCCTGTTGCAGTGGGGCCAGGCCAAAACTTACACTGGCGCCACTCCTAGTGGCGCCAGGCCATTTTTTGGCTTGGCGCCACAACTAGTGGCGCCAGCCATTTAGGAAATGTTTAAGGTCGGCAAGCAACATATCTTTGACTAGATTTGGGCACCTGTATTAGTGACTACCATGTAATTATTAGCCTGGCTTCACTAGGAGTGACTCCGGAAAGTTCGGGAATGATTTGAAGGACCCGGGAATAACCCTGAAGCCTAGAAAAGAGCAGGAACACCTAAAATAGTGTCCCAAAGGTATTGGACATGAAAAATGAGGATAGGATGTGTCAAAAGGGTTGACCGGGCCTTTACGGGCAAAACGGTCAACCGGATTGGAAAGCTGCCGGGACGGACTCGGACTGTCCCGGAAGAAGACTCAAAATTTGAAAACATTATTCAGAATGTTCTCAAAGGTTGCCGGCTTGGTTCCCAGAGCTGGTGTGGTCGGAAAAGGAGACTGGCCCACTAGCGGCAAAACGGTCATTTTGTACCGGATTTACCGAAACTGCCTCGGAATGATCCGAAAAGGTAAAGAAAGGTTTAGAACACTATAAAAAGTATTCTCAGAAAGTTACCGGTTTGATACCCAGAGCCAATGTGGTCGGAAAAGGATACCGGCCCACCAGGGGCAAAACGGTCATTTTGCACCGGATTTGCCGGAACTGACTCGGAATGATTCGGAAAGGTAGAGAAAGGTTGAGAATACCATAAGAAGTAATCTCAGAAGGTTACTAGTTTGACACCCAAAGCCTGTGTGATTCCCGGGGCGTTCGAATGCCTAGGGACAAAACGGTCATTTAGCTTCAAGTGGGCCCTACGGGCCCGAGAAGCCACTGGTGGATTAAATTCGAGTTAAAAAGGCGGGCTTAGAGTCTAAATATGCATGTGATGTGTGAAAGTGAGCTTGGTCAGCTCAGAGATTGCCGAGCGGGCAAAAATGGGGTGCTTACAGAGGGTACTGTTCGCTGCAGGTGTTCTTGGAAATCGTCACGCGTTGATGGTTTTGCCTTGACCCAGTGCGGGCGGTGATCTTTAGGTTGGCCAAATGATAGGAATGCAACCGGCTCATGTGGGCTTTGCAAGGTTATATTTTTAACTGTATAGTCGAGGAATTAAGGGCCTCTCATCATTTCAAGTAAAATTGCTTAGTCTATAAAGCCCTTTTTTTTTTTCAAAAATTTAGCAACACTTAAAAAGATGGCAGATGTTAGTTTGCGAGTTCACTTCTTGCATGAGCTTGCCCCTGTGTGGGGGGGTGGCTATTGGTTTAGGTTTCTGAATGAAAATCACCTGTAGCTCTAGTGGGTTGACCAAGGGACTGCATTCTATTTTAGGATGATGAAATGATGGCTTCTCTTCCTTTTAAGGGTCTAGCTACTCGCTGCTTTGCCAGGACATCCTTCGGGGGTCACTCGGATTTTAATGAGCTATATATCTGAGCGTCACCTCTCACCCATTTGTATTTTCCCTCTCTCTATACTTTCTATTTCTCTCTCCCCTCTTTTTGGAGTCAAAGATTGTTTCTGCTGAAGGTGGTGCTTGCGTTATCCCATCCTCCAAGTTAGGGTAAAACATTCCAAAGGGAAAATTCCTGAAGAAAAAGATATCATGCATGAAGTGCCATGAGACAATGATCTAAAAACTTTGGATCATTTTCATTTAGATAATGTTATTTTCATGCTCAAATTCGAATTGAAAATTGAAAGACGGGTTTGAAAGAAATCTCTTTTTTTTTTTCGAAATAAACCCCTCAGACTGGTTTTGGAATCACGTTGGCATCCTTCACACTCCATTTTCCATGAGTGTCGTCTAATTGCACAAGAATAGCTTTTTGAGGACTGGTAGAATGGCAACATGGTGTCGAGATCATGGCTTTGCATGAATTATAAATTGGGTGGGATCCTAGAGGAATTCTATCAGTTTGACTGTGCTCTTATACATAGAAAAAGAAAAACAAAATGTAGTTAGCATGTGGAGTGAAAGGTTTTATACGATGAATGTCCTATGGGGGTCCCTTCTTTGAGGGGATCTAGGCATGATGTTAAGTTCATTTTGGAGGGGGGATTTGCCCCTGTATGCCATACAATACCTCTTCGGCATAGGCCGGTTGATGCTACTTTGTTTAGACAATCCCGCCGCCATGGACTGAGAGAGATTTGGGCATCTCCTAAGATATGATTCTATGCATGCCATGAATCCTTAGGGCTGGAGAAACCCTTAGGGACTTAGATAAGTTTGATTAACATGAGATTGGATCATACTTTTCTCTCTACAGTTGATTAAATGCATAAGAGTGCAATTAACTTGAGTTTCTTGGAACTCTTGTCCTGGGATGGATGTTAATGCATGAGCTTAATAGTGATTATATGGACAACATAATGGCAATGAATAAGCAGTTTAGAAGACCCCTTTTTCATTCTTGGTTTATCCTTCGACTCTCTTGGCCTTTGTAGGCTAGGGAGAAGACAATGAGAATGTAAAAAGAAAAACAAAAAGGAGAAGTTAGTGCCTTTAGATTGAAGGTTTTTATATAATGCATGCCCTAGGGGTGCCCCTACTTTAAGAGGGGTACTAAACATGATGTGTTGGCTCACTTTTGGAGATAGGGGGTTGCCCCTGCATGCAATACTATTCATGTGCGAGCTTATTCATTCATTCATTCATACAATCATTCGATGAAAGTAGAAATGATAGTTTTAATGCATTTGATTCTTTTTCTTTCTTTATACATGGAATTGAAAGTACATTTGAAGGGGGAGGGGAACATTTTCCTTGGGGCTTTCACCTATTCTATTTTTACAGTTAAAATCCTAAACTACTCTTGAGTCTTTGGATTCGCCTTCCTTGGTAAAGGTCAGTGAGAGATCTTGCTTCCAGATTGCCCCTTGTCTTCTTGGTATCGCTATCTCAGTGAGCAAAGAGGGATTAAGGCCCCTCTTTATGAGATGACTTTGATACATGCCATGTATCCTTAGGGTCTCTTGGTACCCTTAGGAATTTTGGGTTGGCTTGATTTAGACCAGAAGGTCTTTGAGCCTTTCTCTAGGGGTTGATTGGATGCATGAAGATGCAATGACTTGAGTCACTTTGAGAACTCTTGTCTTGAAGTGAATTCCGATGCATGAGCAGTTATGATGCATGTACATGGAAACATCAAGAATTAGATAACATAATAGCAGGGATTAAATAAAATTTATAAGGGAAAAATAAAACGGTCGCTCTTTCCTCCTTGATTTTGAAATTGACGCGTGTGTCCTAAATCCGACAGAGGTTCGGCCATGCATGGGGTGCTACATGAGCATGAGGTTGGGGATTTACTAATGCTTCCTAAAAAGCTCGATCCCCGAACCTTCAAACCTCCGGCGTTCCCTCAAAAGGGTGAACTCCATCTTTGGTTGGTGGTTCTAGCGGGGGAACTATCAAGAGACCGTAGGCTAAGAAACTGACACAGTATCTGCCCACAGTTAATATACTGTTCCCCTTTCGATCTAAAAGGGTAATAATCAGGTAATATATGCAAGATGTAAATGCAAGTGAGCGCGTCAAGTGTGTGAGAAATTTTTGAAAATGGAGGAAATGACCCAACAACACACATCACATCATATACATTCATTCACATACATGGCAATAAATGAGATATGAAACAAAAATGTGAACAAAGGTCCACCTACAAAAGACAGATGCAAAGAGTTAGTAACTTTTCAAAGAACTCGATGCAAAGTAAAATGGATGTTTAATGCAAGAGCATGAATGTAAGCAATGAATGCAAGTGATGATACTTATTTAAAAATCATATTGAAAAATAAGGTTTGCTTTGGAAACTTGAAAATTTTGAAGAGTGGACAAAATTGGACAAAATAACCGGAGATTCTGGGTGAGTGAAGGGTGAAGAGACATATTAATGGCCTAACCCTCCAAGTTTCCCCAGTGGAGTCGCCAGCTATCGCGCCCCGATTTTTGGGTATCTAAGGTCCTTTCGGCTCAGAGACCCTAAAGCACGAAACTCTGTCATTAGAACTCATCCTCCTAGAAGGACAAGTGCGACTAGATTTGAAAATTGGTTTGACTAAGGGCTTTTCAGAAAAAATAGGAGTCGCCACCTAACTGGATTGAGATGAGTTAGGGCACCTAAAGATAAGTGTTAATCCGAAGATTAAACTTAGAGTTTTTGAAAATGATGTTGAAAATTCCCTCAAGAGAGGGTTTTTAGGAAAATAGGTTGTTTGGCAACCTTTGGAAATATTTAAGCCCTTTTTGAAAATAACTCCATTTTGGTCTTTCGAAAACAGAACTCTATGGTCCGGGGGTTAGTTACGTGGAGGGAAGATATCCTAAGATTATCACCCTACCCCGCCATTTCGGTACCTACATGTCTAATCACCCTTTTGCTCACTCACTAGAATAACCGGTTACCATTGTCCACTTAATATCCACTTTAGAATTTTGAAACAGGGTTTATTCATCACTTTTCGAATGGATGATGAGTGATGCAAGCTTTTGGAAGAAGTTTGAAAATAATGGGGGTTTTGAAAGAGTTTGGAATAGAAACTTTGAATTGATTGGAATCTTTGAAAAAGGGATTGGAGTTGAAATAAAAGTTATGACCGTACCCTTTTAGGTTGCCTACATATCTCATTTGGTGAGAATCAGGTCATTCGTAGTTCGGGCAAGAGCCTAATGAAAAATAGGCGCATTAGGGCCTTTGGAAGGTTTGAAGACACTTTGGGGTCTTTAGAAAAATTTAAGACACTTTGAGGTCTTTGGAAAAGTTTAAGACACTTGGAGGTCTTTGAAAAAATTTAAGACACTTAGAGGTGTTTGGAAAAATTTAAGACACTTTGAGGTCTTGGAAGTTGAAGACTCTTTGTGGTCTTGGAAGTTTTGACTTAAAATTGGATGGTGGATTGTTTTGAAAATGTTTTTGGATCAACTTAAGGGAGTTTTGGAAAAATGCTTTGGCATGAATCAGGAGAGCTTTGAAAGTGTTTTTGAAGTCTTGTTTTGAAAACTTTGGAGGCATGATTTTAGAATGTTTTGATGAATTAATTTTTGAAAGTGGTTTTTGAAAATGGCTAAGGGTTTGGAATCCTAATATGGACAACCTTAGAGGTTGTTCTTAATATGTCACCTTCCTTTGGGGTCCCTAACCATAAGAGAGCTAGAGATGCCTTAAGTTTGTGATCTTTTGAAAACATTTTTGGAAATGCCTTGAAGATGGAGTGTAAGAACATTGGAAGAGTTTATGGACTTGGTTTTTTTTTTAAATAAAGAGAGTAGGGGGTTTTGGAAAAATGGGTTATGAGAGTAGTTTAAAATTGAGTGATCATTTAGAAAAGGGTTCAAGAGTTGGAACCTTCAAGTATACTAACCTAGGTTGGGTTGGCCTAGGGTTAGGGGTGACCTAAGGTTAACTAACTTGGGTTAAGTTAACCTAGGGTTAAGATGACCTATGGTTAACTAACTAAGGTTGGGTTAACCTAAGGTTAAGGTGACCTAGGGTTAACTAACTAGGGTTAGGTTAACCTAAGGTGAGTGAACTAGGGTCAAGTTAACCTAGGGTTGGTCAACTAGGGTTAAGTTAACCTAGAGTTGGATTGGAAGATAGTTTTGAAAGGTGGTTTAATGCACTTTAGGAAAGAGTTTTGAAAAACAAAACATGTTATGCAATGGACTTTGGTGAACAACCCTTTTGAAGATCATTTCCATGAAAATTTTGACTCTAGTCAAGAGTATGGTTTATATGGTTAGTGATTGGAGGTCATTCCAAGAAAGGTTTCCTCATGGCCATTGTAACCATAATCTTGACAAGAGTGTAAGGAGTCCAAAAATCAACATGGTGATGACAACTTTTTAAGGCTCCATTTGTAATATAAAGGTGGAGAGCATGCATTTTTAAAAATCATCTTTTGAGAAGGATTTTGAAAACCATTTTTTAAGGAAAACATTTTATCAAGAGAGAGTTCATATGGCCAAACAAAAGGGAGACCACTCAAGAGAGGGTTCCATGAGGCCATTCCAACCACTACACTTAAGAGAATGGCAATCTTGAAAACTAGAGAATTAGAAAGCAACCCTTATGCAAATTAAAATGTCATGATGCCAACATGAGAGTTAAGGGGTTAATAGGGGATCTTCTAAGACATGATTTCTAAGGTCCCATCCTAAGCTTCAAAGAGCCAACTCTTTGAACAATTTTTGAAAGAAATATAGAGCTTGAGGATGACATAGAGTTTAAGAGTAATGTAAGCATTATAGAACATGACAACAATCATAAAATGAAGCCAAGCATACAAGACATGATCAAAATAGTAACTTACAAGGGGTCATGATCACATATAAGGCTTTTAGGCTACACCACATAAACAAAGGGCTCCTAGGCCATACCATCTTAAAGTAGGCTAATGAGAGGTCCCCCTACACGGTGGCTCTCACTTGCTTTCCTCTAGGCATGATCTAAGAGCCCTCTTGGCTCAAGCATGCAAAAATGGAGGGTTGTAGATGGGGATTAAGATAGAGAATAGCCTCAGTAGGCGAGGAGGGAGAAGAGAAGAGTGGGAGAAGACACAAATGTAAAAGGAATACTACCTTTTGCCTTCAACACACTTGTAGTTTTCAATGGATGTCTTGATTGGAGCTTGAATGACTTCAAGAAGGCTTAAGGGGCTGGAATGGAATGTGTAATGATGTATAAGACTATATAGGTGAAGTGTATGGGCTTGAGGGAAGTGGAATCTAGCTTAAGTGTTGGAGGAGTGGAATATGTGTAGAGATTTGGGGTTCTGGAGCGATTTCAGCAGGGCTTCGCATCAATTTTCAGTGCTTCAATATGTAAGGGGGGGTCTAGTATATATAGGCAAAATTTTTTGACACTGGCGTATGTATTACATGCGCATCTGTAAATTTTACACAGGCGCATGTCCTATATGCGCGGGTACTATTCTATTGGGAGAATGCCACATAGCACCCAGTGTACTGGTTAAATCTTGACGGTTGATTGAAATTTGGTCGATCTGATCAAAATTTGAGAGCATGTAGCATACGCTCCATCACTGAGAAGGTTCGTCCAAACTTTATCTCGATAATTGAGCCAACCGGAAAGGTTTCGGGGGAATCGGTTGCACCCATGGAATGGTCATTTTGGGCTAGGATTGGCTGGAAATGGTTAGGAATGGTTTGGTGTGTTGTGTTAAGCATACCGGGTCGTTCAGGGATGGTTTTGGGAGAGTCCTTCGCCGTTCGGTGGGGTTTGTGCAGTGCTGAGGTGTTCAGGGGCAAAACGGTCATTTTGACCGGAATGAGCCGGAATTGGACCAGAATTGGACCAAATGGCGTGTGGGGGACGCCTAATGGTTTAAAAACATTTTGGAAGGATGGACTTATCGTTTTGAGGGATTTTGACCTTTCCCAAAACGTGCTTGGAGGCCCAAGGGGCAAGTTTGGTCATTTTTCACCGAGTCGGGCTAGCAGGCGCCGATGTTGACCTAGGTGTTGGTTCCTGAGACTGCCTGGTCTCGAAAAACTGCCTGTGTGGTGTTGGTCTCTAAGAACGCCCGGTCTTAGAAAACTACCTGTAGGGGTGGTGTTGGTTCCTGAGAACGCTTGGTCCCAGAAAGCTACCTAGAATGGAGGTGTTGGTCTCTAAGAAGGCCCAGTCTCAGAGAACTACCAAATGACGGACATTCTATGTTGGCGAGCTAGCTAGCGCTAGAAGTGAACCGTCTAAAATTTGATAAGGTGTTGGTCCCCGAGATCGCCTGATCCCGGGGAGCTACCTGGATGGCGTTGGTTTCCAAGACCGCTTGGCCCAAAAAGCTGCCTCGAATGATGGTGCTTATGGCTTCAGCGGTTCCTTGTGGACCCGAGAAGCAACCAATTGGTTGGATTGGAGATTGAAAGGCTCATCTTAAACCTGTATGTGTTGAGATGCTTGAAACCGAGCCCGGTCGGGCCGGAGATTGCTGAGCAGTCAAAAATGAGGTGCTTACATATGGTCCATATTTTCAAAACATAATTGTTTTCAAAACCACTATCTTAAAGTGGTTCTAACCTTCTTATGGTTAGAATCGCTTTAGGAAAGTGAGGTATTTTATATACTTTCTAAAAAACTCTTTTAAAAAATCTCCTCCTAAAAATCTCTTTTCCAATATTCTTTCCATAAACTCTCTCCAATCTTCTTTCCAAAATTGTTTTCAAAAGCTCCCTCCAAAAATTATTTTCAAAAACTCCTTTTCAACTCCTTTCCAAAACACTCTCTTCAAAATTCCTTTCCTAAAAACACTCCCCAGGTTTCCTTCTTAGAAAACTCTCTCTCTAAATCTCTTTCTTAAAAACTCTTTTCTAAAAGCTTCTTTCAAAGTCCTCTTTCTAAAACTCCTCTCAAATTCACTTTCTAGAAACTCCTCTCTAGGATTTCCTTCCAAAAATCAGTCTTTCCAAAAAAACCCACTTTCCAAAAACTATTTTCTTAGAGTCCAAGTCAAACCCTAGAACCCACAATTAGGAAACCCTAATTTTCCTTCCTAAAAGCATGATTTTCAATCCCTTATTTTGGCCTCAAAACCTAGGTTTCCAAAACTTTTGTTTTCCACATCAAAACTATATATATATATATATATATTTCCAAAACCTATTTTTTACATCAAAACTATAGTCTTCCCAAAACTAGAATTTCCAAAATAACATCTTTTTCAAATTCATCTAATCTTCCCGTTAGGAAACCAAACCCAATCTCCCCTTTAGAAAAGTAGATCCAATCCTCCATTTTTAGAAACAAAATCAAAACATCTCTTTTTAGAAACAAAATCAAATTCTTTGTTTTAGGAAATAGGAATCTCAATCCTTCCAAACCCAAATCTTTCCTAATTCAACTCCTTCCTAATCTAGTACTTTCCTAAACCTTAAGTTTCTTAGACTTAAAGTTTTAAATCTTTCCTTAAACTTTAAGCTTTCAAATCTTTCTTAATTCCATCTCTTTCCAAAACTTAACTTTCCAAATCTAAGTTTTCAAACCTTTCTTAAACTCAAAACCTTTCCTAATTTCAAGAATTTTTAAAACTCAAACTTTGAATCTTTCTAAAATTCTAAACTTCCCTAAGCTTCCAATCTTTCCAAATCTAGAACTTTCTAAATTATAAATTTTTCAACTTTCAAAACTTCCCTATTTCAAAATATTCTAATTTCAAAACTTTCCAATTTCAAAACTTTCTTAATCCAACACTTTGCTAATTCAAAAACTTTCCTAATTTGAAAACTTTCCTAATCTGAACCTTTCCTAATTCGAACCCTTCCTAAATCCAATCTTTCCTAATCTTCCAAGTTTAACACTCAAGTCGAATCTTTCCTAAGTCTCAAGTCTTTCTTAAGTCTAGGTTTCCTAAAACCAAGCTTTCCAAAATCAAATCTTTTCAAATCTCCCAATCAAAGTTCCATCTCCCAATCTTCCAATCCAAATTCCAATTCAATCTCTTTCTTCCAATCATATCTTCTATTTTCTATCAGACTCTTGTCTGAACTACGACTGATCTAATTCCTCCAAAGGGATACGTAGGCAACCCTCATGGGTGCAGTCACAACCTTTTTCAAATCTCAAATTTCACAACATTTTTCAAATTTCTATTTCCACAACTTCTTTCAAATCTCCAATTCTACAATCTTCTTCAAGTTTTCAATTCCATAATCTATTTTTCTAATTCCAAGTTTCTATTTCCAAATCTTTATTTCCAATCTCTAAAACTTTCTTTCAAAATCAATTCTATCTTTTCAAATCTCTTTTCAAATCAAATCAAGTTCCTTTCAAATCTCTTTTCTAAATCTATTTTCTAAACTCTCTCTTTCTATTGCATTTACATGTCATGCATCATGTCTTTTTAAACATCATTTTTCTAAAGTGGATAGGATTGAAAATTTGTTAGTTGAAGACTCTCATAGGTGAATTTAGGGCAAATAGACATGTAGGTACCGTAAGGGCAGGGTAAGGTGATGGCTTAGTGCGTCTTCCCTACACATAACCAACCTCAGAACCTAAAATCACTGTTTTCAAAGACCAAAATGGAGTCTATTTCAAAAAGGGCTTAATTATTTTCTAAAGGTTTCCAAACAACCTATTTTCTTAAAAATCCTCTCTAGAGGTAGTGTTTTCAAAAATCATTTTTAAAAATCCTAAGTATAGTTTTCGAATTGTGCTTAGTTTTTAGGTGACCTAACTCACCTTAATCAAGTTAGGTGGCAACTCCAAATGTTTTCCAAAAGCCCTTTATTCAAACCAATTTTCAATTCAAACATAGTCGCATTCATTCTTTTAGGAGG